>CAUYUJ010014940.1:125000-152500 GCA_963575745.1 Prorocentrum cordatum
GCGCACCTAGCTTGCCTGTTCCCCTCCCCTGCCCCCGGTCCTCTCTGCTCTTCCCTTTTCCCCTCACCGCACCTCCGCTCTTTCCCCTTTCTCCACCCCTTTCCCCTCTTTCTCTATCTTTCCCTCTTCCCCTCCTCTCCCCTGCTTTCCCATGCCTCACCTCCCCTCCCCCCCCTTCCCCCTCCCCCGCAGCAAAAACACATGCCACCCGTCCTGCCTGTCTCAGAGTTGGAAGGAGGGCAGGCTTGCGCCGCCGCCGCCGCATCCTGCCGGCAAGATGTCGGGCAGCGATGCTGCCGTCGCGGCGGCCTTCCAGCACAATGGCCCGAAGCTTCACGCCTAGAGCCGCAGCAGATCGCCCGCAGGGCAGTTCGCGACGGAAACTCGATCGTCTGCCCGCGGAGAGGGCGAGGAAGGCTCAGGGGCAGGCGGGAATGCGTCGACCCCCAATCGCCCATGGATCGCCGATAGGGGCCCGACAGTGCACCCCGCCCAGGAGTGTGCGGTTTCGGTATCGAGGGCCTACCGCCGATCTATAAGCGATGTCCCGGTCTTGTTTCCACCCCCCTCATGGGCGGGGGGAGGGGGAGGGGGGAGAAGGTGGAGGAGCAGGAGGGGTGGAGAAGGTGGAGGGAGGCGGCAGGTCGGGCGATTGGGCGGGCGGGCGGGCCCCAGCCGGCGGGTCGGCTGGTCGGGCCAGACTCATCCAACTGATCATCATATCTTGAGGGCTAAAACGCGATGACCATGGCCATGACCAGGATGTCACGGGATCTTGTCGACACCGATCTTGGTCATGATCCATGCCGGCCGTCGCCGGTTCGCGAGGAGGATCCACGAATCGACGAGGACCCGAATGGACGATGACCAGGATCGGTACCGGCGCTCTGGCGCTCGGTCCTGGTCGTGGCCGTTGTCTTTTTCCCCTCCAGTGCTCCCCTGCCTCGTCTTCCCCCTGGCCATTCTCATCGAAATTCAGAATCCTTGGAATCCTTTACTCGCCAGTGCTTTCCTTCCTCGTCTTCCCCTTCCTCGTCTTCCCCCTCGCCTTCCTCCTGGTCTGCAGGTGCTTTCGCGCCCAGCGCACCCCCGGCAGTGCCGCCCCTGGCGGACTCGAGGGCATCCGAGCTCCGAGTCCCTCGTGCCCTCCCGCCTCTCCCTCGACGTGCGGAGACTTGGATTACATCGGGCCTGCCCCTCTACAGGCGGTATATTGAAGAAATAGTTAAAAATAGTGTGGGGACGATTTTTTTGAAAACCATTGTTGTGTTTTTTTGGGGGTACTTTTGGGATACTTTTCATCTTTCGCCCAAAATCCCCCTGTAGGGGGACCAGCCCGACTTGAGATTTGCATCGCTCGACCACGTCGCCTCCAGCCTCGTGCCTCCGCTGCCCGAGGCTGCGCCCCGCGCACCTCGGGCGTGTGGCCGTTCGGTCTCGGCCGCTCGGCCGGAGCCGCCGGCCGCGGACGCCCCCTGGCCCGGCCGAGCCCTATTTGGGGTGGAGCGCGATCGCGGGGGATCGCGCCCCTGCTCGCTCCTCGTCCGCCCACCCCTGCCCTCCGCCCTGCTGGCTCCTCGTTCCGTGCTCCTCGCCCATTCCTCCCCCCTCCCGTCTTCTCCCTCCTCTTCCCTCGCCCCCTCCTCTTCCGCTCTCCCTCCTGCCACCTCTTTCCTCGCTCCACCTTCCTCGCTCTTCTTTGTTCTGAGGCTCTCGTGGTGGGAGTACCAGGCGCTCATGCTTTGCCTCGCGGGCACCATGTGCCTTGGCCTGGTGGCCATCGAGCTGACCATGCGGCGCTTCCAGGCCAGGTGCGGGGCACGGGGATGATGAT
Organism: Prorocentrum cordatum; assembly: GCA_963575745.1. Classification (NCBI taxonomy): domain Eukaryota; class Dinophyceae; order Prorocentrales; family Prorocentraceae; genus Prorocentrum; species Prorocentrum cordatum. Next base: position 126,835 of record CAUYUJ010014940.1, read on the forward strand.
GATGCTGATGCTGCTGATGCTGCTGATGATGATGACGATGATGATGAGGATGATGAGGATGATGATGATGAAGATGATGATGGTGATGATGGTGATTCTGATGATGCTGACGCTGCTGATGATGATGATTATGCTGATGGTGATGATGATGATGACGATGATGATGATGATGATGATGATGATGATGATGATGATGATGATGATGATGATGATGATGATGATGATGATGATTAGGATACTGATGATGATGCTGATGATGATGCTGATGCTAATGATGATGATGATGATGCTGATTCTGCTGCTGCTGCTGATGATGATGACGACAAATATGCTGGTCGTGATGATGATTTTGGTGGTGGTGGTGGTGGTGGCGTGAGGGTGGTGATTGTGATTGTGTCGATAATGAGGATAATGATGATCAAGGTGATTCTGACTATGAGTAGGGTGATGGTGATGGTGATGGTTAGGGGGGTGATGCTGATGACGATGCTGCTGCTGATGATGATTCCAGTGATGATGTGATGGTGGTGATGAAAATGATGATGGTGGTAATGCTGCAGCTGGTGTTGGGTGTGATGGTGATGGTGACGATGACAATGACGACGATGATAGTGATGATGCTGCTGTTGTTGATGATGCTGTTCCTGATGCTGCTGCTGATGATGATCATGATTATGATTATGGTGGTGGTCGCGGTGGTGATGGTGGTGGTGGTGATTTTGATGCTGCTGTTCTTGATGCCGCTGCTTCTGCTGCTGCTGCTGCTGATGATGATGATGCTGATGATGCTGATGCTGACGCTGCTGGTCATGATGACGACGATGATGATGCTGGTGGCGATGATGGCGACGACGATGGGGATTAGCTGCTGCTACTGCTGCTGGTGATGCTGAGGCTGATGTTTCAGTGAGTTCGGCCACGACGATGTCGATGCCACGTTCATCCGTGGGAGAGCGTGCATGCCGCGCTCTCCCAGCGCACTCGTCCCTTCCCTGGGCTGCCTCGGCGCGCCGCGCAACTCGGGGTCGTCGGAAGGTTCAGCACCCGTCCGACTTATGGCTTGCCAGTTCCCGCGCCAGGCACGAGGCTTCGGCACAGCGTGCGGCCTCAGTGGCAGCACCCGCACCCAGCCCAGGCACCCGTGGTCCTGGGTCCACGCAGTCTCTCGCCCGATGGGGGTCCTGGAGGGGACACCGCTCCAGCACGCTGGGCCACGTGGCAGGGCAGGCTCGGAGCTCCGACTCCATGGGCTTCCGCCGCGCGGGAGCCCCGAGGTCTCGACGCCCTCCCTGGTGCCCGCCTTCCGTCCCGAGCCGTTTCCTGACGGTCGGTCCCAGGGCCAGGTGGGGGCGCCCAGAAGCCAAGCACTTTTTGGTCTGCGGGTCGACAGCGGGCCTCTTCCGGTTAATTGGGGAGACAGGGCGCGGGCGGGCGGGGCCTCAGGCGGCCGGAGGGCGCGGGGTGCAGGCGGTGCCGAAGAGCTTGCACAGGAAAAGGTACGCCTTGGACAGGAGCCAGAGGCGAAGTCCCGGAGGGAGAGCGAAGTGGCAGAAGCCAAGCACAGGAAACATTTGTTTGCGCCGCAGCGCAGCAGAGTCGGTCCGCGCGCGCGCTCGGCAGGCCCGGGCGACGGCGTTGCTAATTTGGCCCAGGCGCGACGGGAACAGGAGAGAGGCGGCCGTGAGAGAGGGAGGGCAGAGCAGGGGAGCGCGCTCACGCGGGGGGGACCGCCGCAGGGCGCCCAAGGCGGCCGATGAAGAGGATGATGATGATGATGCTGATGCTGATGCTGATGAGGATGAGGATGATGATGATGATGCTGATGCTGATGCGGATGCGGATGCTGATGCTGATGCTGATGCTGATGCTGATGCTGATGCTGATGAGGATGAGGATGAGGATGATGAGGATGATGAGGATGATGATAATGATGATGATGATAATGAGGATGATGAGGATGATGATAATGATGATGATCATGATGATGATGATGATGATGATGATGATGATGATGATGATGATGATGATGATGAGGATGAGGATGAGGATGAGGATGAGGATGAGGATGAGGATGCTGCTGATGATGATGATAATGAGGATGTTGATTAGGGTGATGATGATGATTCTGATGATGATGATGATGATGATGATGGTGGTGGTGGTGGTGGTGATGATGATGATGAGGATGATGATGAGGATGATGATGATGATGATGATGATGATGATGATGGTGGTGGTGGTGGTGGTGGTGATGATGATGATGATGAGGAGGAGGAGGAGGAGGGGAAACACTTGGCGCCGCGATTTTTGCGTGGGACCCTCTCTGCGGACGCCTCGCCAGGCCTGTGCGCGGGCCCCTGGTCGGGCGTGCGAGGAGCGCCCTCGCGAGAGAGAGAGAGAGAGAGAGAGAGGGATGCGCTCCGCGCGGGGCATCCGCGCTCGCGTGGGTACGGGTGTGTTTCCCGGCCGCGATGCGTCGGGGAGGCCATGCCAGGGTCCGTTTCGAGCTGGTCGATCCGATCCGATGTCGGTTCTGGCTGGATCGATCCAGTTCGACTCCGACGTTCTGGCGATCCGATGCGGGCCGATGCTCGCAGGGCGCGGGTGTGCATTCTGGCGCAGACAGTCCGATTCGACTTCGGCTGTGTGCCGATGCGTCCCGAGGCGGTGCACGTTCCGACTCGATCCGACTTCCTGGTTCGATGTTGCCAGGTCTGGGTGAGGATGCCTGGGGTCTGCCGCCGCGGGGGGAGGAAGCCTCGGGGAGGCCTCCTCACGAAGCGGGCATTCTCTTCCCGCGGTCTTGAGCTTCAAGCGCGATTCAGGCAGCGCCTGCGAAAGATGCGCGACTGGCTTGAAACGCAGCCTTTCACTGAACACACCTCGATCGCCTCGCCGACTGCTCTCGTCCTGGCCCAGCTTTCTCGCCGTGGCGACCACGAACCTGCGACGGCTTCGAGTGCCCTGCGCGCTTTTTGAGCCACCTACCTGCGTCGCAGTCGTGATGCGGTTTGCTCTCGAGCGTCCGTCGCGGCACTAAGTTTCGCATTCTTCTGCCCGCGCGCCCTGCCCGAGGCAAGGCCCACCAGGAGCAGTACAGTGTAATGCGTTGTCTCGCCCACGCGCCAACGGGCGTGTGGCTTCTTGACTTGACTTGCCCAGTCCGAAGACGAGGAATAAGCGACTGCACGAACACATTCTTTCGGAGGTCCTCCCCGATGTCTTGGGTCGGCGCCGGAGCCCCCTCGACCTGGCGCTCCGAGCGCGCCCAGTGCCGGTGCCAGAGGCCCCGCCGGAGGGCCCGCGCGGCTCCGGGAGATCCGCTCGGACCTCCGCAAGTTTACAGTCGGGGCGCTGAAGAAGGAACTCTTCTCGTTGGGGAGTGGCTCCGTGTTCCTTAATTGTTTCACAGTTTACGCCACGTTGTCCTTAGGTTTTCGATGGGGAATCGAAGTTTCACTTATGGAAAAAAGGGGCCTCGTTCCTTATTTTGGGTTCCTTAGGTCAAGGCCCCGACTGTACGCCTGTGCAGCCTCTCGTTCCTCTACCGGTGGTGGTGGCACGTGCTCGGTGCCGCCGTGCGCTTGCCCCTCCGCGGAAGTGCAGGGGCCCCGATGGGCCTCTGTCCGGGGGCCCCGGTGTCTCGAGCCAGCGCGGGAGGGAGGGAGGGAGGGAGAGGGAGAGGTAAGGGGGTGCAGGATGGAGGAGGGAGTGATGGAGCGAGGGGGGGGGAATGAGGAAGGAAGATGAATCGAGAGATATAACGAGGGATGGAACGAGGGGTGCGAAGGAGTAGGGCAAGCCTTCTGGCGGGAGCGCCATGAGCCGTCTCGCTCGCAGCTGGCACGAGGGTTCAGCGTACCCTGATGTTCTTCGCAGCTGGGCTCTCCACCTCGAAACGCCCTTCGTCTACAGGCTTCTCCAGGGGCCGTGGTTCCTTGGCCAGGGGGCTCGTGCTGCTGAGGTGCGCCATCTTGCCTTCTGTGCCCCATTAGGGCCTGCAGTGTCCCTCGGTCAGCTGCGCCGAGGCGCTGGCCGCTCCCGCGCGCCTGCTCTGCTCGCCTTTGCTGCTGCTTCTCTTCCCTCCCCTCTCCCGCTCTCTTCCCCTTTTCCTCAGCCACGGGGCGACTTCTCTGCGCTGGTAGAAAAGAAGTGTCCCATCGGCTGCTTTCGACCGCGGCGTTGATCCGCGCCGCTGCGACCAAGCAAGTGCTCGACACACGTCCGTGTGGCCGTGGTGCGCGCCTGGGATCGCCAATCAGAGGTTGGCCTGAACGCCGCTCTAGGTTTTCTCTCGTCTCCTCCTCCGCCTCTCCCTTTACTCTTTCTCCCTCTCCTCTCACTGGCCCCATCACCGCCCGTGTCCCGAGTCCGGGGGCTCATGGACGGTTTGGCTGCCGTCATTGCTGAGGTTCTTCGCTGATATCGTGTGGCCATGCTCCGACTGTATCACCTCATGAGTTTGCCTGTCGCGGGTTTGAATGTTGGGTTGCATCCCGTTTGCCTGACGGCTCCTCGAACCCTTGCGCAAGAGTGTCCCGTCGCCGGAGTGGCCTTGGGTGCGGACCCACAGAGGGTCCCCCCAGCAGCGGCTATGCGCGCATGGATCTTGCCGATAGTTTCACTCGCAGGTGCGGGCGGCAGGGTGGGGGGGCCGAGCGGTCTTCCGCCGTCCCCCCGGGTGTGTGGCTGAAGATCCGCCCACTCCGGCCGCCTGAGGCCCCGCCTGCCTGTGCCCTGTCTCCCTAATTAAAGCTGTGCGTAGCCCGCCTAGCTTTTAGCGGAAGAGGTTCGCTCTCGCCCGGCCGACCACAAAGTGTGTGGCTGAAGATGGACCCTGCGGCCCGCGATCCACGCCGCGGCGCGCTCCGCGGCCCACCCCGCGACGCCAGCCCCCTCGTCCGCAAGTTGGGGGGCGCACAGTACTGCTTCTGCCCCTGGCCCCTCCCTCTCGCTTCTCCTCCTCGCCCGCTCCTCCCCTTCGTCGACGTCGTCCTGCTGGAGGGGGGGAAGCGGCCCCCTCCGACTTGCGGCACGGCGCCGCGGGGTGGCGAGCGGCGCAGGTCCTGTCGCTGCTCTTCCCCGGCATGTTCTCCATTCGGGAGAGGCCACCGCACCCGGGGGAGGATCGTGACGAGGATCGGGCGTTGCGCAGCTGGGGGGCGAACGAAAATGGTGTGGTGGAGGAGGGTGCTCCTGTCGTGCACCCCAGGGGCACTACAGGGGCTCTCTGGGGCCCAGAAGGTGTGCGGAAGGTACACGTTTCTTCGTCCCCCCTGTACATGAACGACCTATGACTGTAGAACTGCCCTGACTATTCTCCAAATAGGCTTGTCCTACTGGAGTCCTAGCTCAAACCCTTCTAATTGGTCCTTTTGCCGCCCCCTAATTCCTATGCCCCCCCTACTTCTTATGGTTATGCCTATGCCTAATTATGCCTATGCCTTCCCCGTACTCCTATGCCTACGCCTATGCCTACGCCTATGCCTACGCCTATACCTATGCCTGCTTGCTTGCTTGCTTGCTTGCTTACGCGCTTGCACGCTTGCTTGCTTGCTTGCTTGCGCGCCTGCTTGCACGCTTGCTTGCTTTCCGAGTTGCGGATTCCAAGCATGCTTGATTATCCTCTGATTCCTTGATTTGAGTCGTCTAATCTATTTAGAGTCAACGCTGGCTGATATGCATGCTGAATTGTTCCATGTTAGAATTCTTGTGTACTGGGATATAACAACAAGTATCGCCTGCCCGTTGATCAACGCCAGAGAGGAGGAGCAGGAGGTCAACCGCCAGAAGATGTCCACTTCCACCGCCTCGCAATCGTGCCCCTGGGATCTGGACGGCCTCCTGTGGAGCGGGGGTGCGGTGGGGAAACATCTATATATGCGCCGTTCCCCAGGGATGCGTGGCATCACCGAGCGCGTTCCACTATTCGCAAAGTGCCTACTGGCAAACGTCCGAAAGACATCAGGTGGCCTCGTTGTAATGGATCGTAGATCCACCGCGCAGGATCCGGGCCATTTGCGAGTAGTTATTTCGCGAGTCGTGGAGCGCGCTGGTCTAGGGCAGGACTCCAGCAGCTGTGGATGTGGATGTTTCTTGGTCGGACCCGTCTGAGGGTCCCAGGTGCCCCAGCGCTGGCTCTAGCGGCCAGGTTCGAGGTTCTGGGCTCGGGAAGTTTTTGCCCTGTTCGGCCTCGGGGGGCCTGTCCTGGTGACTGGGAAGAAAACGGATCCGGGGTGAAAAACTGCAGCAGATGGACTTTTGGAGGGATTTTGGGACAGAGTTTGAGTGGATTTGGCCTCATGCCCCCCTCCTGACCGATCTTCTGGGGTCCCAACCAGTTCTGCCCCCCCCCAGCCGTCTCCATTTTCATGGCGGTACAGGAGGAGGATAGCAGAGTAGCACGTCGAGGGGATCTCCTGTCTTTTTTGGGTACTCTTTCCGGTCATGATGTCCGCTTGGAAGGGGCGGTCTGGTTCTGAAGCTGAGGGCGAGCGATGACGAGGGAGATTAGTCGGATGAAGAACATGAGCATATTGATGTTGGCGAGGAGGAGGAGGAGGGATGATGATGACGATGATGCTGATGCTGATGCTGCTGCTCCAAATGATGATGATGACTATGCTGATGACTGCTGATGATGATGATGCTGATGCTGATGCTGATGCTGTTGATGATGATGATGCTGATCATGATGGCTGCTGCTTCTGCTGCTGATGATGGTGATGATGATTATGAAGATCACTTTGATGTTGGCGATGATGATGCTGATGATGCTGATGAATGATGGTGGGGATGATGCTGCTACTGGTGCTGGTGATGGTGATTGTGCTGATGATGACGATGATTCTGATGATGAGGATGAGGATGACCACAATGATGACGACGATGCTCCTGATGATGATGATGATGATGTTTATGATGGTGATGATGATGACGATGATGCTGATGATGATGCCAGTGATGGTTATGGTGATGTTGGTGATGATTACCATTCTGATGATGCTTATTCTGGTGATGGTGATGATGATGTTGCTGATGCTGATGATGCTGATGATGCTGATGATGCTTCTGATGATGGCGGTATGATGATGGTGATGATGATAATGATGATAGTGCTGATGATGTTGCTGATGATGCTGGTGATGCTGATGAGGATTATGCTGATGATGATTGTTCTGATGCTGATGATGATGATGATGATGATGATGATGGTGGTGATGATGATGTTGAGGATGCGGATGACCACGATACTGACAATCATGATGATGACGATGATGATGAGGATGCTCTGATGATGGTGATGCTGGTAATGACGATGATGACGATGATGATGATGATGATTATGATGATGATGATGATGAAGAAGATGATGATGATGATGATGATGATGATGATGGTGATGATGATGATGATGATGCTGGTGATGATGATGATGATGATGATGATGATGATGATGATGATGCGAGTGATGGTTATGGTAATGTTGGTGATGCTTACGATTATGATGATGCTCATTATGGTGATGGGGATGATGAGGTTGACGATGCAGATGCTGCTGATGATGCTGATGATGCTGATGATGATGGTGGTATGATGATGGTGATGCTGATCATGCTGATGATGCTGCTGCTGATGCTGATGCTTGTGATGATGATGAGGATGATTTTTTTTTTCTGATGATGATGATGATGATGATGATGATGATGATGATGATGATGATGATGATGATGATTATCAGGATGCGGATGACCACGATAATGATGATGCTGCTGCTGACGATGATGATGACGATGATGATGCTAATGATGATGGTGATGACGCTGCTGCTGATGGTGATGAGGCGGAGCATTCTGACTAGTATATTGATGTTTTTTTCTGTGCATCCTAACAGTAAGGACAGTGTGACTGGCTCAAGAACGTTGCTGGATCAAGGTGCGCTCAAGCAGCCATGGTATGTCCCACGTATTTCTAGGATTCTTGCCGATGGGCCTCACGTCTTGCAGGGCGCGGGCGATGCAGCTGCTGACCGTGACCGTGCTGACCAGGTCTGGCAGACGGAAGACCTCACGACGCCCCTATGGATGAGAACACCGTCGGGCCCAGCCAGGAGAGCAGCCAGGATCAGATTCGACATCTTCGTGCGCAGATCACCGAATTACAAGCAACCATGGTTGCATGTATCGAATCTACGTGTTTGGAGTTTTGCTGATCTCATCGCTGCAGAGTTGCGGCAGCAACTGGAGCAGCAGCAGGTGTCTGACTTGCCTTCTTCTTCGGCTGCCGCCTTTCATCAAATTGCATTGGAGTCTCGCTTGTCAGAGTTGGTCCGTGCTGAGGTGCGGTAACGACTCGAACCACTTCAATTTCGCTTGACGCTGCGTGCCGGGCAAATCGAGGCTCTTGGGCAGCGCCAGAAATCCAGGCGCTTGAATTCACCATCAGATCGCTTGCAATATCTACAGTATGCGGAGTGCGTAGTTTCGGAACCGCCTGAGCACATACCTTCCCAGACCACCGCGAATCTGACTGGAGCATTTTCCGGAGGCGGCGAGGTGCCGATAGTGTAGCATAGGAACTCGATGTTGGACCCGACTTGGGATCTTGTTTCCTGCATCTCTCAAACGCTTCGATAGCAAAGCATGTTCTGAAATTCTTTCGTCAGCTATATGGTCGTTGTGCTTTTGGTGCTCTCCATGAGATCCCCCAGTGGCTTTGCCTGGCTGCATCTTGTTTTTCTGTTCGTACTTCTGAGGGCAGCGATGAGCCGGGTGGCAGTGCAGCAATTCATCTTGGTATATATATACATGTTTTGTTTGGTTATGTTGGCGAGCGCGTCGCTTGCAGTACTACATTGAATTCGACCTTGTTTGCGATATGTGTTGCACATCAAATGGTTACCGTCAGAGGCTTGGCGCCAGTCGTATTGTTGAGTGTGGACGTGAATGTTACAGAAATGCTCAGTGATGGGGTATCGTTCGGCGCTAGTTGCGCACGACCTTTGAAATACCAGACTACAGCATTCGAATTGTTTGCATTCCTTATTGGACGTTCTTGACGTGAAGGCATATAATACACAAAGCCGGCATGCATCCATATTTAACGTTCACCAGGGTGGGCAGATGGAGGACTTTACGGAACACATCGCAAATTGATAATGTGGCCAGCTGCTGCTTCTAGTGATGCTGATGATGATTAGATGATGATGATGGTGCTGCTGATGATGAGTACTATGAAGATAGTGACGATTATGATGATGATGGTGATGACGGTGCTGATGATGACGTTGACGACGACGACGGTGATGATGCTGATGCTGATGATGAGGATGATGATGATGTTGAGGATGGTGACGATGATGATGATGTTGATGATGATTTTGATGATGTTGCTGCTGCTGATGATGATGCTGTTGACTATGGTGACGAAGGTGATGATGATGATGATGCTGATGATGGTGATGATGATGATGATGCTGCTGATGCTGATGATGATGAGGCTGATGATGATGCTTATGATTATGATGATGCTGCTGATGCTGATGCTGATGCTGATGATGATGATGATGATGATGATGATGATGATGATGATGATGATGCTGATGAGGATGATGATGATGCTGCTGCTGATGCTGATAATGACGAGGATAAGGAGGAGAAACAAGGGGGAGGAGGAGGAGGAGGAGGAGGAGGAGGAGGAGGAGGAGGAGGAGGAGGAGGAGGAGGTGGAGGATGAGGAGGCGGAGGAGGAGGGAGGAGGAGGATGATGAGGAGGAGGAGGAGGGGGAGGGGGAGGGGAGGAGGAGGAGGAGAGGAGGAGAGGAGGAGGAGGAGGAGGAGGAGGAGGAGGAGGAGGGAGGAGGGAGGAGGAGGAGGGGGAGGAGGAGGAGGAGGCGGCCCCCACGACGGCCGCGCCCCGAATGGCTGCATGCCCTGAGAGTGATCCCGTGGGGGGTGTACCCGGGGAAGCGGCCGTAGGGGCAGCCATTTTTGTAAGTCAGCGGCTGGATGCTTGAGAACCATGAGCCACCTCACCCAACCTCCCTCTCCGTCCCGGCCGCTCACTTGCCCCTTGATTGGCCCGCCCACTTTTCGCCCCACTTACCTACACCTTACTCCTGCGGCGAAGGGGACGGGGCGGCCTTCTGGGGAAAGCGGGAGGGAACTCTCGCCGACGGAGGCCTTGGCAAGGGCCAGAGCGGCCGCTGCCAACCGTTACGCGCCACAGAAACCTCCAACCTACAGCCACTGGCCGCCTGCCAACTGCCGCCACCTTGTCTCGAACAACTCCCCTCTTCCCTCGACGTCTCTCCCCTTCCTTCCCCCCTTGCTTGGCCCACCGCGCTTGGAAGCACAGCCTCGACTGCCCACAGTCGTGGACCCGGCAGCGCACGGGTGGTGGTAAACCCGAAACGAACCACGAAACGCACCGAAACGGGACGGAGTTTTGGGGGTGAACCGCCACACCCCAAGGTGAGGTCGGGCACGTCCCTCTACAGGAGGAATATTCAAAAATAGTCAAGAAATAGTCAGGGGACGATTTTTCTGTCTATTTTTGTCCATTTGGGGGGTACTTTTTGAATGTGTTTTATTTGTCGTCCAAAATCCCCCTGTAGGGGGACAGGCCCGACTTAACCCCAAGGCCCTGGGGAGGGGCCCAGGCCGCGCACGGCCGCTGGCGTGGGGCCTGTCAAATCGCTGTGCACGTGGCCACCGCAACGGCGCCGCAGAGCGCGGCTGCAGGGAGCCGCAGGGCGTATCCAGACCACATCCCGGCACTGCTTTTCGCGGCCGCCGCCGCAGGGGGGGAGGCGAGGATCCAGGTGGGGCCCCCAAACAGGGTGAGTCGGTGGGGATTCGGGGTCACCGCATGGTTTTGGCACTCGGGTCGTTCTCCGAGGATGTCTCGGGCGACAGGGGCCTCCGGGGTCCCAAGACCGTGCGGTGACGGACCGTGCGGTGAGGTCTCGGGGGATTCCGAGGTCGCCGCACGGTCTGTCACCGCACCGTTTCGGGACTCCAAACAGGTACGGTAGGTTCGTGTCGTGTCGACCGGCGGCGACCCCGCCAGCGGCGTTCAAGGTTGAACGCCGCGGGCGACCCAGAATCGGTCGATGTTGAACGATCGGACGTTGCGGCAGCGGCCGATCGTTCAAGGTTGAACGATCCAGCGCGGTGTCAGAAACCAACGCCGGGGTCGTCACGGCACGGACCTGCAGTATACGTGCCCATATCTTACCTTCCAGCTACCAGTGACCAAGGTCCGTGGCCTGGAAGCCCCCCCCGCAGAGCTCCCCTCCCCGGGGGAGCTCCGGGGGTTCCCTGGGGGCTTGGGCGGTCCCCTCCTCGCTCCCCTCTCCCGTGTTTCCTGTTGTTCCGCTCTTGGCCTCGTCCCCCTCCTTGCCTCGCGGCGGCCCCCCTCCTCGACCGCAGGGCCAGCCGTGTGCCACAGCATGCCGCTGCAGGGCACCTTAGTTCGATCAACCCTCCAGGGCCGACCGGCCCTGGGGAAGGGGCGGCTTCGTCAGGATACCACACAGCCGATAGGAACCATGAACCAGGAGGAGGAGGAGGAGGAGGAGGAGAAGGAGGAGGAGGAGGAAGAGGAGGATGATGATGATGAGGAGGAGAAATGATGAGGAAGGGAGGGATGTGGGGTGAGGAAAGGGGGAAACATGATTCTGATGGTGGTGATGATGCTGACGGTGATGATGATGACGATGATGCTGATGATGTGTATGATGATGTTGCTGATGATGATTGTGGTGGTGATGATGATGATGATGATGATGATGATGATGATGATGATGATAATGATGATGATGATGTCAGTGATTATGATGCTGATGATGATGGGGACAGTCGAGGTGGTGGTGGTGGCGATTTTGGTGATGATCATGCTAGTGATGATGATGATGATGATGGTGAAGAAGATGATGAGTATGGTAATGCTGATAGGGGTTGCTAATGGTGGTGGTTGTGGTGGTGATGCTGATGTTATTATGACGGGTGTGATGATGTCCATGGTGACGATGGTGACGGTGAGGGCCATGGTTCTGATGATTCGGGTGATGATGACATGGCGATTATGCTGACGTCGGGACTGTGACATTCTGACGGCGGCACTGCTGGTATTGATAACACGGATAAGGATTGTGATAACGTCGGCGATCCCATAATTTGATGACGACGGTGGCCATGCAGATGGTTATACCTGCTCTGGTGCCGAGGATGATGCCACTTATGGTACCGATGATGCCAATGATTGTCATGCCGATGATGAGTCGGAGGAGGCGGATGAGGATGATGAGGAGGAAGAGGCGGCGGTTCATATTGTATATTGTCACTTCGTTGCGCGGTCTTTTCGGCCCACCCCATGCCGTGGCCGGGACGCCAGGCGCCTTTATTTCTTTGACTTCGACGTCGACGACGTCGCGATCGGCTGGGAAGGGGGGGGGGCATGCGAGCAGGAGGATGCGGACGAGATTCCTTCTTGCCTTTCCCTACGTCTCCCTTTCGTTCCACTTCCCCTCACCTCGGAGGAAAGAGAAGGGACACCACCACCAGAAGGGGGCTCCTCAAACGAGGAGGACCACAATGCCTCCCCGAATTGAGGATCGGGGGACCACAACACCAGGAAGACCGCTTCTGGCGCGCAGCGCTGGTGGTGCCGCCTCCTTCGACTCGATTCGATTCGATTTCGATCGATTATGATTCCGATTCGATTCGATTCGGATTCCGATTTGGCTTTGCTGCTCCTGTGGAACGTTTCCTGTGGAGTGGCCTCCACTGCATCGTCGACTTGGTGCACGAGTTTCGGTGCTGCTGCGACTCCTTCTCCTCCTCCTCCTCCTCCTCCTCCTCCTCCTCCTCCTCCTCCTCCTCCTCCTCCCCCCCCTCTTCCTCCTCCTCCTCCTCCTCCTCCTCCTCCTCCTCCTCTCCTCCTCTCCTCTCCTCCTCCCTCCTCCTCCTCCTCCTCCTCCTCCCTCCTCCTCCTCCTCTCCTCCTCTTCTCCTCCTCCTCCTCCTCCTCCTCCTCCTCCTCGTTGGGCTCTCCTGCCTCTCCTTGTGGCTCCCATCCCTCCCCCTCACATGCAGCGAGGGTGGGCGCGAGGCAAGCGGCTGCGCGCCGAGGCCAAGCTGATGGTCAGGACGCCCGGGGGGCGGGGCAGCGGCGAGGAGGCGAAAGCAGCAAGAGGAGGAGCTGGCAATTCCTTCCCCCCCTCTCGCTGGAGGAGGAGGAGGAGGAGGAGGAGGAGGAGGAGGAGGAGGAGGAGGAGGAGGAGGAGGAGGAGGAGGAGGAGGAGAGGAGGAGGAGGAGGAGGAGGAGGAGGAGGAGGAGGAGGAGGAGGAGGAGGAGGAGGAGGAGGAGGAGGAGGAGGAGAGGGAGGAGGAGGAGGAGGAGGAGGAGGAGGAGGAGGAGGAGGAGGAGAGGGGAGGAGGAGGAGGAGGAGGAGGAGGAGGAGGAGGAGGAGGAGGAGGAGGAGGAGGAGGAGGAGGAGGGAGGAGGAGGAGGAGGAGGAGTAGTAGAGGAGTAGGAGGAGGAGGAGGAGGAGGAGGGAGGAGGAGGAGGAGGAGGAGGAGGAGGAGGAGGAGGAGGAGGAGGCGGAGGAGGAGGAGGAGGGCCTGGATCAGGGGCCGTTGCCCGCAGGCCGCGGGGGTGTACAGTGCTGATGCTGAACCGCGCACTCACACGCCTGACCCCGGTGGCCAGCGATCCTGAAGAAGGATTGGTGCCGTGGTCGCGGATGAAGCACGGAACACAACGTCCGATGGGCTTCTCCTTGGGCTCCTCCTTGGGCTCCTCCTTGGGCTCCTCCTTCGGCTCTTCCTCCGCTGGCTCGAAGGAGCACAGCGTCGCCAGGAGCGAGTCGTACCCAGTGCGGCTCATTTTTCTCTCGCCGGTCGAACGCTGCCTGAACTCATGGGCCAGGCGGCCCTTTTACACCACATAGCGAGCGTCCGGACCAGTTAATCATAGTTAATCCTTCGTCGATTCCCCAGTGGAAGCCGAGATCACGTCCCATGGGAAACATAACCCTGAGCATGGGTGGCCGAGATTGGTAGGGCTTGGTTGGCCAGGGGCATCTTTCTCAAGCTGGGCTTGCACTTGAGGAGCTCTTACTTCTCTTCCCAAGGGATTGGATGAGTCAGCCGAGGTTTCGCCTGATGCCCGCCCGTGGGCGCATGTGGGCGCCTCGTGGGCGCTTCGTGCGCTGGGTGGGTCAGCCGAGGTTCCGCCTGGTGCCTGCCCGTGGGCGCCTCGTGGGCGCCTCGTGCGTTGGGTGGGTCAGCTGGGTTCTGCCCCGTGCCCGCGCGTCATCGAGCACGCCTAGCCCCGCGGCCCCGGCCATGTGTCCCAGCCTCCTCAGACGGAGCCGCTGCCACCCTGGCGCCAGACCGCGCCGCGGCCGCCGACCAGCAGGCACGCGCCGCTGCCAGGGCCAGTTGGCTTCAGTGCGGACGGGCCGCTTGTCGCCGGCGCCCGCAGGGCCGACCGCGAGGGGGAGGCAGCTCCTGGACGCCCGCGGCTCGTCGCAGGCCCGGGGGGGCCGCCGGCAGTGAGCTCCTGGCAGCAGCAGCGTGCTGCCCCGGCGGGCGACCGCCGCCCTGCCTCCACGGCGCCCGATAGCGCGGCGCGGGCAGGTCAAGCTGGTGACGGACGCGCTTCGCTCCAGGCGCCTGGACCCAGCCTTACGTCGGGCACTTCCCTCTACAGGAGGAACATAGTCGGGGGACGATTTTTTGTTTATTTTTGAACATGTTTGGGATATTGTTTGATCATTTTTCATTTTTTTCCAAAATCCCCCTGTAGGGGGACAGGCCCGACCTAAACCCAGCCCTGCGCCGCCGGCGGCAGGGGGCATCGCCGCGGCCCCAGCAGTGCTCAGGGCGGAAAAACACACATACACAGTCCATCGTCGACTCCCAGGAAAATATGGGAACATATGGGAAGTGGGGGGGAAAGCAAAAACCCAGAACATATGGGAAAGTATGAGGAATCCTGTTCTAGGTGTCTATTTATTTGCGTGTCCCAGGGCCCCTTCAAGTCCCTGGATCCCCAGGCGGCGACAGCCGCGAGGCGGCCCGTCCCAAACCCTCGCGGGAGGCGGCCCCGCTCCCGCGAGGAGCCCGCCCCGCCCTCAGCCCCTTGCCCCGCGGCGCGCCCAGTGGCCCCGTGGCGAGCCAGGCTGTCCCGACGCCCGCTGCCGCCGAAGCTGACCCTTCGCCCCTGGCGTTAAAGTCGGGCCTGTCCCTCTACAGTGGGAATATTCAAAAATAGTGAAACCATTGTCTGGGGACGTTTTTTTTTGTTTTTTGTTTGTTTGGACTGTTTTTGAGCATGTGTGTGTGTGCGTGTGTGTGTGTGTGTGTGTGTGTGTGTGTGTGTGTGTGTGTGTGTGTGTGATTTTTTTGACCATTTAATTTTTTGCCCAAGACCCCCCTCTACCGACGCCATATGACGCGAGAGCACCTAGCTTGTCCTCCGCGCCAGGAGGGCCCACGGAGCTCGCCACGGGCGGGCGGGCGCCCAAAAAACCCGGGGAGATGTGGGAGGAGGGGGAGGAGGAGGAGGAGGAAGAGGAGGAGGAGGAGGAGGAGGAGGAGGAGGAGGAGGAGGAGGAGGAGGAGGAGGAGGAGGAGGAGGAGGAGGAGGCGCTCGCCGGTCGTTCGCGCGGCGGAGGCCCCGGGGCTCCGTGGCGCGGCAGCGGAGCGCCGCGCGAGGCCCAGGCGCCAGCGGTGCCCAGCGGCCGACAGCCTCCTCGCCGGGGGGGCGGCCGCCCGGTGCTGGTGCCCTGGCGTCAGTTGTAAGGTGGGCCTGTCCCTTTACAGGAGGAGCATTCAAAGATAGGTTAAAAATTAGCCTGGCGAAGGACCCAATCATATGCAGTTGTGAATACCGCAAATATGAATATCGTTTTCGGTGGCGCTACCTCTGGGTAGGGGAGACGCATGCGAACACCCCCACTGGGGCCTTCGGTGGAGCTCCCTATGGGGCCACGAAGCGCTGCCCTGGGTGGGGGAACCGCATGCGGGCACCCCCACTGGGGCCTTCGGTGGAGCTCCCTATGGGGCCGCGAAGCGCTGTCCTGGGTGGGGGAACCGCATGCGGGCACCCCCACTGGGGCCTTCGGTGGAGCTCCCTATGGGGCTACGAAACGTATGGGGCCGCGAAGCGCTGCCCTGGGTGGGGGAACCACATGCGGGCACCCCCACTGGGGCCTTCGGTGGAGCTCCCTGTGAAGCTACGAAACGCTGCCCTGGGTGGGGGAACCGCATGCGGGCACCCCCACTGGGGCCTTCGGTGGGGCTCCCTATGGGGCTACGAAACGCTGCCCTGGGTGGGGAAACTGCATGCGGGCACCCCCACTGGGGCCTACGGTGGAGCTCCCTATGGGGCTACGAACCGCTGCCCTGGGTGGGGGAACCGCATGCGGGCACCCCCACTGGGGCCTTCGGTGGAGCTCCCCATGGGGCTACGAAACGTGTGAGAGGTGTGCCGAGAGCAAAGGCAAGGAGGGGGAGGGGGAGGAGGGAGGAGGGAGGACGGAGAAGGGAGGAGGGGGAGGAGGAAGGAAGGAAGGAAGGAAGGAAGGAAGGAGACGCGGGGCGCTGTCTCTTCAAAACGAGGACCCAACACCACAGGATGGTTGGGAAATAGTCTGAGGACGTTTTTTGGACTATTTTGCAGCATTAGTGGAGCATTTTTTAACATATATTTTCAAGTTTTCGCCGAAGATCCCCCTGTAGGGGGACAGGCCCGACCTAACGTTGGGTCGGGCATGTCCTCCTACAGGCGGAGCTTGCACGAAAGATATTGAACAACAAGTAAGCCATATTCTAAACATGCCCAAACAGAGCCAAACCATATATGCAAAACATCGTCCCCAGACTATTGTTTGACAATTTTTGTGTCTTCCTCCTGTAGGGGGACATGCCCGATTCAATGCTGGCGCCCTGGCGTCCTGGCAGTCGGCCAACAAGTTAAACGACCCCCCCCCGCCTGCGGCCCTCCATGTTGCGCTGCGGCCCATCTGGGGCCGTTCCGCATACCACGCAGGAGCCAGCGCCGGATGTCCTGGCATACACTCGTCCCGGGGGGGCCGCAGGCGGGGTGGTGTCGTCTGTGTTCTGGGCTGGGCAGGGTCCAAGGCGACCGTCGCTGCGGCGGCCCGCGCGCGCTGCTGGCCCTCGGGTCGCCGCCTCCCGAGTCGGCCCAAGAGGATCCCGAGATCGCCCGAACGCCTCCCAGGTGGGCACCAAAACGGCACAGACAGCCCCCCAAGACTGCCTCCGAAGGCGCCAGACGGACCACGAGCCCCCCCTGAGGCCGTCCAGGAGTCCCCGAGAGGCCCCCAAGCGGCCCCAAGAGGCTCCCGAGGATTATTATATATATATGTATATATATATATATATATATATATATATATATATATATCTCTGGCGTGCCTGTTGTTCTCTGCGAAGGAAGGATGGGAGGGCTCCGATGGCGAACACGACCGTGGTCGCTGTTTGTGCTCAAGCTTTTACAAGGTGACCGAAATGCCCAGGCCGCGCTCTGTGGCTTGGCTATTCGGCTCCTTCGCTCAGCTGCTGACTGCGTACTGATGGCGTAGCCACCCCTGCCTGCAGTGCCCAGCGTGCCGGAGCGCCACGTGCCCTACGTGTCCAAGTGCGAGTTGTCCTGCCTGTCCGAATTTCGAGTGCCCGTCGACCTTGTACCCCTTGTAGGCCGGCGGGGTCGCCGGCGGAGGGGCTGCGCAAGAGGCTGCGCCGCCGTTCAATCGGGCCGAGGCCGAGTGCCCAGCGCCTGACGCCCCAAGCCCGGCGGCGCCGGGGGCGGCGCCTGCGCCCGCGCCGGCGCCTGAGCCTCCGGCGGCTGCTGCAGCACCGGCGCCTGAGCCCGCGCCGCCGCCGCCCGTGTCGTCGGAGGCGGCTTGGGGCAGCTGGCTGGGAGAGCTGGCGTTGCTGGGGGTGAACCTGCTGCTCATCGTGTTCCAACTGGTGCGAGTGCTGGTGGCCCGCTGCTTGGCCTCGACCTGGGAGTACCGCTCGCGTCGATCGCGAGCCCCAGCGGCCATATGTGATGTCGGCTCCGCCCCAAGACGTGCTCCAGTGGGCTTGGGTGTTATACGC
This sequence comes from Prorocentrum cordatum, assembly GCA_963575745.1. NCBI lineage: Eukaryota > Dinophyceae > Prorocentrales > Prorocentraceae > Prorocentrum > Prorocentrum cordatum. The sequence goes on from CAUYUJ010014940.1 coordinate 144,971, forward strand.
CGGCGAGCGGCGGTGGCACCAGCGCCGGATCTGGGGCCGGCTGGAGGCCCCGTTGGCTGGTCGACAAGCGGATCAAATGCTTCTCAGTAGCACGCCCGACCATAATGTATTTGAGGAGAACTACAGCAGGAACAGTCCAGACATCCTGGCAGTGCGGTTTGGCCAGAGTCGTCGTGATCGGTGTGGCCTGGACCCCGCCCGCCTCTACGGCTTCAGGCGGAGGCTGACGGCGGCAGAGGAGCGAGCCATCAAGGCGACGCTGGTCCAGGTCGCCGACGAGACGTTTCTGGCCTGGGAGATGGCGGCTGGCCGGGCCGCCTTGCTGCCCGTCAACGGCGCTCTGGTGCTGTTCGACTTCGATGCTGGGGCTGGCGCTGCGGGGTGGGCCCGCGGGCGGAGGCGCCGAGGCAGGCGCCGGAGCCGCCGCGGGCCTTGCGGGCGTCGCCCCTGGCCGTGGCCCGGCGCTGGGCGCACCTGCGGCCGTGGTGGCGGCGGGCGCCGCCGCACAGCCCGGGGGCGCCGCTGCAGCAGGCGGAGGTGCCGGCGCAGGGGCGGCCGCGGCCAACCCTGGCGCTGCGGCGCCCGAGCCGTACTGCTGGCGAGCGCGGCGCCGTGGTGCAGTTGAACGGGGCGGAGAAGCTGGGCGGTGACGTCGGGATCATGAAGACGGACCAGGGATGGATCGGCATCAGGAAGGTGAGCATCAATCTGGCGATCTACGCTGGGGCTGAGGCGGGTGTCGACGCTCGGCTGATGGGCGTGCCTCTGCAGGCGGACGGTCACCGCGCGCGGCTCCAGTTCCGCGACGCTGTGAGTAAGTCCGTTCAGACGCCCCTGCCGGGCTGGCCTCTTGAGTGGCCGCGGTCTGCCGCCTGGTGCTTCATCTTCATCGACCGTCGTCGGGGCGGGCCCTTGGAGCACTTTTCTCAGTTCAAGAGTCAGTATCACTTGGCGAATGAGGACTATGCGGTCTCGCACTACGAGAGCATCATGAGGATGGTCGATTACCTGGCCTGCTGGGATCAGGTGGACCTCCCCGACCTTGTGGGGGTGGAGTCAGCCATGCGGCAGGCGCAACTGTACGAGTACGTGTACGCCATGGAGGCCGAGGGTACTCTCCACGCGGCCCCTCAGGCGAATGAGAATGACAAGAACAAGAGGGGCCGCGGCCGCGGACGAGGCTTCGCCAAGTTCGCTTTCCTGGATGAGGCCTCGGCCTTGATTGGCACGTCGCGGGAGGACGGCAGCATGATGGTGTGTCCTGACCTCTTGACCCACGTGTCGGCCATGGTAGAGAGGGACGCGGGCATCCTCAAGGCGCTGCGGAAGGCCAGGGAGGAACGCCGCGCCCTCTCAGGCCAATGAGAGCGACCTCGGGCGGCGTGACCCTCGGCCCGTCCGAAAAACTTCAGAGGGCGACTCCAGACATCCCCGCTGGAGCCCGACATGTACATGGGGAGCCTCGTTGTATTCCTGAGGATAGTCGCCAGCGTGACATCTTTCCTCTTCCTCGTCGCCCCCTACCTGGTCCCCACACTCTGAAGATCCAGAAGGGCAAGACTTTGACTCGGGCTGCTGAGAGGCGGCTTCGCAGGCACCAGCGCCGAGGGGACGCAGTCAACGAGCTGGTAGACGTGCTCAATGAGATGTACCTCGGGCCGTGCGGCCCCGCTGGCCTTCCTCAGCGCGGGCCTGATCAGCCGCTGCTCGCAGTCCGCGCCGCGGTGTACGCGGAGCTCGAGGCGGCCGTCCGCCGCTTGGGTGAGCCTCCGGTGGACCTCGACGGCCCAGGAGCCCTTGCGGAGCTCCGGGTATCGCAGGCGTATCATGGGGGGGCCATGGCGCTCGCCCCTGTCGGCTTCGACAACATCGACCGCATCTCCCTCCCATCGGCTGCGACCTCTCCTCGAGATCTGGAGTCACTTGCAGGGGATGTGGGCCGGAAGATCGCCGACCGCTTGGAAGATTTGCTTTTGCCCCGAGAGCTGCGGTTGGATCGTGTCCGTACTGAGGGGCCACGTCGTCTGTATGTGGATCCTAATCGTCGTAATCCCAATCTGTATAGGAAGGGGCTGCAGCGCCTGGTGGAGGCCAACCTCGTGAGTTTCCACCTCGAGTGCGAGTGCTCTGTCGGGCTCTTCTTTGTTCACACGGAAAAACGGCGATCTGAGGATGATCTTGGATGGCCGCTACTCGTCTCTTCGCTTTGGTGAAGCTGATAAAGTAGAGCTTGCCTCTGGCGGCGCCTTTAGCCAGATCGCAGTGGATTGGGGTGCTCCCATAGCTGTTGCAGGCGTGGACATAGCGGATGCATTTTACAACATGCTGCTTCCGCCTTGGCTTCAGAAATACTTCGGTCTTCCCCCTGTCAGAGCAGGAGATTTCGATCTTTCATCGGTTGCCGATGGCACTCCAGTTCGCCCAGGGCAGCGTGCCGTCCCTTGTTTTCGGTGTCAGCCCATGGGCTGGAGCGTGAGTTCGTGGATATGCCCGACCATCAACGAGACCATCAGTGCTAGAGTCCCAGATGTTACCACCCGCAACCTTCTTGTCGACCGTCGACCCGCCCCTGATCTGGCCAGAGGTTTCGTTCACACAGAGTACGTTGACAACTTCGTGTCCCTGGCCAGGTCGATCCAGGTTGCATGGGGATGTTGCCCGGGCCGTTGACCGAGAGTTGACGCGCGTCGGGCTCCCCGCTCATCCCGTGGAGGAGGGCGTTGGGGGGCAGACTCTGGGCTGGGAGTTCGGGTCCAGTGACGCTGTGATTGGCCTTAACCCTCGTCTTCGGTGGCGTCTTCGTCTTGGGATCCAACATATACTTGATCAAGATCGTTGTTCAGGAGACACTCTGAGGAAGGTCATATCACATTTCACCTCTCGAGGCCTCATCCGCCGGGAGCTCTTGAGCGCCTTGGGGGCCTTCTACACTTTCATCGGAGTAGCGGGCCCGCGTTGTCTTCGACTCTGGGGGGCCGTGCGACGGGAGTTGAGGTGGTGCAGATCGTTCGTCATCTTGTGCTTCCGGAATGCGGGAAGGCCCATCAGTAACATCGTGTCGTGTGTCGACGCTTCCTGGTGGGGTGTTGGCATCGCCGAGAAGTCCGTGCCCGCCGCCGCTGCCGTCGAGCTGTCGTCGTTCAACGAAAGGTGAAACTTCGGGAAGGACTCAGAGAGGTCGATTTCGCCCCGGGAGTTCGACATCGGCAGGTGGTAGGATGAGGCGGACGACCCTGGTCTCGTTTCTGGTGATGCATCTGCCCTTGGGAGCCCCGTGTACCAGCGTGACAAGTGTAGCCTGGGCCCCATCAAGGTGTTCTGAGGCCCCCAGAGGCTTTCTTCAAGAGCGTGCCGATGGAGGTCTGGGGCGGCGTCTGGAAGCGGGTCCTGTCCAAGCCCTGGGACCGCGAGGAGGCCCAAGTCATCCTGGAGGGGGGAGGCCTGGTGAGTTGTCTCAAGCATCGGCTTCGTTCGGTCGCGAGCTTCGGGGCCGCTCGCGTCGTGCTCAACGATTCCATGGCCCCTTTGCTGGCTCTGCTGAAGGGCCGCTCTTCCTCTGCCCCACTGCAGCGCATCTGTCGCCAGGTGGCGGCGCTCACCCTGTGCAGTGGCTGCGGGGTGGCCTGGCGCTGGGTGCCGTCGGAGCACAACAGCGCGGACCCGGCCTCGCGGAACCGCCCTGGGCTGTCCGCTCAGGCGGATCGCGCTGCAGCCGACCATGGCGAGCTCTGCCCCTCTGTGCCCGGCGGCGGGCGGTGTGCCCCGGGGGCGCCGGCCAGCAGCCGGCCCTCCGCCGCGCTCAGGCCGCCGTCTGGCCTCGGGCCGCCGCCCGGCAACAGCGTCGGCGAACGTGTGGAACGCCAAGTTCGCGCAGATGGCCAAGGCCGCCGGACTGCAGCCCCTCCTGCCAGTGACCTTCCACCAGCTGCGACGCGGAGGCGCAAGCCACGAGTTGCCGGTGAAGGCACGCCCGCAGGACGAGGTCAAAAAGAGGGGGCGGTGGGCCACATATCAAGCGGTCAGGCGGTACGTCAAGGGAGGCAGGATCCAGGAGCAGCTGAACTCCCCCCCCCCAGGGCGTCCAGGACGTCGCCAGGCGGGGCATGGCCACGATTGGCGCCGTCCTCTGCGCGACCTAGCCTCGTTCGTGGCCTCGTCGGGGCAGCCTGTTATGCTTGAGGTTTTCAGCGGAAGTGGTCACCTCTCTCGGTCACTTCGGTTGTGTTTCAGAGGCGTAGCCGCATGCTTCGAGCTGGACATTATTTACGATGCAGGCGCCGATGCCCTCAATCGCCGCGCCCAACAATTGATTTGAGGATGGGCCAGAGGCGGTATGATCCTGGGAGTGTGGATAGCCACACCGTGTCAATCAATGTCGAGAGCTCGTAACCGTCCGAATGGGCCACCTCCCCTCCGTAACGCTCAGCGCCCCCTTGGACTTCCCCACCTGAGCCCTTCTGACGCCCTCGAAGTCTCACGTGGGAACTGTTTAGCCCGTTTCAGCTTTGGTTTATTTTCCCTTTGCAGGTCCCTCCGGATCCCCGTGGTGCTGGAAACCCGCCCACGTCGTGGCTTTGGAGCCTTCCAGGGGCCTTCGCCCTGGCCCGTGCCTATAACGTTCGGGACATTGACGTGGACTTCTGCGCCTTCGGGGCGCCCTGGGGAAAACGCACGAGGCTTCGCTTTTGCCACCTCGACTTAACTTGCCTCGCAGGGGCACGCTGTAGTGGTCGAGGGGTTTGTAGCTTCTCTGGGTGCCCCCACAAAGTCTTGGAGGGCAAAGGCTCAGCAGGGAGGTTTTGGACTCACGTGGCCGAGCCCTATCCACGTGGTCTGTGTCTAGCTAGAGCTAGCTCGAGCTTACAAGCAAGCCTTGCGGAACAAAGCATTTCGGTCCATATATATATATATATATATATATATAAGTATACGGCCTGACGGCCAGGAGAAAGTTTCGCAACTCAAGGGTTTGCTTTCTAGTTTCGGTTTTGTGATTGCAACGGGGTCGAGGACACCCCGAGGTAAATGCATTGCCAATGAGAGCGGTTCTGGGCGGCAATCACACAGATCTACTGCCAGTCGCCCCTGTTGAAAACGTGCTGTATATTTCAGGGCTGGCGCCCGAGAGTCCGCCAAAGCATATTTTGCTCTGGCGTGCCTGTTGCTCTCTGCGAAGGGCGCCGATGGCGAACGCGACCGTGGTCGCTGTTTGTGCTCAAACGTCCCCCCTTTTAACTGGACATTTCCCGCCCTGCAGCTGGAGCTTTAAACGCTCGCGCGGTTTTGTGATTGCAACGGGGTCGAGGACACCCCGAGGTAAATGCATTGCCGATGCGAGCGGTTCAGGGCCGCAATCACACAGATATACTGCCAGTCGCCCCTGGTGAAAACGTGCTGTAGATTGCAGGGCTGGCGCCCGAGAGTCCGCCAATATATATATATATATACACATAAACAACGATGATTGATGTTCTGACCTGTTATGGTTTCCGACCGCCCAATACGGCATGTAGCTCTGAGGCAGCCCGTGAAGCCCCCCTCGAAAGGGTCCCAGGTCGGCCTACCAAGACGACCACAGGATCGCCCGAGAGCCTTCCAGGAGGGCCCCGAGACGGCCCGAAAGCGCTCCGGCAAGACACTATGACGGCCCAGAAATCGGGTCTTGCTAGAAATGCCCCATGGGCCAAGGTGCCCCCAGGATTTTCGGGCTTGCCCCAACGGCCTCCAAAGCACACCTCACGAGGCCCCAGGGGCCCCCAGGGGATCCAAAATGGAGCGCGAAAAGCTGGGGGCACCTTGGGCCACGGGTACTTCTAGCATTAAGTCGGGCCTGTCTCTCTACAGGGGGAAAATTCAAACATAGTCAACAAAAGTAGTCTGGGGACGATCTTTCGACCATTTTTTGACGACAATTTTGGTGGGGTATTTCTGGACCATTTTCCATTTTTCGTCCAAAATCCTCCTGTGGGGGGACAGGCCCGACCTAATTCCAGCAACACCCGAAGAGAGGCCCCCCAGGACGGCCTCCGAAGGCCGCGGCGCGCACCGCGGCGCTCCTGGCGAGGCCGGGGCTCCCCGATGGCAGACCCTGGAGCCCCGTTCTCGGGACGGCCTGGAGGCGCCTCGCGGCTGGCGCCTTTGATGTCGCTGGCCATTAGGGTCGGAGGTTGACAGACCTCCCACCCTGACGCGTCGATTAGGGAATTGGCCGTTTTCGATTCGCGAGAGGGCGTCGCGGCCGTCAGTTTTAGGGGGTCCAGGTCCGTCGGTTTCGGGCTCGGGCCGCTTTCACTACACGGTGGTTTGCGAAAGGGAGGTTTGTCCACCGCCGAAGCCCCCGAAGAGGGATCTCTTTCCCAGTTCTGCTGCGCCGAGTGGGTGGCCCTCGGCCGCGCGCAGAAGGGGGGTAGAGGGGGGAAGGGGGGAAGGCTTCTCAGAAGCACGCCTGCTTCTTAGAAGGCGCGGGCCTTGTCTGTGCATGTAAGTCCGGCGCCTTCTCAGAAGCAGCCTCCTGCCGAGGAGCCCCCAACCCTCCCCCTGCCTCGGTCTGCGCGCCGCCAGGTGCCAGGATTCAGGTCCATCCTGGCCTTCTCAACGGTTGCCGTGCCGACCAGGTGCACCTTGGATGCTCTCGCTTCCAGCCCCCTCCGCCCGAGCCGGTCGCGGTGGCCCATCCTGGCTTGGGGGGGCGATGATAAAACTGAGGGGCAATACATGGGGGGGGGCAGCGAGGGCTGCAGGAAGGGGCCCCTTGGGGCCCCCTAAGGGGGGCCTTGAGGGTCCGACAAGGGCACCTTTCCTCCCCCCCTCTATCGCCCCTCCATTACTTCGCGCCCAATGGCCTTCCGCGTCCACCTCCCCGCTTCCTGGTTGCTCTCGCTGCCCGTCACGCCAGCCTGAGCTGGTCGCGGGGGCCCGCCCTGGCTTTCCGCGTCCACCTCCCCGCTTCCTGGTTGCTCTCGCTGCCCGTCCCGCTAGCCTGAGCAGGTCGAGGGCTTGGCATCGCTCGGAGGTGTGCATTTTCTCGAGGCGAGGATCTTCGAGGAGCCTTTCGGGCCACTCTCGCGAACAAGTGCACGGGGCACGGACGTCCGAGCGATGGCGAGGGGGCGCGCCCACCTCTGCGCTCCTGGCCTCTCCCCGTGTTGCTCGGGTGCCCGCCCTCGTCCCTCGCGTCGCCTCCGCCCCTCGTCCTCTCCCCCTCCCCGGGCCGCCACGGCGGCCTTCGGCCGCGGCGTCGCCCGTCAGGGTGCATTTTGGCAGGGTCCTGGTCCCTGGACTGGTGCCGCGCGTGCGACAGTGCACAGGAGGTCCCAGCAAAGCCTGGTGCCCTCTTGGGGAGCCGTGCCCCCTCGACGACGACCGCCGACGGCCCTGGCCCTTCGCGGGCACGCTGCTTGCCCGCTCAGTGGATGACGGCTTGCCTTTCCGCCGAGACCTCCTCCTCCTCCTCCTCCTCCTCCTCCTCCTCCTCCTCCTCCTCCTCCTCCTGCTCCCTCCTCCTCCTCCTCCTCCTCCTCCTCCTCCTCC
>CAUYUJ010014940.1:160000-172500 GCA_963575745.1 Prorocentrum cordatum
GCGATTCGAGGCGGCCCGATGCTTGCACAGTTTCACTGGGTTTTCGGGCGCAGTCGACTCGATTCCGTTACGACTCCATGCCGATGCCTCGCGATCCCGCGCGGCATGCTGAGCCGACCCGATGTCCTGATTCGGTGCTGACCGAATATGTCACCTTCTTCGCTCCTCGTAGTTGTCGTGAGATGTCAGCGCTCCGCCGCACTTCCTGCTCTCATGGCCCTCGTGTTCTCCATTTATGTTTTTCATTGTCTGTGTTCGACGCCCCCTGCAATGATGTGTTCGTTGAGCCAGGTCTGGGAGATATCTCACCTGCCGCGGCTCATTCCTCCTCCTGCTTCTTCTCCTCTTCCTCCTCCTCGTCTTCCTCCTCCTAGTCTCCTCCTCTCCTCCTCCTCCTCCTCCTCCTCCTCATTTTTTTTCTCCTCTATCTTATCCTCCTTCTTATCCTCCTCCTCCTCCTCGTCCTCCCTGTCTTCCTCCTCCTCCTCCTCCTTCTCCTTCTCCTCCCTCTCCTTCTCCCTCTCCTCTTTCTCTTTCTCGTTCCTGCCCTTGCCCTTGCCCGTCCTCCCCATCCGCTTTCCCCTCTTCCTCCTCCTCCTGCTCGTTCTCTTTTGCTTCTTCCTCTTCCTCCTCCTTGTGCTAGACGAGCCCGCGTCACTCGAGGATCGTGCTGTTCGTCGTCCTCTCGTACCTGTGGCAGCACTGCGTTCTGGACGGGGTTGGGCGGTGGCCCGTCCGCGGCACAAGGGCTCGAAGAGATTCGTGGGCTGCGACGTGGGTGAATAACCCGTTGGGTGGGACATTACGCGTCTCCCTGGAATCCACCATGCTGGGAGGGTGGGGTAAGCCGGGAGAAGGGGGCGGTGAGGGGGAAGTGGGAAACGGGGATGATGGGGCGGGGCAGGGGGTGGAGGAGAGGGGAGAGCAGTGGACGGATATGGGGAGGGGAGTGCAGGGAGGAGGGAAGGGAGGAGGACGCCGGGGGAGGCAGCGGGTTCGGCAGGGAGGGGGGAGCGGGAGGGGAGGAGGGAGGGGAGAATGGAGTGGAATGACGGAGGAGTGGAGTGGGGGAGGAGGGGAGAGGGAGGGGGGAAAGGGAGGAGGGCAGGGCAGGAGGACAGGAACCGTTCGGCACGGGCCATCCTCCTTCTGCGCTGCTCCTCGTGCTGCTCCTCCTCGTGCTGCTCCTCCTTCCTCGTGCTGTCTGTTTGCCGTCTTCCTCGTGCTGCTCCACCTTTCTGCTGCTGCCCTCTTTCTTCTCGTCCTCCCGTGGGAGGGGCGAAGAGGAGGAGGAGGAGGAGGTGGAGGAGAAGGAGCAGGACGAGGAGGAGGAGGAGGAGGAGGAGGAGGAGGAGGAGGAGGAAGCGGAGGAGGAAGAGGAGGAGGACCAGAGTAAACCCAAGATGCATCAGCGATGCTGCAACACACCCTTCTGACACAAGTCCCCCTCCGCAGGCGTCCTGGCTCGCTTTCCCTCCTCTCTGTGCACGAAGCGCCCTCTCGAGAGGCCGGCACCATGCGGTCCTGCCATGGTGGCGGGGGCCCCTCTCTGACCATGGGCCGCCCTGCGCCCTTCTTGCGCATACGCAGGACTGCGAGAAGCTATGATCATACAGGTCAGCGACGTGTCCAGCGACCGCCCCCCTCCGAAGAAAGGGGCCCCCAGTTTTGTGAGATTGCTGCACACGCTTGCGCTCGTGGTCGTGCGCTTCGGTGAGGTCTCGAGCGCGAGCGCTTCGTTCTGAATGGGGCCGCTGTCGGCCCGTGCAGTTCAGTCTCGGGTCTTGCGAATGCGGGAAGACTTCCGCGAGGAGCCAATTTTGACGCAGAGTCCTCCTCCAACCTGCTGATTGCTGCAAGATGCTCAACGACTTGGCGGTGCGCTGAAACGAGAGCCCTGGGTTGAAATTACTCGTGCTTCACCATGCAGCTGTTGCGACATGTTGTATGACGAATGTGCGCGGCGCGAATGCGAGAGCCCCGCTTTGAAAAGAAACCGCCCTCCATCCCTGGATTTGTTGCAACATTTTGAGACGAACGCGCGCGCGGTGCTAAGTCGAGAGCCGCATTCTGAAAAAGGAACCACCCTCCCTCCTTAAAGCTGCCCTATGCTCTTGAGACGAATGCGCGCGGTGCCCAGGCGAGAGTCGCACGCTGAACGAGAAGCGCCTTCCGTCATTGAAGCTGTTGCAGGCTCTGAAGGCGACTGTGCGTGGCGCCAGGGCGAGAGATGCATGTAGCAAAGTAACCGCCCTCCATTGAAGCTGTTGCGAACTTTCGAAACGCATGCGCGCGGGGCCACAGCGATGGCCCAGTTTTGGGAACGAGCCACCTTCCATCCTTGTAGTTGCTATACGCTTTTAGGACGAATGTGCGCAGAGCGCTCAGGCGAGAGCCACATCTTGCACACGACCCGTGCTGGATCACCGTAGCTATTGCGAGATGTTCACAGGAATCTGCGCTGCGCCACTGCGAGAGCCGCATTTCGAAAACGCCCTGCGCTGCACCCTTGACTCTGTAATGCGAATGCGCGCGGCGTTATGGCGGGAGCCACGCTTGGAACAGCATCCGCCCTCCATCCTTGGAGCTGTTGCAAAGCTCTTCTCCTCCTCCTCCTCCTCCTCCTCCTCCTCCTCTCCCTCCTCCTCCTCCTCTTCATCCTCCTCCTTCTCCTCCAAGGTTCAGGATCATGTGTGGGGAGGGAGTCTCAGGCGAAACGCCCGGCCCGCCATACCGACACGTCCGGGGCTCGACAGGCAGGAGGTATCGAAGAGGCTTACGCACGGCATGTTCGTGTCGTGTCGACCGGCGGCGACCCCGCCAGCTGCGTTCAACGTTGAACGCGGCGGGCGACCCAGAATCGTTCGATGTGGAACGATTTGGATGTTTCGGAAACGGCCGATCGTTCAAGATTGAACGATCCCCGCGGTGTCAGAAATCAACGCCGAAGTCAGAACGACACGAACCTGACGTACGTACGCCATTCCGCCGTCCCCCAGCGAAAAAGAGTCGAGCTCGGGGGGGGGAGAAGGGACAGCCGATCATCTCACACGCCCTTTCATCCCCAGCAGGTGGGGGTCGGCCGATTTACTAGGAAAAGTGATGGAGGAGGAGGAGGAGGTGGGCGATGAGACCGATGATGATGAGGATGAGGACGAGGGATATGGTGGAGGAGGAGGGGAAGAGGAGAAGAGGAGCGAGGGAGGGAGAGTGAACGGCTCGGCCATGGTGGAAGGGACGAGCGGTGGAACGTGAGAGCCGGAGGGAGAGGGTGCTTTCTTCCGCTCTGGAGACTGTGAAGGATACAGACCAGATGTTCGGCAAAGACTTCCCGAGCGACCAGTGCGACAGGTCGTGGGGGCTGAGGGCGAGGGGGGAGGAGGAGATTGCAGAGGCAGTATGGAAGCTCATGTGGTCGGTGCTTTGTCCAGGCCTCCATTTTTGGCCCAACCATCCTGTGGTGTTTGGTCTTCGTTTTGAATCAGCAGCGCTCCGCGCTCTCGCTCCTCTTCTCTTCCTCTGGCCTCGTCGTCATCATCCTCGTCGTTATCATCAACCTGATCATGATCATCATCATCGTCGTCGTCATCATCATCACTATCATCATCATCAACATCATCATCATTATCATGATCCTCCTCATCCTCATCATCTTCACCATTACCATTACCATCATCATCAACAGCAGCATCATCATCAGCACTATCATAACCATCACCATAAACATGATCATCACCACCACCACCATCATCACCATCACCATCATCATCAGCACTGTCATCATCGTTATCATCATCATCATCATCATCGTCATCATCATCATCATCATCATCATCATGATCATCATCATTATCAGCATCGTCATCACCATCATCACCATTGTTATTCTTACTGCTTTTCTTATTCTGTTCCTACTCAAAGAGTTATTATGATTCATCGTCTCATTACCAATGCTATTACCACCAATGCCATCATTTGTATTAAGGTTTAAACCATACTAGTGTGTTATTATTTCCCTCTTATTTGTATGAGTTGTTGGTCGTATTATTACTATTTTTTACCAGTGTGTCTACAGTTGCAACCCATCATAGATTTTTAATAGTACTGTACATTCTTTGTATTATTAGTGTGGTTATCATCAGCATCACCATCATAGTCACTTCGGCTTGAACACGTGCTCGTCACCGTTGCTTTCTGTGCTCACCTGCGCCCCCTGACTCCCCGCGTCCCGCAAGGTTGTTTCGGCCCAGCTGGACTGGGTTTGCCGATTCGTGAATCCATAAGCTTGCTTACACCTCTCTGCTGGTGGTGCTGCTGCGATGTAGGGGCGGTTCAAATTCAACCTGATCGTCGACGCGGCCTCTCCGTCGTCCCCTTCCCCTCGGATGACGGCCCTGGCTTTCTTGGATCACATTTGCCACGCCGTTACCTTGTACTCGGTGGTGGACCGCGGGCACCGCAATTCCAAGGTCTGCTTGTGGCTCTCTGCTCGTGGCTCTCCCCTCGGCAGGGGCAACTGCAGCATGGTGATGAAGACGAATGTGATGACAATGACACATGATTCTGATGGCGATGATCCAGGCGGTGGTCAGAAGGATCGAGGTTCTAGCGGTCGCGAGCGGCATCCTGGTCAGGATCCCTGCCACGGTGGTGGCGACCCATGTTCTGCTGGTGGAGACATGGCCAACGGCACGCGGTTTTCCCCAGGACCGCTCTCGAAGCGGCCACGGAAAGCAAAAGCTTTTGGATTCCATGGACTTTTCGATTATCCCGCCTTTTCCTTGTTACGCCAGCGCTGAAGTTTTTCAGCCGTCTGCGGAGTTGGATTCAGCTCGTGTCCTGCCGCACGAGCTTCTGAAGCTTGTTTGCGGTCGTGAACCTGGTGTTGATCATCGAGGGACTGGTGGTGATCATGAGTCTCGTTTCGAGCCTCTTCTTGGGGGAGATCTTGGTTATGTGGATTGTGGCGAGTCTGCCGCTCATTCTTTGGTTCTTACGGTCAGTCATTGCGGGTCTGCTGGTGCATGTGACGATGCGGATCCTCAGTATAGTCGAGCTGACTATGGTGGAGTTCTGCTTGAATAGTCTCCTGGTGTGCCCCGTGCGGATCCAGGTTGTGACCACGATGTGCCTGCAGTTGGTCGACCTAGCATTGCCAGCATCGACTTCGTTCTACGCGCCTTCCTCCTCCTAGCTGTCGCGGTGCCCCTGTTCGGACGCGGCTGCGACCTTCTCCTGTTGGCCGTGGGTTGACCAGCTGTGATGATGAATCGCTGTATGTCTTCAGTCCTGGTTCAGGTATTCTTGCTGATGTCTACTGGGCCGCCGTGTCGATTTAGTCGAGTGCAGCCCCGACCTAGAAGACGTGTATGAGTTCGCCCGTTGCCCGCATTGGATGTGGAATGCAGTTGTGGATGCTAACCCGAGTGAGGAATATAGTAGTTCTGAACAGCGAAGCCGTGCTGAACCGTCTCGTCTTCTGCCCAGCGATAGCTAGTATGCGCCAGATGCCTCCGACGATAATGATGCAAACGGCTTGCCTGCATTCTTCGAGTTAGAATTGTACATGCTGCTCTTCCTGGGGTTCGTCTGTGTGGCGGTGGCCGTTGTGCATCATGGGGCGTTGAGGCACCGTCCTTGGCGGGTCTCTTCTCTTGCTGGTTGCGTCTTGTCCGCTCGTGCTGTCGCCTCCTCTTTCTTCCTTCTGCCCCTCTCGTGATCGTCTCTGCGCTTTGGGTCGTCATTTGCCCCCCCTCGGCCTCTTCTTGCCTTCTTCTCTTCTCGTGCGTTCCGTCGTCGCCCTCTGCTCCGCAACAAGACAGACTGCTGCCGTGGTGTGTTGGGTTGGGGGGGAAGCAGAATCCCATCATCATCATCAGCATCAGCATCAGCATCAGCATCATTATCATCATCATCACCATCACCATCACCATCACCATCACCATCACCATCACCATCACCATCACCATCACCATCACCATCACCATCACCATAACCATCACCATCACCATCACCATCACCATCACCATCACTGTCACCACCACCATCACCACCATGATAATCATCAGCAGCACAACAATCATCAGCATCATCGGCACCAGCATCAGTCACATCTTGGCACACCCCTCACACGTCTCGTGGCCCCATAGGGAGGTCCACCGAAGGCCCCATCGGTGCCTTTCAAATCAACCATTGGTGATCAGCACCAGTTTCGGCCTATGGCCAAAAGGCCGAGTCCTACTCTGTCGACTGCCAGGCTGCGTAAGGTGACGATGGCGTTCGTTGTTGCGATCAATGACGGCAAGAGATGGTCGGATTGCGTATGCGACAGCCACCAGCTCGATCTCAATGGTGACGTCGCCATGGCCTTCGGCAACTACTGCTTCATCTGCGCACCAGCTGGAAAACATCCAAAGTCGAGTACACCTTCGGGTGCAAAGGCTGCGACGATGGTAATGCACGCATCTGTTGCACCATTTGTCTGTGTCGCACACCGTCATCAGTCAATCAGCGGGCTCCAAGGGACATGTGACAGTCAACACAGCAGCGGTCACTCAGAAAAATTTGATCGCCGTGCAGGATCCACGGGTGGGCGCGATCAGAAGCATCTCGAATTCTACAAGGATGCTAGTGTAGCTGGTGAGCCCTGTGCCTACGGCAAGCACGACGTGCTCTTCAAGCCAGCCAAGGCTGTCCATCGCCAGTTTCGGCGCGAGGCAGAAGAGGCCATGTCGTATTCTGTAGGTTGCAAGGCCGTCGACATCAGGTACGGTAAGGATGGTGTTTTTGGCGATCAAGGTGCGGTAAGGGTTGGTCGGATTGCGTACGCGACAGCCACACGATGGTACCTATCGCCATGGGTAATTTTTTATTTACCTGCGCACCAGCCGGAGAGAATCCCAACGTCGAGTCAATCTTCGGGTGCAAACGCTGCGTCTATGGTAAGGTGCGCACCTTTTTGCACGATTTGTCTGTGCCGCACACCGTCTTTAGTACAGCAGCGGACCCCAAGGGAAATGTGGCAGCCAGCGCAGCAGCGATCACCCAGGAAACTGTGATAGACATGCAGAACGTGCGGGCGGGCGCGATCAAAAGCATGTAGACTATCTGCAAGGAGAATGGCGACTACGGCAATGCTGCTTCTACTGCAGCTGGTGAGCTGTATGCCTGCGGCAAGCACGACGTGCTCTTCAGGCCAGCCAGGGATGCCCAGCATCAGTTTCGGCCCTAGGCAGAAGAGGCCATGTCCTACTTTGTCGACTTCAAGGCTTCAGAGATTTGGTACGGTGAGGATGTCGTTTTTTTTGCGATCCATGGCGGCAAGGGTTGACCGGATTGCGTGTACGACAACCACCAGGTTGCAATCAAGATCGATGTCGCCATCACTATTGACAGCTACTACATCACCTGCGCACCAGCTGGAGAGACACCCAAAGTCGAGTACACCTTCGGGTACAAAAGCTGCGACGATAGTACGATGCACACTTCCTTGTACACTCGTCCGTGTCGCACACGGTTACGTAAGTTGAGGCCCCTGGTTCCGAAGTCGATGTAAGTCGATGTGAAAGTGATGGATGCGTGAAGGGCCAATAGTGTCTCTCTAGCAAGGGACTGGATTGGAGTCAGGCGTTGCCCGCGGCTCATCAGCCAGCGGTGCGCTCCCTACTCTTAGTTGTTGGTCTCTTCCCCCTTCTGCCCCCAGCAAGAGACTGCAAGAGGGGGGTGCGGTGTTTGCGCCTCAGTAGCCACTGGCGTGCCACTGCTCATCTATGAATTTCCAAGTCAGCGTACGCGTGATTTTCTTTCCCGATCTCATTCGCTTCCTCCAAAAATGCGCCTTAGCATCCCTCGGAGTGCCATTTGGCATCAATGATGTCTCACTTACTATGGTGTGCAATCAGTTGTCGCGCTCTCCTCCCCGCTCCCCCGGCACAGACTGCGTCGGGTGGGGCGGTGATTGCGTCTCAGCATCCATTGGCGAGCTATTGCTCATCAGTGAGTATTAAAGTTAGCCTGTGCTCCCCCCAGTAAGAGACTGCATCGGGGTGTGGCGGTGTTTGCGCCTCAGCATCCATTGGTGTGCTATTGCTCATCAGTGAATCTCAAAGTTAGCGTGTGCGTGATTTCCATTCTCGCTCTCCCCTTCTTCCCCGCTGCAATGCGCCTTAGCATGGACTGGTGTGTTATGCGGCATAAGCGAGCTTCCAAACATCATGGTGTGCAACATGTTATCGTATTTTCCTCTCCACTCCCCCACCACGAAGCTGCATGAGGGTGGGACTAGGTTTTCGCCTCTGCATCCATTGGCGTGCGACTTGTCACCAACGCGTTTGCAATGTCTCGCGTGCAGCGCAAAAACACTTCTGATGTGCAAGCCTGTCCACGACAGCTCGATTGGATGAGAGAAACGAGCTGCCTCCCATCGGTGGGGGCGTTTCTTTCCTCGCAGACTGCGCGACCCCAGCCGCGCTCGTGGGAGCCACTCTGCGCACACGCCGACCTCGGATGCCCCGGCACCGCGCCGCACCCTGCGCGCCTGGCCGACCGCAGGAGGCGTGGCTCCGCGGGCGCTCGAGCGCCACCGCAGCTGGCCGGGTGGGCGTCAGAGCTCCGCCGAGAGATTCTGAGAATCTCTCTCGGCGGAGAATCATTCTCGCACCGCTCATTCTCGCACCGCTCGCGGGCCCGCACCGGCGACGGCCGTCCCGACCGCCTCCGCCCAGGCAGCACCTCCCCGGCCGGGGGACGGCAGGCCCACGGCGGGCAGGGGGGGACGCTCGGCCGCGCGCCTCGGGGGGGGGGAGGCAGAGGGGGGGGGGGCGGCCACTCTCTCGGAGCGCTCGGGATCACGGGACGAGCATCGGTATCGTTGAACCGATGCCCAGCCCCATTCCCGGCCCCACCATTCCACCACCCCAGTCGGGGATCTGCCCCTCGAAGCCCGCAGGGAGCCGCCCACACCCCCATCTCGGGGGTAAATTGGCCAGTGGGGCCCGGGCCACGCCAGTGGGGATAGGGATCGGTCAACAGCTGCTAAAACAAAGCATCCCCACCATCGGGTCTCAAGGGACGGGGGGTCAACGCAAGCTGGGGTCAGCCAGAGCGCGGGATCTTGCAGGATCCTGCAGAGCCAGGGGGCCCATGTTTTTGCGTGCAGGATCTTGCAGGACTATGTAGGATCCTGCAAGTCCCAAGAGACCAGGGTTTGGGTTGACCGGGGCCAGTAGACCCCCGAGACCACCATAATCGGCGTTTTTGTGAACGGCCCTGGGCGTATTGAACAGCGCTGCCCTGTTCGGGGTCCTTTGAGTGCCTGTATGGAACGGCTTCGCTCGTCGGGGTTCTTATTACTGTCGGCCTTGATTAGTAGGTCGACCCTGACAAGTCAAGGGTACTCTTGTGCCCTGTCCTCAGAGACACGTGCCTTGTGCACTCCTATGGCAGTGCAGCCCTCGGAAGGGTCTTGTGTCCTCTCGCGTGTCCTCCGCAGAGAAGTCCGACTGTATGAGGGTGTTTTGTAGAAGCGTTCTAAGCCATCTCCGAGGCCACCGAGCGCTTCTCGGGAGCGCTGCCGCCTTCTGAGAAGGCCCGACCCCTCTCGTTTTTTCCCCCCCTCGGCGCGACGCCGAAAAAGAGGAGGTCGAGGAGGGGAGGCAGGGCGACGAGGGCCCGGCAGGAAGATGGCCTGCTTCTCGTCCGAGCTCGACGTCGCAACCTTCTTCAGCCGCGCGTACGAGCCCGTCGACTGCTCGGCGGTTCCCCGCCCGGATGCAGCGCCAAAGCACCTTCCTTTGGGAGCGAAGCGGAGGGAGCGAAGGTCATCTTGAGGCCATGAGGCATGCGTGTCTCGCGGGAGCGGGTCCCGAGGTTTTTGGCCGCTTCTGCCCTCCCGGATCTGGCTTCCTGGGGCCCTTCAGGGACCCCAGAATTGTCAGAACAGTCGACTCCGGACGAAAAGCTGGCCCTGGGGGCCAGCGGCTGTCGGTGGCGGCGCGGGAGCGACGGCGGCGTGTGACAGCCCAGAGAGTGTTGTGAAGGAATGCCCCGCCAGATTTCGCTTCCCGCGCTTCCGCTGCCGAGAAACAAATCCCTCAGGATCCGCTTGCTTCATGTCATGGGCATGAGGGGAACGGGGGATCCCGGACTTCGACGCCGTGTCTTTTCCACAGCGTGGCGTGGACGCCTGGAGGCTGAGACTCCTTCCACGTGACGGCTGGGCTGTTTCTTGACGGTCTCGGGGCCTGGTGAAGGCCTACAGAGGCCTCGGGGGCGGTGACGTGGGGGGTGATGATTAGGGCGGGCTGGCGGATGTCATGGCCGCCAGGGTACCTCCCCAGATTTCATGGCCCCTTTTCTCATTCCTCTCGCGTCGCGGGGTGCACGTCTGGAGCACGTTAAGGCCGGGCGTTGGGTGGTTTGCCCTGCTCGTCAGCCGAGAAGTTCTGCCGTGTCGTTCTGCCCGCCCCAGGGCGCTGCCAGCGCCACGGGGGGCAGATGCGCCCCCCACCCCCGTTTCAGCGCCTGGGCGAGCGTGCGAATGTCCACGCGCGTCAGCACAAAGCAACGCCAAGTTCAAATTCCGATGAACACAACAAGAACACGCCATTCGCACACAATTCCGCAGGTCTTTTGGTGGTCTCTTTGGGCCGTTTGGGTTTTTGTAGGGGACATTTTGGAGGCATCTCGGGGGCACCTGGAAGCCGCGGGGGGGCCCTTTGGGGCCTCTTGGGTGCCTCTTGGGCCATCTTGGGGCGCTCTTGTGTTGTTTGGCCCTTTCGGAGGCTGTCATCGGGGCCTCTCGGGGCCGCCTTGTGGTTCTCTTGGGGGCCTCTTGAGCCTTCTTGGGGCTTCTGTCGGCCATCTCGGGGCCCTCGTGGGCCTTTTTGGGGCCCTCTTGGTGGTCTCTGGGGCCGTTTCGGCATCTTGGAGGCTGATCGGTCCGTGATTGGTTCCCAGGAATCGAAACATGCGAAAACGCAAACGTTGTGTAAAACCCGCAGGAGAATCGGTGCTTCTGGCCACTGGAAATCCTCGTGGGGGCCTCCTCGTGTAGTCGTAGTCGTAGTCGTAGTCGTAGTCGTATTCGTAGAAGTACAAGTAGTAGTAGTAGTAGTCGTCGTCGTCGTCGTCGTCGTCGTCGTCGTCGTCGTCGTCGTCGTCGTCGTCGTCGTCGTAGTAGTAGTAGTAGTAGTAGTAGTCGTAGTAGTCGTAGTAGTCGTAGTAGTCGTAGTAGTCGTAGTAGTAGTAGTAGTAGTAGTAGTAGTAGTAGTAGTAGTAGTAGTAGTAGTAGTAGTAGTAGTAGTAGTCGTAGTAGTAGTAGTAGTAGTAGTAGTAGTAGTAGTAGTAGTAGTAGTAGTAGTAGTAGTAGTAGTA
Source organism: Prorocentrum cordatum (assembly GCA_963575745.1). Classification (NCBI taxonomy): domain Eukaryota; class Dinophyceae; order Prorocentrales; family Prorocentraceae; genus Prorocentrum; species Prorocentrum cordatum. The sequence goes on from CAUYUJ010014940.1 coordinate 171,374, forward strand.
GTAATAAGTAGTAGTAGTAGTAGTAGTAGTAGTAGTAGTAGCCATCATGGGGCCTCTTGAAGTTATCGTGTAAGTGCGGCATCTTGGAGGCCATCTGGATTAGTCTGGGGCCACCTGAAGGAAACAACCGAGAAGCACACATCTTCGACCCTCTTTTTTCCAATTAGTTCTCTCCGCTCTGGGGGCCCCGTAGTATCCTCTCGGGGCCCTCCTGGGGTGCTCTTCGGGCGCTTTTGGGCGCTCTTGGAGCCGCATGTGGCCATCTTGGGCCCCTCTTGGGCCATCTTGGGCCCTCTCGGAACCATCCTGATGCCTCGGCAAGCCTTCGAAACCGAAAGGCGAGAGGGCCAGCATCATCGATGCTCCTCATCTTTTTTGTTTTTCAGTTTTTATGTTTTTGTTTTTCCTTTGTTTCCTTCGATTTTGGCCTCTTGGTGGCCCTCGTGGGAGCCTCCGGGGCCGCTTGGACCTGTCTTGGAGCGGTCTTCGAGCCTCTTAGAGTCTTATGGAGGCCATCTTGAGCCATCTTGGAGTATCCTGGGCCAACTTGGAGGTCATCTTGGGCTCTCCGAAGCACTCTTGTAGCCATCTTGGGCCATCTTTGACGCTCCAACGCGTCGCACCCCACCCCGTCCAAGTCAATGGGGGAGGGGGGAAGGGGGAGGGGTCAAGACACCCTCACCTTTAGCAAGCCGTCTCGCTCACTCCCACCCGCCCTCCCGACACGTAATTAGCACCCGAGCCGCAGCATGTTCGGCGGTCGTCTTTGGATGGACAGCTAATTGGAACCAAAACAGACCCCATGAGCGCAACGCTTGGGCGAGGTGCGCCACGCGTGCCAGGCACCCCTTTTGTCCCAAGCGTGCCAGGCACGCCTGGGGCGCCACATGCGCCCCGTGATCCACGTGCGCCATGTGTGCCGCATGTTCCCTGGCGGTCCCCCTGCCGCTGCCGGCAGCTCTGCGTGGCCGGGCTTCCTCTCCCCCCGTCGCGCCAGTAGGGGAACAGAAAGTGACATAAACATTAAAACTCGGAGGTCCGGGCGGATTTCTCGGATCGGCGCTGGGGCCCCCCGGCGGCGCCTCCAGCGCCGCCCCTGGCGCGCTCCCCGCGCCAGGGAGGGGGTC
>CAUYUJ010014940.1:182500-207500 GCA_963575745.1 Prorocentrum cordatum
CTGTTCTACTTGTTATTGCTGCTACTGCTGCTGTTGTTCTTGTTGGTGTTGTTGTTGTTATCGTTGCTGTTGTTGGTTTGTTGTTGTTGTTGTTGTTGTTGGTGTTGTTATTATGGTTGTTGTTGTTGTTGTTGTTGTTGTTGTTGTTGTTGTTGTTGTTGATGGTTATGATGATGATTATACTGATACTAATGTTGGTGCTGATGATGATGATGCTGCTGATGCTGATGCTGATGCTCATGCTGCTGCTGCTGATGATGATGATGATGATGATGAGGAGGAGGAGGAGGAGGAGGAGGAGGAGGAGGAGGGATGATGATGAGGAGGAGGAGGAGGAGACCGGGTGAGGATGGCTGGTCCCGCCCTGCGTGCCTCTGGCCAATTCGGCGCGCTGAAGCCCTCTTCGGTTCAGCACCCATGACCGAGGCGGGAGAACAAACGCTTGGACCACGTGGTGACACCAGGGTCGTGTACTGCGCGGCGCGACTGAGCGCTGGGGCACCTCGCCAGGGATCGCCCCGATGTGCGCTGGCTCCTGCCGTGGGCGGAGGGGCTGCCCCGCGCGATGGACGCGCAGGGTGAGCTTCTGGGAGCTGCTGCCACCAGGCAGGGCTCGAGCTACACGGTGTATTGGCAATTTCGTGGGCCGTTTTCGTTTTGATCTCGTTTTGCAGCAAAGGTGGAACGAACACAGAACGAGGGACAACGAAAGCAAAACGAACACGAAAAGCACTGTTTCGCTCGAGCCCTGCCACCAGAGTGGTCTGGTCTGTGCGAGGCGATCAGAGGTAATCTTGCACCATCACCTCTTCACCTCCTCGCCTCCTCGGCCGAGCACGCACCCGCGATCGTCGCGGCTTGGGGATGTGGCGAGAGCTTCGTGTCGAATGGGAGTGTGCTGCGCCTCAGGTTGTGGCGCTCGCGGCCAGCAGGTTCCAGGATCAGGCTCGGTGCAGCACGTTGCTGCAGCCGTGGCAGGCTCTCCTTGCTCGGGAACGGCTCGGCCGTCGGAGGATGTCGCCCTCCCGATCGGGGGAAGGCCAACTTCGCTGAGAAACCACCGCCCGTCGACATGGTTAAGACGATGCTCGGAAGGCCCGAGTTGGCGGAGTTCAGCCCGGAGCCCGCGTTGGTCGAGGTGCAGATGGAGCACGCCAGGAGCACACATCCTGGGCGTCGCGTAATGGTGGGGCGATACATCGCAGGCCATCGAGGGCTGCAGAAAAGGGGCCCTTCGGGAGCCCCTGACGGGGCCCTGTACAGTCGGGGCGCTGAGGAAGGAACCCTTTTCGTTGGGGAGGGGCTCGGTGTTCCTTAAGTGTTTCACAGCTTGCCTCAGGTTTTCCTTCTGTTTTCGATGGGAAGTCGAAGTTCAACTTATGGAAAACAGGGGCCTCGTTCCTTATTTAGGGTTCCTTAGGTCAACGCCCCGACTGTACATCGCAGGCCATCGAGGGCTGCAGAAAAGGGGCCCTTCGGGGGCCCCTGGCGGGGCCCTTCAGGGTCCAAACGGGGGCCTTTAGTCCCTGCCCCCCCCCCATCGGCCCACGGCCAGCCAGGACGAGCCGCCCTTCCGACCCTTCCCCTGCCCCTTCCTCTTCGCGGGGGCGCAAGCCGTGTTCGCCACCGTCTCTCATGACGGGCGACCGTGCAGCTCCGACGGATGGAGATGTTCGCCCCTGATTTTCCAGCATGCCCTGCTCCGATGGCGTGGCCGGTCTGCTTCCACGAGAAACGCGCGGCCGTCATCGCTGCGTCACGCCGCCGCGACTGCACGCCCCGCCCGTGCTGAGATGGGCGTTCTGCGCGCGAGGTCCCCGTTCAAACGCGGCGTCTCCCGGGCAGGCTGGCCAGGGTGGAGGCCGCTGCCTCCAGCCTCGCCACTCCTCCGCGGAGACTCCTGGGACCGAGGGCCGCCCACGTCCGTGCTGGTGTCTTCCCCCGATGGCCTTCGAGGCAGGCCCGACGGGGGCAGCCAGAGGTCCGGGCGTCGCTGGATGGGGGGGCTGAGTAGAACGGTGCGCTCCTCGGGGCCGAAAGGGGGAGGAGAGGAATTGCCAGGAGGAGCGCGCAGCGACCAGCAAGGAGGACTCGAGCAGCCAGGAGGAGGGCGCAGCGGCAGAGGATGAGCAGGGAGCCGCCTGCTGGATGTCTGCAACCTGCGTGCTGCTGCAAAACGAGCCCAGCCTGACCTCGAATCGGCTCGGCAGGTGTAGCTTTTTGCAGCGTCTCTCAAGCTCTCTGGGAGCAGCCCTACCTCACCATTCGCGATTGTCTCCCAGACTCGTGAGGCATTGTCGTGCGGGACCCTGTGAATTCAGCCACCCGTGTTTTCTGCATGGATCGTCCGATGCACATGCGCGAGATTGGAGCCGAAGCGTGCATTCTTCGCGTGGCGTGGCGTGGCGTGGCGTGGCGTGGCGTGGCACGGCGTGGCGTGGCGTGGCGTGGCGTGGCAATGCGTGGCGTGTGTGTGTGTGCGCGCGCGCGCGCGTGCGTTGGCGTGTGTGTGCGTGTGTGTGTGTGTGTGTGTGTGTGCCCCGGTAATTCTTCGGCGCTGTCTCGCTGGCCTCGGGTTACCTCCGCCCTCGTGGGTGCCCAGCCCACCGATGGGGCGACCTCTGGGCCTGCCCGCTGCGTTCGCGGCCCCCCGCTACCGTGTGGCACGTGGCTTCCTGTTGGCACGGCCGGCTTCCGCCGGCGGCGTTTGAGCGCTTGACCTGGCCCTGGGGCTGTCCCCATCCCAGGGCGTCCGGCACCCGTTCTCGCAGGCCTAGAGGTTGACACCAACACCAGTATCGGCGGTGTGCCTCCACCGAGGGAAGAAGATCCCGATCTCTCGGTGATGGTGGTAACATTCTGGCTTCCAAGGTGACCGAAATATTACAACCAACACCGATTCCCCCTGTGGAGGCAACCCCCTGTGTTGGTGTTGGTGCCAACCCGGCGCGGCCAGGGCCCTCGTTCCCCCCCCGGGTGCGGCCGTCACCCTCTCTTGCCTCGCCCCGCCCAGCCGCCGCCGCCGCCGCCGCCGCCACCGCCGCCGCCGTCGTCGTCGTCGTCGTCGTCGTCGTCGCCGCCGCCGCCGCCGCCGCCGTCGCCGTCGTCGTCGTCGTCGTCGTCGTCGTCGTCGCCGCCGCCGCCGCCGCCGCCGTCGTCGTTGTCGTCGTCGTCGTCGTCGTCGTCGTCGTCGCCGCCGCCGTCGTCGTCGCCGTCGTCGTCGTCGTCGTCGCCGTCGCGTCGTCGTCGTCGTCGTCGTCGTCGTCGTCGTCGTCGTCGTCGTCGTCGTCGTCGTCGCCGCCGCCGCCGCCGCCGTCGTCGTCGTCGTCGTCGTCGTCGTCGTCGTCGTCGTCGTCGTCGTCGTCTCCGCCGCCGTCGTCGTCGTCGTCGTCGTCGTCGTCGTCGTCGTCGTCGTCGTCGTCGTCGTCTCCGCCCGCTTGCTGGAGGCCCCCTCTCGGGGTCCTTTGCCATCTCGGGGTGCGGCCCGCCGACCTCTGCTGCTGCCGGCGCCGGCTGCTCCTGTCCGCCATGCGCCATGCCCAGCCTGCAGGGCGCTCCCCCCTCTGCCCGTTTGCTGGCTGGCGCTCCTGGAGGGGTTCTCCGAAGGGCTCAGGCGACCCGTCCTCCGCCTCCTCCTCCTCCTCCTCCTCCTCGTCCTCCTCCTCCTCCTCCTCCTCCTCCTCCTCCATCTCCTCCTCCTCCTCCTCCTCCTCCTCCTCCTCCTCCTCCTCCTCCTCCTCCTCCTCGGGTCGCCTACGGCCCTGGGAGAAACCGTGCAGGCGCTCCCCCCTCTGTCCGTTTGCTGGAGGTCCCTCTTCGGGGCCTTCTCTCACGCTGGCTCGCTGCCGCTGTCGGGGTACAGCCCGCTGGTCCTCGCTTTTCTTTGCACTGCCAGTAGCTGCCTGGGGTGCAGCCTGGCGGGTTCCTGCGGTGCGGTGCGGTGTGCCACGCTCTGCTGCCCCCCCCTTGCAATGGGTGTACAGCCCCAGGTGCTCACACGTGTCTCAAGCTGGCCAGCCGCCTGTCTGCAGTGTGTTCCTGTCCGTGGGCCCCCTGGCCAGGTATGCCTGCTTCCCTTTTGGGGCAGGATGCCTGTGCGGGGCCACTCTGCGGCGGGTCTCTGGGTCCGGTCTCGCCTTCGGGCGCCCGGTCACACCCGCCGCGCTCCTCCTCCCTACCTTACGTCTGTTCGCTCCAGTGGTCCAGCGTGCGCCCTGTGGACTGTGGCTCCCCGCCGCGCCCACCGCGCCGTGGATCAGAGCTTCCTCGGCCCCGACGGTTGGCACCCCGATTTGCCAGGGCGCCGACGCCTCGCCTTGTGGCGCCACCTCGAGCTTTTTGTTCATTTCTCGGGCGGTGTCGCCTAGCACCTGCGCTAGGCGCCCACTTTCACCCTGTGTCTCAACGGCGGTGGGCGCACTGGTGCGGCGTCGGGCCTGCAAGCGGGCCGCGCGGAATCACGTTCCGCCTACTCTGGGTTTCTTAATAAGGGTGGGGGAGTACCCCCCCAACGGGGGTCAACTTCGCCTGGTCGTCGCGCCGCGACGGGGGTTCGGAGCGCCTTCGGCGCGCGGTGGCTGCCCGCGACGGGGGTCGATGTGGGGCTTTCGGCGAGGGTGACGCCCCCCCGACGCTTACTTCAGAGACTTATGCACGCCTGCTCTCGCCACGCTGTGCTCCCCGCGCACGCGCCAGTCGCCCGTGCAGCTGGACTTGCGGCCCCGCATCCTCTCTGTGTCTTTTGCGTCTCCCTGCTCCGGCCGTCCGCTTCACGCTGCCTTGCGTGGGCCGCGGGGGTGGCGAGGCTCGGGCACGACTCCTCTGCTTGCATCTGTGCGTGTGGCTTTCTTACATCGCCACCTGCGTGGCCTTTCTGGCATCTTCCATGCGCATCCGCTTCTGCGTTTTTTCTAGCTGGCCTCAGCCTCCGTCCTGGCCCCCCAGGTGCAACGCGAGGAGGTGATCGAACCAAGCGCGCCCCGCCTCGGTGCGCGCTGCGGTGGTGCCACGTGCCCGCTGGAGGAAAAGTGTGTGTGTGTGTGTGCGCGCACGAAATTCAGTGGCGCGACGGCCCTCCTGTGCATGGTGTCTCCCGCCCGGGAAGCACCAGCTGGGGTCTCTCCCTACGGTAGGTTCGTGTCGTGTCGACCGGCGGCGACCCCGCCAGCGGCGTTCAAGGTTGAACGCCGCGGGCGACCCAGAATCGGTCGATGTTGAACGATCGGACGTTGCGGCAGCGGCCGATCGTTCAAGGTTGAACGATCCAGCGCGGTGTCAGAAACCAACGCCGGGGTCGACACGACGCGAACCTGCCGTATTTGGGATTCGCCTGCACAGTCCTGCTGCCCCACCTCGCCTCGGGCGCCACTGCCTCATCCCTCTCTGCGCGCGGGCCGCTCGCCCGCTCGCCCTTCCCCCCGTTGGCCCGCTGGTTGGCCCACGCTGCTGCGGTATCTCTGTTTTCCTTCTCGGTTGCCTCCCCGCTGCGCCTTGCTTGCTGCTTCGGATCGGCACTTTTGCGCTGCCCCGGTTTTCCCCCCCCCTCCTTTCTCCCCCTCTTTCCCCCTCTGTCCCTCCACGGCGGCCCCCCCGTGAGTGCCGTTGTCGATCCCCCTATGGGTGGATTTTCCCCGCTACGTGAGCTTGGCTGGTACGCGCACTCGCTTGACCTGTCTTACGCCGCGTCGGCGCGCGCGTGGCCGCGACGCAATAAGCTGTGTGTGTGTGTGTGTGTTTGTGTGTGTGTGTGTGTTTGTGTGTGTGTGTGTGTGTGTGTGTGTGTGTGTGTGTGTGTGTGTGTGTGTGGGTGTGCGTCTATCTGTTGCCCGCGCTTGAGGACCCTCTGCACCGCTGACTTAAAAAGTGAGTGTGTGCGCGTGTGTCTGTGTGTGTGTGTGTCCATTTGCTTGTATACAAATAAACAGATGTATATTTCGAGATAGAGAGAGAAGAGAGAAAGGGAAATGAAAGGAGAGAGAGAGAGAGAGAGAGATCTGAAGAGAGAGAGAGAGAGAGAGAACGAGAGAGGGGAGACAGAGAGAAGCAGGCCATGAGGGGATACAGGCAACTGAATTTCAAGTCCTACGAGGTTGTTGTCTGGATCACTGGTAACTCGAGGCTCCCTCGCGTCCGCCGGGAAAGCGGCGCGCGTGCGACGCTTGTCCGCCTGCGTGTCTTGTCAAGGTGACATCCTGATTGCCTTCGTATACGTGGTCCCCTAAGCATACAAAACCCTTCTCCCTGGTGTTGGTCGTCTTCATCGTCGTCCTCCCCCCCGCTCCCTGCCCCTTCTCCTCCCCCTCCTGCTCATTCGCTTAAGGTTTCTCCTCATCCTCTTCCAATTGCTATTGCTCCTCATGCCAATCCTCATCCTCCTCGGCATCCACTTCTTTCTCCATCGTGGTCTCTCCCGCCATTTTTCCATCCTGTCCGCCTTCCCCTCCCTCGCCTTCTGCTTCCTACCTCCTCTTCCGTGCCCTTTCTTGTCTCTTCCTTCCTCCCTCACTGTTTCCTTTTGCCGCATCCTCATCCCCTGCCTTTCCCCCACCCCCTTCTGGCCGTTTCGTTTTTCCTGGCCCTCATCTCTCCTTTTCCCCCCCTTGCTCTCGTCGGGCAGGAAACGGAGACCACCGCCACCGAGACCTCGTCGGGGCGGGGTTGGCGATCCATGGGCGGTGGCACGCTGGAGCGACACTCAGCAGCGTACCCGGACGACGCCTGCGCGTGCCGCCGCCAGGGTCCCGCCCGCCCCCGATGGCTTCTCGGTGGCGCTGGCCTCTGATCCTCCAAGGATCTCCCCTGCTCCTCCGACCTGCTCCTCCTTCCGACCTGCTCCCTCCGACCTGCTCCCTGCTTCCTCCCGCCTCCCCCCTCCCCCCTCCGTGCTCTACTCCTCTCTCCCTCCTGGCCGCGTCCCTCCCCCACTGCCCTGCTCCCTGCTCCGCCCTCCCCCGCTCCCTGCACCCTGCGCATCCTGTGCTGAGTGCCTGCTGGTCGTTGTGCTTCCAGGTTGGATCCTGGGGGAGGAGGAGGAGGAGGAGGAGGAGGAGGAGGAGGAGGAGGAGGAGGAGGAGGAGGAGGAGGAGGAGGAGGAGGAGGCTTCGCGCAGTCTTTGCCCGGGGGGCAGCGGCAATCAAGCAGCGACGGCCATGGCGGTCACCGCGTCTGCTCCTGGCCACGCGGGCAGGGAGAGAAAAGGTCTCAGCGGCCATCCCCCTCCTCAGCCATTTTGGCTCTAGCAATTTTCGGTGATCTCGAACGTCTGGGCCGACCGAGCCATCTCGCAGTCTTTGCCCCAGGGGTAGTGGCAACTCAGCAGCGACGGCCATGGCGGTTACCGCGTCTGCTCTTAGCCACTTGATCTCTTTCGAGGCTGCTCACATTACGAGCCACCAGCAGGTCTCTGGCGGCGGCGATGAGCTCAAGCTGGTGAAGGAGCTCGGCATATCCGCCATTTGCATTGTGGGTGGTGCTATGCTCTGCATGCTGAAGAAGTTTCCTCAGCTGATGACGCCGGGCCTTCTGATTATCTTTTTCGGCGCCCAGACTGGTATGAACATGTACATGAAGGCAGTTTTTTCGTCCGCCACCGTTCTCAATCCAGCGCCCGCGGAGTACTGTGCAGATGCTGGGGATTCATGCGCTTGGATGGGCTTCCAGGCCTCGTTCTTCGTTACCGGGATACAGCAGTTCGGCGGGTTCATCATCTTCTGGTTGCTCTTCCTCCCCGCGAAGGCGCTCGGCTTCAACAAATTGGGCGAGAAAGAGATCGAGATCAAGAAGCTGACCTCAAAGAATGAGGTCATCGCGGTGCTGTGCTTCGCGGCAAGTTTCACGATGAACATCGCCCTGAACAACATGTCCATGGCGCTCATCCCCTTGACGCTGAATCTCATCATCCGCTCGTGCCTCCCCCTCTCGACCTTCCTCGCGCAGTGGCTCCTCACCAAGTACACGACAGGCGAGGGGAAGCCTTGCAAGGCAATCGAGATCGGGTTGATGATGCTAGGCGCTGCGATGATGTGCGTGTGCGTCTGGGCCAAGATTGCCGCCGAGGCCGAGGGCGAGTCCCACAAGAAGGCGGGAGCTGGCGAGTCCGCGAAGACCGTGATCGGCGTCATATACTGCGTGGTGTCCCTGTTCTCGGGGAGCGTCAACCTGGCGCTCGCTGGGATCCTGAAGACCTCCGTGAAGCTGGACGGGTTCAACACCGTGGTCTACAACTCCATCCCCGCCGCGATCATCCTCCTTCCCTTCGTGTTCTTGCTGCAGCACCCCGTGAAGCACTGGGACGGGGTCGGCTACACGAACGACGCCTGGGTCGTGGGTCAGGTCTGGGAGCACAGCAAGTCCACGTTCATCTTCGGCGCCAGCTCTGCCCTGGCCTCGCTGGTGTACAACATCCTGCAGTTCAGCATCGTGCAGTACCTGTCGGCCACCCACGTCGCGTTCGCGGGCAACTTCAACAAGGCCGCCACCGTTCCGCTCGCCCTGCTGGTCGGCATTGACCACCTGCCGCAGGCGCCGTACGGCTTCATCATGGTCGTCTCGGCCATCATCAACATCATCTCGTTCGCCGCGTACAACGTGGTCTCCGGCGGTGCTGGAGGCCACGGCGGTGGCGGCGCCAGCAAGGAGGCGGTGAAGGAGAAGGAGCCCATGAAGGACGCCGAGAGCAGCGACGACGACGACGACGACGAGGACAGCTCGGAGGGCGGCTGCTGCTGAGGGGGCCGCGGAGAGGCGCGGAGGAGGTGGAAGATCGGCCCATCACTCTCCCGACACGTTTTTTTTCCGTCTCTGGATTCTTGACCGGCCTGCACGGCTCCAGGCAGCCGCGCGGGGCAGTGGAGATCTCCACTGCGGCCATGCGCGGCCGGAGCGCCGCATTTCAGTTCCAGCCAGGCCAGCGCAATGACATAAACAGAAAAACTCGGAGGTCCGCGCGGATTGCTCGGATCGGCGCTGGGGCCTCCTGGCGGCGCCTCTGGCGCCGCCCCTGGCGCGCTCCCCGCGCCAGGGAGGGGGGCCCAGCGCGGATCCATGAAACCCGCGCGGACCTCCGAGTTTGTTTTTGTCGTTCTCGTTCCCCTAATATGGCAGCTATCCCGGTGTCCCCGGGAGCGCAAGCCCGCATCGTACCAGATGCTCCTCCCGCTTTAGATGCCCTGCATTCGCGCTTGCACCTCTTCCCTCCTCGACCTTGGGTTAGCAGGCGCTCAATGGTCCGAGGCGTTGCTGCCGAGCCTCCCTCTGGCCTCCGCTGGTCCGCCAGAGCTCAGGCTTTGCAGTTGCACGGCCCTGTTGGGCCCTCCTCTGGCCTCCCATGGTCCGCCAGGGTTTGGGCCCTGCAGGCGCGAGTTCTGATAATGCCGCGCTCGCTGGCGGCTGACGCAGGCCTCTACTGGCCCGTCTGCCTCTCGTGGCCGCTCGTGGGCTGGACAATGGCCATCCGTCAGAGTGCTCCCTGCCAAGCCGGGCACGTACCCGACGAAGGAAGGGGGCGAGTCAGATTCCCACACCATCGGAAGCTGAGTGTCGCACAATGTAAGAAAACGACAACAACAACTCGTCCCCCTCCTCCTGTCGCCGTCGTCGCCTGTCGTGTTTGCTTGCTTGATTGCGTGCTTGCTTCCTTGCTTGCCTGCTTGCCTGTTTGCTTGCCTGCTTGCTTGCTTGCTTGCTTGCCTGCCTGCAGAAGCAATTCAGGGCAGTTTTCAACATGAACCACCAGATAAACTTTCACTTCTATCAAGCTTTGCTTGGCCTTAGGCGGTACCTCCTTAAAGAGAGAGTCGTCGGTGCTATTTGTGCACAAGAGGGAGGGAGGGGATCTCGAAGACATCTCGGGTGACGTGTCGGCGCTATGGGAGGGTATCCCCCTTACGCTCCAGCATCAGTGCAGACAGCAGCCCGTTAGCTACCAAGGGCGCACAGCTTCTCTCACAGTTTCGTACGTCAGTTAGATACGGCAGTTTCGCGTCGTCTTGACCTGCGGTGATCCCACCGCTGGCGTTCAACGTTGAACACCGCCAGCGACCTAGAATCGGTCGATGTTGAACGATCTGCCGTTTCGGAAACGGCTGATCGTTCAAGGTTGAACCATCCCCGTAGTGTCAGGAACCAGCGCCGAAGGCAGCACGACACGAACCTGCCGTGGGGATGCACCCCGAACAGGGCAGATTCACTTTGCAACACGTTGAAAACAAACCATCACATCTCACTATTCTTTCACACATCCTTCTTCTTAAGAGGCGTGCGAGTTTGCAGAGTCCAGGGATCAGAATTCATATGTCTGGTCAACGTTCTCGGCTTGAAGCATGCAAATGGGACTTCCCAGTTTCAAAGTGCAGCTGAGCATCTTTCGGACATATGATGAGGTCTCGCAGAGTTTTCATAGGATCCTCAGGGATCTACAGAAATGCCTCCTCTGGCCTCCAGACCTCATTTGAGCCACCCCCATCAGCCACCAACCCACCTTACTACCCAAGCTCGACACCACGCCCACTGGACCTCGGCAGCCATGCATGTCAGCCGTCAGACGAGAGGTCCAGCGGGGGAGGGGGGTGCGGGGCGGGGCGGGGGAGAGGAGGTGATGAGGAGGAGGAGGCGGAGGAGGAGGAGGAAGAGGAGGAGGAGGAGGAGGAGGAGGAGGTCGAGGAGGACGCGGAGGAGGTCGAGGAAGAGGAGGAGGAGGAGGAGGAGGAGGAGGAGGAGGAGAAGGAGGCGGATGAGGAGGAGGAGGAGGCGGAGGTCGATGAGGACGAGGAGGAGTAGGAGAAGGAGGAGGAGGAGGAGGAGAAGGAGGATGATCAATGGGGGATACGAGAGGTGCCCAGCCTAGAGAGGGCGGCTGTATGACCAACATCCGCACGTAGAAGTGCCTTGCCCCACCCGGCTTCAACCCCGACCCCCGCCCCCGTCCTGTAGAACAGTCCTCGAGGGCTACCAGCTTCCATGATGCCCCACGTTGTGTTACGTTTTGTGACTTTCTAGATTACGTCTTGCACTTTCGTATTCCCACGTTTTGTTACGTTTTGCCCCAGTGCCCCAGCGCCCGTGTGGTTCCAAACGTATTCGCTTTGCTTGTGAGCCTCGACGGGAAGTACAAATGCATTCGCGAGATTAGCTGCCTCTCGATATCCAGGGTCTGGGCTTGTGGAGTTTTGTATCTCCCCCTCTTTTTCCGTTTCTATTTTGGCTCAAACCATTTTGGCTCTAGCAATTTCCGGTGATCTCGCACGTCTGGGCCGACCAAGCCATCTCGCAGTCTTCACCCCGGGGGTAGCGGCAACTCAGCAGCGACGGCCATGGCGGTTACCGCGTCTGCTCTTAGCCATTTGATCTCTTTCGAGGCTGCTCACATTACGAGCCACCAGCAGGTCTCTGGCGGCGGCGATGAGCTCAAGCTGGTGAAGGAGCTCGGCATATCCGCCATTTGCATTGTGGGTGGAGCTATCCTCTGCATGCTGAAGAAGTTTCCTCAGCTGATGACGCCGGGCCTTCTGATTATCTTTTTCGGCGCCCAGACTGGCATGAACATGTACATGAAGGCAGTTTTTTCGTCCGCCACCGTCCTCAATCCAGCGCCCGCGGAGTACTGTGCAGATGCGGGGGATTCATGCGCTTGGATGGGCTTCCAGGCCTCGTTCTTCGTTACCGGGATACAGCAGTTCGGCGGGTTCATCATCTTCTGGTTGCTTTTCCTCCCCGCGAAGGCGCTCGGCTTCAACAAATTGGGAGAGAAAGAGATCGAGATCAAGAAGCTGACCTCAAAGAATGAGGTCATCGCGGTGCTGTGCTTCGCGGCAAGTTTCACGATGAACATCGCCCTGAACAACATGTCCATGGCGCTCATCCCCTTGACGCTGAATCTCATCATCCGCTCGTGCCTCCCTCTCTCGACCTTCCTCGCGCAGTGGCTCCTCACCAAGTACACGACAGGCGAGGGGAAGCCTTGCAAGGCCATCGAGATCGGGTTGATGATGCTAGGCGCTGCGATGATGTGCGTGTGCGTCTGGGCCAAGATTGCCGCCGAGGCCGAGGGCGAGTCCCACAAGAAGGCGGGAGCTGGCGAGTCCGCGAAGACCGTGATCGGCGTCATATACTGCGTGGTGTCCCTGTTCTCGGGGAGCGTCAACCTGGCGCTCGCCGGGATCCTGAAGACCTCCGTGAAGCTGGACGGGTTCAACACCGTGGTCTACAACTCCATCCCCGCCGCGATCATCCTCCTCCCCTTCGTGTTCTTGCTGCAGCACCCCGTGAAGCACTGGGACGGGGTCGGCTACACGAACGACGCCTGGGTCGTGGGTCAGGTCTGGGAGCACAGCAAGTCCACGTTCATCTTCGGCGCCAGCTCTGCCCTGGCCTCGCTGGTGTACAACATCCTGCAGTTCAGCATCGTGCAGTACCTGTCGGCCACCCACGTCGCGTTCGCGGGCAACTTCAACAAGGCCGCCACCGTTCCGCTCGCCCTGCTGGTCGGCATTGACCACCTGCCGCAGGCGCCGTACGGCTTCATCATGGTCGTCTCGGCCATCATCAACATCATCTCGTTCGCCGCGTACAACGTGGTCTCCGGCGGTGCTGGAGGCCACGGCGGTGGCGGCGCCAGCAAGGAGGCGGTGAAGGAGAAGGAGCCCATGAAGGACGCCGAGAGCAGCGACGACGACGACGACGACGACGAGGACAGCTCGGAGGGCGGCTGCTGCTGAGGGGGCCGCGGAGAGGCGCGGAGGAGGTGGAAGATCGGCCCATCACTCTCCCGACACGTTTTTTTTCCGTCTCTGGACTCTGACCGGCTTGCACGGCTCCAGGCAGCCGCGCGGGGCAGTGGAGATCTCCACTGCGGCCATGCGCGGCCGGAGCGCCGCATTTCAGTTCCAGCCAGGCCAGCGCAATGACATAAACAGAAAAACTCGGAGGTCCGCGCGGATTGCTCGGATCGGCGCTGGGGCCTCCTGGCGGCGCCTCCAGCGCCGCACCTGGCGCGCTCCCCGCGCCAGGGAGGGGGGCCCCGCGCGGATCCATGAAACCCGCGCGGACCTCCGAGTTTGTTTTTGTCATTCTTGTTCTCCTAATATGGCAGCTATCCCGGTGTCCCCGGGAGCGTAATCCCGCATCGTACCAGATGCTCCTCCCGGTTTAGATGCCCTGCATTCGCGCTTGCACCTCTTCCCTCCTCGACCTTGGGTTAGCAGGCGCTCAATGGTCCGAGGCGTTGCTGCCGAGCCTCCCTCTGGCCTCCGCTGGTCCGCCAGAGCTCAGGCTTTGCAGTTGCACGGCCCTGTTGGGCCCTCCTCTGGCCTCCCATGGTCCGCCAGGGTTTGGGCCCTGCAGGCGCGAGTTCTGATAATGCCGCGCTCGCTGGCGGCTGACGCAGGCCTCTACTGGCCCGTCTGCCTCTCGTGGCCGCTCGTGGGCTGGACAATGGCCATCCGTCAGAGTGCTCCCTGCCAAGCCGGGCACGTACCCGACGAAGGAAGGGGGCGAGTCAGACTCCCACACCATTGGAAGCTGAGTGTCGCACAATGAAAGAAAACGACAAAAACAACTCGTCCCCCTCCTCCTGTCGCCGTCGTCGCCTGTCGTGTTTGCTTGCTTGCTTGCCCGCCTGCTTCTTTGCTTGCCTGCTTGCCTGCTTGCTTGCTTGCTTAGAAGCAATTCAGGGCAGTTTTCAACATGAACCACCACATAAACTTTCACTTCTATCAAGCTTTGCTTGGCCCCAGGCGGTACCAACCTAAAGAGAGAGTCGTCGGTGCTATTTGTGCACATGAGGGAGGGAGGGGATCTCGACGACATCTCGGGTGACGTGTCGGCGCTATGGGAGGGTACCCCCCTTGCGCTCCAGCATCAGTGCAGACAGCAGCCCGTCAGCTACCAAGGGCGCACAGCTTCTCTCACAGTTTCGTACGTCAGAAAGATACGGCAGGTTCGCGTCGTCTTGACCTGCGGCGACCCCACCGCTGGCGTTCAACGTTGAACACCGCCTGTCGACCTAGAATCGGTCGATGTTGAACGATCTGCCGTTTCGGAAACGGCTGATCGTTTAAGGTTGAACCATCCCCGTAGTGTCAGGAACCAACGCCGAATGCAGCACGACACGAACCTGCCGTGGGGATGCACCCGGAACAGGGCAGATTCACATTTGAACACGTTGAAAACAAACCATCTCATCTCACTATTCTTTCACATATCTTTCTTCTTAAGAGACGTGCGAGTTTACAGAGTCCAGGGATCAGAATTCAGATGTCTGGTCAACGTTCTCGGCTTGAAGCATGCAAATTAGACTTCCCAGTTTCAAAGTACAGCTGAGCATCTTTCGGACATATAATGAGGTCTCGCAGAGTTTTCATAGGATCCTCAGGGATCTACAGAAATGCCTCCTCTGGCCTCCAGACCTCATTTGAGCCACCCCCATCAGCCACCAACCCACCTTACTACCCAAGCTCGACACCACGCCCACTGGACCTCGGCAGCCATGCATGTCAGCCGTCAGACGAGAGGTCCAGCGGGGGAGGGGGGTGCGGGGCGGGGCGGGGGAGAGGAGGTGATGAGGAGGAGGAGGCGGAGGAGGAGGAGGAAGAGGAGGAGGAGGAGGAGGAGGAGGAGGTCGAGGAGGACGCGGAGGAGGTCGAGGAAGAGGAGGAGGAGGAGGAGGAGGAGGAGGAGGAGGAGAAGGAGGCGGATGAGGAGGAGGAGGAGGCGGAGGTCGATGAGGACGAGGAGGAGTAGGAGAAGGAGGAGGAGGAGGAGGAGAAGGAGGATGATCAATGCGGGATACGAGAGGTGCCCAGCCTAGAGAGGTGCCCAGCCTAGAGAGGGCGGGGCGGGGGAGAGGGGGGGAGGAGGCGGAGGCGGAGGCGGAGGCGGAGGCGGAGGAGGAGGAGGAGGAGGAGGGAGGAGGAGGAGGAAGAGGAGGAAGAGGAGGAGGTCGAGGAGGAGGAGGAGGAGGAGGAGGAGGAGGTCGAGGAAGCGGAGCAGGTGGTGGAGGAGGAGGAGGAGGAGGAGGCGGAGGAGGAGGAGGAGGAGGAGGCGGAGGATGAGGAGGAGGACGACGATCAATGGGGGATAAGAAAGGTAGAGAGGGCGGCTGTATGACCAACATCCGCACGTGGCAGTGCCTCGCCCCACCGGGCTTCAACCCAGACCCCCGCCCCCGCCCTGTAGAACAGTCCTCGAGGGCTACAAGCTTCCATGAAGCCCCACGTTTTGTTACGTCTTGTGACTTTCTAGATTACGCCTTGCATTTTCGTATTCCCACGTTTTGTTACGTTTTGCCCCAGTGCCCCAGCGCCTTTGTGGTTCCTTTCGTCTTCGCTTTGCTTGTGAGCCTCGACGGGAATGTGCAAATGCATTCGCGAGAGTAGCTGCCTCTCGATATCTAGGGTCTGGGCTTGTGGAGTTTTGTATCTCCTCCTCCTCCTCTTCCTCCGTAGCCATTTTGGCTCAAGCCATTTTGGCTCTAGCGATTTCCGGTGATCTCGAACGTCTGGGCCGACCAAGCCATCTCGCAGTCTTCACCCCGGGGGTAGCGGCAACTCAGCAGCGACGGCCATGGCGGTTACCGCGTCTGCTCTTAGCCACCTGATCTCTTTCGAGGCTGCTCACATTACGAGCCACCAGCAGGTCTCTGGCGGCGGCGATGAGCTCAAGCTGGTGAAGGAGCTCGGCATATCCGCCATTTGCATTGTGGGTGGTGCTATCCTCTGCATGCTGAAGAAGTTTCCTCAGCTGATGACGCCGGGCCTTCTGATTATCTTTTTCGGCGCCCAGACTGGCATGAACATGTACATGAAGGCAGTTTTTTCGTCCGCCACCGTCCTCAATCCAGCGCCCGCGGAGTACTGTGCAGATGCGGGGGATTCATGCGCTTGGATGGGCTTCCAGGCCTCGTTCTTCGTTACCGGGATACAGCAGTTCGGCGGGTTCATCATCTTCTGGTTGCTTTTCCTCCCCGCGAAGGCGCTCGGCTTCAACAAATTGGGAGAGAAAGAGATCGAGATCAAGAAGCTGACCTCGACGAATGAGGTCATCGCGGTGCTGTGCTTCGCGGCGAGTTTCACGATGAACATCGCCCTGAACAACATGTCCATGGCGCTCATCCCCTTGACGCTGAATCTCATCATCCGCTCGTGCCTCCCCCTCTCGACCTTCCTCGCGCAGTGGCTCCTCACCAAGTACACGACAGGCGAGGGGAAGCCTTGCAAGGCAATCGAGATCGGGTTGATGATGCTAGGCGCTGCGATGATGTGCGTGTGCGTCTGGGCCAAGATTGCCGCCGAGGCCGAGGGCGAGTCCCACAAGAAGGCGGGAGCTGGCGAGTCCGCGAAGACCGTGATCGGCGTCATATATTGCGTGGTGTCCCTGTTCTCGGGGAGCGTCAACCTGGCGCTCGCCGGGATCCTGAAGACCTCCGTGAAGCTGGACGGGTTCAACACCGTGGTCTACAACTCCATCCCCGCCGCGATCATCCTCCTCCCCTTCGTGTTCTTGCTGCAGCACCCCGTGAAGCACTGGGACGGGGTCGGCTACACGAACGACGCCTGGGTCGTGGGTCAGGTCTGGGAGCACAGCAAGTCCACGTTCATCTTCGGCGCCAGCTCTGCCCTGGCCTCGCTGGTGTACAACATCCTGCAGTTCAGCATCGTGCAGTACCTGTCGGCCACCCACGTCGCGTTCGCGGGCAACTTCAACAAGGCCGCCACCGTTCCGCTCGCCCTGCTGGTCGGCATTGACCACCTGCCGCAGGCGCCGTACGGCTTCATCATGGTCGTCTCGGCCATCATCAACATCATCTCGTTCGCCGCGTACAACGTGGTCTCCGGCGGTGCTGGAGGCCACGGCGGTGGCGGCGCCAGCAAGGAGGCGGTGAAGGAGAAGGAGCCCATGAAGGACGCCGAGAGCAGCGACGACGACGACGACGACGAGGACAGCTCGGAGGGCGGCTGCTGCTGAGGGGGCCGCGGAGAGGCGCGGGGGAGGTGCACGCATGCACGCACGTCGGCCAGCGACTGGCAGCCCAGGCTCGCGCGACGGCCTTCTTCGCCGTGCTGCCAGCCGCAGCACCTCTGGGGCATGCCGCCGGGCGCGGTCTCTCTGCTGGGCCAATGTCCCACCACCACTGCCATGGGCAGGACAGGGGGGGGGAAGGGAGGCTGGGGAGCTCCTCCTCCTCCTGCCTATGGTAGTGGTGGTGGAAGATCGGCCCATCACTCTCCCGACACGTTTTTTCCGTCTCTGGACTCCTGACCGGCCTGCACGGCTCCAGGCAGCCGCGCGGGGCAGTGGAGATCTCCACTGCGGCCATGCGCGGCCGGAGCGCCGCATTTTAGTTCCAGCCAGGCCAGCGTAATGTGGCAGCTCTCCCGGAGTCCCCGGGAGCGCAGGCCCGCATCGCGGGGGTTCGTAGAGGGGGAGGGGGGTTCTCCCGAGGTGGGGTCAGGGAAGGACCCCAGCCGGATGCTCACATTATCTTTCTTCCAGGGGCCGTTCAGGGCGATTTTCTTCTAGCCCCACCTTTACGCCCCCCCGAGCATCGTACTGGATGCTCCTCACGGTTTAGATGCCCTGCATTCGCTTGCACCTCTTCCCTCCTCGACCTTGGGTTAGCAGGCGCTCAATGGTCCGAGGCGTTGCTGCCGAGCCTCCCTCTGGCGTCCGCTGGTCCGCCAGAGCTCAGGCTTTGCAGTTGCACGGCCCTGTTGGGCCCTCCTCTGGCCTCCCATGGTCCGCCAGGGTTTGGGCCCTGCAGGCGCGAGTTCTGATAATGCCGCGCTCGCTGGCGGCTGACGCAGGCCTCTACTGGCCCGTCAGCCTCTCGTGGCCGCTCGTGGGCTGGACAATGGCCATCCGTCAGAGTGCTCCCTGCCAAGCCGGGCACGTACCCGACGAAGGAAGGGGGCGAGTCAGACTCCCACACCATTGGAAGCTGAGTGTCGCACAATGAAAGAAAACGACAAAAACAACTCGTCCCCCTCCTCCTGTCGCCGTCGTCGCCTGTCGTGTTTGCTTGCTTGCTTGCCCGCCTGCTTCTTTGCTTGCCTGCTTGCCTGCTTGCTTGCTTGCTTAGAAGCAATTCAGGGCAGTTTTCAACATGAACCACCACATAAACTTTCACTTCTATCAAGCTTTGCTTGGCCCCAGGCGGTACCAACCTAAAGAGAGAGTCGTCGGTGCTATTTGTGCACAAGAGGGAGGGAGGGGATCTCGACGACATCTCGGGTGACGTGTCGGCGCTATGGGAGGGTACCCCCCTTGCGCTCCAGCATCAGTGCAGACAACAGCCCGTCAGCTACCAAGGGCGCACAGCTTCTCTCACGGTCGTTAGATACGGCAGTTACGGCAGGTTCGCGTCGTCTTGACCTGCGGCGACCCCACCGCTGGCGTTCAACGTTGAACACCGCCTGTCGACCTAGAATCGGTCGATGTTGAACGATCTGCCGTTTCGGAAACGGCTGATCGTTCAAGGTTGAACCATCCCCGTAGTGTCAGGAACCAGCGCCGAAGGCAGCACGACACGAACCTGCCGTGGGGATGCACCCCGAACAGGGCAGATTCACTTTGCAACACGTTGAAAACAAACCATCACATCTCACTATTCTTTCACACATCCTTCTTCTTAAGAGGCGTGCGAACTTACAGAGTCCAGGGATCAGAATTCATATGTCTGGTCAACGTTCTCGGCTTGAAGCATGCAAATTGGATTTCCCAGTTTCAAAGAGCTTTCATAGGATCCCCAGGGATCTACAGAAATGCCTCCTCCGGCCTCCAGACCTCATTTTAGCCACCCCCACCAGCCACCAACCCACCTTACTACCCAAGCTCGACACCACGCCCACTGGACCTCGGCAGCCATGCATGTCAGCCGTTAGACGAGAGGTCCAGCGGGGGAGGGGGGTGCGGGGCGGGGCGGGGGAGAGGGGGGGAGGAGGAGGCGGAGGCGGAGGAGGAGGAGGAAGAGGAGGAGGAGGAGGAGGAGGAGGAGGAGGTCGAGGAGGAGGAGGAGGAGGTCGAGGAGGAGGAGGAGGAGGAGGCGGAGGAGGAGGAGGAGGAGGAGGAGGAGGCGGAGGTCGAGGAGGACGAGGAGGAGGAGAAGGAGGAGGAGGAGGAGGAGGAGAAGGAGGATGATCAATTGAGGATAAGAGAGGTGCCAAGCCTAGAGAGGGCGGCTGTATGACCAACATCCGCACGTGGCAGTGCCTTGCCCCACCGGGCTTCAACCCCGACCCCCGCCCCCGTCCTGTAGAACAGTCCTCGAGGGCTACAAGCTTCCATGATGCCCCACGTTTTGTTACGTTTTGTGACTTTCTAGATTACGTCTTGCATTTTCGTATTCCCACGTTTTGTTACGTTTTGCCCCAGTGCCCCAGCTCCCGTGTGGTTCCTTTCGTATTCGCTTTGCTTGTGAGCCTCGACGGGAAGTGCAAATGCATTCGCGAGAGTAGGTGCCTCTCGATATCTAGGGTTTGGGCTTGTGGAGTTTTGTATCTCTTCCTCCTCCGTAGCCATTTTGGCTCAAGCCATTTTGGCTCTAGCAATTTCCGGTGATCTCGAACGTCTGGGCCGACCAAGCCATCTCGCAGTCTTCACCCCAGGGGTAGCGGCAACTCAGCAGCGACGGCCATGGCGGTTACAGCGTCTGCTCTTAGCCACTTGATCTCTTTCGAGGCTGCTCACATTACGAGCCACCAGCAGGTCTCTGGCGGCGGCGATGAGCTCAAGCTGGTGAAGGAGCTCGGCATATCCGCCATTTGCATTGTGGGTGGTGCTATCCTCTGCATGCTGAAGAAGTTTCCTCAGCTGATGACGCCGGGCCTTCTGATTATCTTTTTCGGCGCCCAGACTGGTATGAACATGTACATGAAGGCAGTTTTTTCGTCCGCCACCGTCCTCAATCCAGCGCCCGCGGAGTACTGTGCAGATGCGGGGGATTCATGCGCTTGGATGGGCTTCCAGGCCTCGTTCTTCGTTACCGGGATACAGCAGTTCGGCGGGTTCATCATCTTCTGGTTGCTCTTTCTCCCCGCGAAGGCGCTCGGCTTCAACAAATTGGGAGAGAAAGAGATCGAGATCAAGAAGCTGACCTCGACGAATGAGGTCATCGCGGTGCTGTGCTTCGCGGCGAGTTTCACGATGAACATCGCCCTGAACAACATGTCCATGGCGCTCATCCCCTTGACGCTGAATCTCATCATCCGCTCGTGCCTCCCCCTCTCGACCTTCCTCGCGCAGTGGCTCCTCACCAAGTACACGACAGGCGAGGGGAAGCCTTGCAAGGCCATCGAGATCGGGTTGATGATGCTAGGCGCTGCGATGATGTGCGTGTGCGTCTGGGCCAAGATTGCCGCCGAGGCCGAGGGCGAGTCCCACAAGAAGGCGGGAGCTGGCGAGTCCGCGAAGACCGTGATCGGCGTCATATATTGCGTGGTGTCCCTGTTCTCGGGGAGCGTCAACCTGGCGCTCGCCGGGATCCTGAAGACCTCCGTGAAGCTGGACGGGTTCAACACCGTGGTCTACAACTCCATCCCCGCCGCGATCATCCTCCTCCCCTTCGTGTTCTTGCTGCAGCACCCCGTGAAGCACTGGGACGGGGTCGGCTACACGAACGACGCCTGGGTCGTGGGTCAGGTCTGGGAGCACAGCAAGTCCACGTTCATCTTCGGCGCCAGCTCTGCCCTGGCCTCGCTGGTGTACAACATCCTGCAGTTCAGCATCGTGCAGTACCTGTCGGCCACCCACGTCGCGTTCGCGGGCAACTTCAACAAGGCCGCCACCGTTCCGCTCGCCCTGCTGGTCGGCATTGACCACCTGCCGCAGGCGCCGTACGGCTTCATCATGGTCGTCTCGGCCATCATCAACATCATCTCGTTCGCCGCGTACAACGTGGTCTCCGGCGGTGCTGGAGGCCACGGCGGTGGCGGCGCCAGCAAGGAGGCGGTGAAGGAGAAGGAGCCCATGAAGGACGCCGAGAGCAGCGACGACGACGACGACGACGAGGACAGCTCGGAGGGCGGCTGCTGCTGAGGGGGCCGTGGGGCTGGGGAGCTCCTCCTCCTCCTGCCCATGGCAGTGGTGGTGGAAGATCGGCCCACCACTCTCCCGACACGTTTTTTTTCCGTCTCTGGACTCCTGACCGGCCTGCACGGCTCCAGGCAGCCGCGCGGGGCAGTGGAGATCTCCACTGCGGCCGTGCGCGGCTGGAGCGCCGCAGTTCAGTTCCAGCCAGGCCAGCGCAATGTGGCAGCTCTCCCGGAGTCCCCAGGAGCGCAGGCCCGCATCTCGGGGGTTGGTAGAGGGGGAGGGGGGTTCTCCCGAGGTGGGGTCAGGGAAGGACCCCGGCCGGATGCTCACATTATCTTTCTTCCAGGGGGCCGTTCAGGGCGATTTTCTTCTAGCCCCACCTTTACGCCCCCCCGAGCATCGTACTGGATGCTCTTCCCAGTTTAGATGCCCTGCATTCGCGCTTGCACCTCTTCCCTCGTCGACCTTGGGTTAGCAGGCGCTCAATGGTCCGAGGCGTTGCTGCCGAGCCTCCCTCTGGCCTCCGCTGGTCCGCCAGAGCTCAGGCTTTGCAGTTGCACGGCCCTGTTGGGCCCTCCTCTGGCCTCCCATGGTCCGCCAGGGTTTGGGCCCTGCAGGCGCGAGTTCTGATAATGCCGCGCTCGCTGGCGGCTGACGCAGGCCTCTACTGGCCCGTCAGCCTCTCGTGGCCGCTCGTGGGCTGGACAACGGCCATCCGTCAGAGTGCTCTCTTAAGCTAGCGATGGGTATTGCAGCTTCAGGCTTGTGTTACGGTGTGTGTTGTATAGTAGTGGACGGTACACATTCCGTATATTTGGCATGGCCCGCTTCGCCCTGCCAAGCCGGGCACGTGCCCGACGAAGGAAGGGGGCGAGTCAGACTCCCACACCATTGGAAGCTGAGTGTCGCACACTGAAAGAAGTGTTTGATCATATCCTTGTATGCTTTCAGGCTGGCTTCAATGCTGTCTTTGGCTCTGGTTCCACCAGCACCTGTAGTTGAAACGGCGACCGCTGGTTTCGCCGACTGCTGGTTTCGGTCGGCTGGTTTCGCCGCCTGGCGAAACCAGCTCCGTCGGCGAAACCAGCTGCGTCAGCGAAACCAGCTGCCGTCGGCGAAACCAGCTGCCGTCGGCGAAACCAGCTGCCGTCGGCGAAACTACCCGACCCGACCCGCCCACTAGGGCGCTAGGGTCCGCCCGCCTGACCCGAACCGTCCGTTAGGGTTCGCGCGTGCTCGGTCGAGCGCGCCCCACACTTCAATGTCCCGCCTGCCCGACCCGACCCGCCCGTTAGGGCCCGCCCGACCCGATCCGACCCGACCCGGCCGCTAGGGTCCGCCCGCTCGACCCGACCCGCCCGTTATGGTTCGCGCGTGCTCGGTCGAGCGCGCCCCACATTTTGATGTCCCGCTTGCCCGTCCCGACCCGCCCGTCAGGGTCCGCCCGCCCGACCCGACCCGACCCGCCCGCTAGTGTCCGCCCGCCCGACCCGACCCGCCCGTTAGGGTTCGCGCGTGCTCGGTCGAGCGTGCCCAACGTTTGAATGTACGGCCCGCCCGACCGGACCCGCCAGTCAGGGTCCGCCCGCCCGACCCGACCCGACCCGCCCCGCTAGGGTCCGCCCGCCCGGCCCGACGCGCCCGTTAGGGTCGGCCCGCCCGACCCGACCCGACCCGCTAGGGTCCGCCCGCCCGACCCCACCCGCCCGTTAGGGTCCGCCCGCCCGACCCGACCCGACCCGCTAGGGTCCGCCCGCCCGACCCGACCCGACCCGCCGTCCGCTAGGGTCCACCCGACCCGACTCGATCCGCCCGTTAAGGTTCGCGCGTGCTGAGTCGAGCGTGCGCCCTACATTTCCCGCCCGCCCGACCCGACCCGCCCGTTAGGGCTCGCGCGTGTTCGGTCGAGCGCGCCCACACTTTAATGTCCCGCCCGCCCGACCCGACCCGCCCGTCAAGGTCCGCCCGACCAGCCCGACCCGTCCAGCCTGCTATGGTCCACCCGCCCGGCCCGACCCGCCTGTACCGGTTCGCGCGTGCTCGGTCGAGCGTGCCCCACAATTTGATGTCCTGCACGCCCGACCCGACCAGCCCGTCAGGGTCCGCCCGCCCGACCCGACCCGACCCGCCCGTTAAGGTTCGCGCCAGCGAAACCAGCTCATGCCGTTGAAACCTAGCGCCAGTGCGCGCGAACGCTGAAGTCACCGGTGACGCTCTAGTAGTGTAAGTTCAGAGCAGCCAACTTTACATCGGCTGGGCCCATCCCCCCACAGTCACATTTACATCTGCATACACAGATGCATCTACATGTGCACGTACAGTTACGCATACGCGTGCTTGTGTATTTATGCACCAGTGTAGATCTGACAGCAGGTATATACATAAGTACGCCCCTTGTATTTCCCTGTATGATTGTGTCCACATGCTTCTCCATTTGTGGCTCCAGTTTAGGTTTGTGGTCCAGCTTTGCCCCTTCCGATGCTGCGGTGTTTGCTGTGCCGAAATCAGCCGAAGTCAGCTATACACACCGTCGTATAGATGATGCCAACGCGTGGGCCCCAAATAGGGACTTCTTCTGTGCAGTGTATATTCCTCTTCCTATATTTTTACTAGCCCGGGCGGGGGGACCCCCCCCCAAAACCGGACTCCCGGGATCTGGGACTTTGGGACCCTCCGGACGGGCCTCGAAGCGGGCCCCCCGGGCCTCGCAGGGCGTCTTGCCAAGCCTTCCCAGCACGCCTAGGGCGATCAGGGGGGTCATCGGAGACGTCCCAGAGACCCCCAAGACAGCAAAAAAGCGCTCCAAGAGTGACCGACGTGACCTCAAGATGGCCCAAGAGGCCTCCAGGACGGCCCCAAAGAGGCCTCCAAAAGCACTCCCAACAAGGCCCCAAGAGGCAAAAATCATTGAGTTTCTGTTTGTTTTTGGTGAATTTTGGGGTTCTCCTCTTTTCGGCTTCCCGACGCTCCAAGACGGCGGCCTTCTGGGCGTCCGAAGCCGCCTGGGAGGCTCCAAAATCGCCCCACAACCATCCGAAAGGGCTTCCAGGCAGTCCAAGAGAGCACCAAAACGGCACAACACGGGTCCAAGACGGCCCTCAGAGAGCCCCATAGCGGCCCAAGATGGTCCCAAGACACCCTCCGAAGCATTCCAAATCGCGATTCGGTCGTTCAGGGAGACCGCGGTTGGAGGCATGGTGGCCCGAGGAAACCCCCAGAAGCCCCCAGAATACGCCCAGGAAGCCTCCAGAAGGCCTTAAGACAGCCTGAAACAACTTTTGCGAGGTCCCCAGAGGCTCTCCAAGGAGGAGCCTCCGCAAAAAAGAGCTGAGGAGGATGAGGAGAATGCGCAGGGTATGGCGAAAATGAGGCAAAAGAAGCATGGAGGAAGGATAACGAATAACATGATTATAGCGGCGATGCCGGAAAAGGCAACAATGAGTTATCGTTCAATTGTCGGCTTGACCTTCCTGCTATTCCGCCTGCATGCCAACCCTCAAGGACCAAGGTGCATGGCGCGAAGCGCCACTTCAGTCTTGTATATATATATATATATATATAGTTCTATCTATATACAATATATATATATGTAT
Organism: Prorocentrum cordatum; assembly: GCA_963575745.1. Taxonomy (NCBI): domain Eukaryota; class Dinophyceae; order Prorocentrales; family Prorocentraceae; genus Prorocentrum; species Prorocentrum cordatum. Next base: position 207,118 of record CAUYUJ010014940.1, read on the forward strand.
ATATTCATACCGTCTGGGGTGCAATTGGTATAGAGATTCTGGAAGCCGTCAGCCCCACTGCTCGAGCAACCGTCCTACCCGTTCCCCCGCAACTCCTTTGCAACACTTAATTGATGCAGTGTCGCGAGGTTTCTCATCACGCAGATCCATAGTTTGGGCGGGGGGGTGATTGGTGACAACGACATCGGCGAGGTTGACGATGATGATTATGATGATGATGATGATGACGATGACGATGATGATGATGATGATGACGATGATGATTCTGATGGTGATGATGGTGGTGGTGGTGATGATGCTGCTGATGATGATGATGCTGATGATGCTGACGATGATGATACTGATGATGATGATGATGGTGGTAATGATTATGATAGTGATGG
>CAUYUJ010014940.1:212500-215000 GCA_963575745.1 Prorocentrum cordatum
GGCGACGCTGACGAGGACGGCGGCAAGGCCAATGACGGCGTCGATGCTGGTGACGACGGTGGCGATCATGATGTCCATGTGTTGGTGATGACGGCGATTGACTGATGGATGGCGACAGTGGCGAAATTTGACGGGGACGATAACGGTGGAGACGCGATGACGTTGCTGAAGGTAATGGTGAGGCAGTGCGCGGTGATAGTGGGGCAGTACGCGCGCAGAACTCCAGTACCTCGTGCAGACTTGCTGTTTTTGCGAACATGCTTCCAGAGGTTGCTCAGCAACTCTGTGTTCGAATGCGTCGAAACACCAATCCTTTTGGACCGTTTCCGACGCGCGCCGCGTGGCGGCGCGCGCGTGTGGCCCGCCGGTATAGCTTGTTACGAATGTTCTCGCACTGGGCGCATGTTGGGTCAGCGCAGATGCAGGGTGTGGTGAGATGACAGCACGGGTTCTGGACGAGATGGCTGAAATCACATGACTCCCCGTGATTCTAGCGAGTGCGCGCGGGCGCACAATCTGCCAAACTTGTCGTGCAAGCGCAATGTGTGCCTGTATGTTTTTGACATGTGCGCTCGCGTTCGATAGTGTGTGTGTGTGTGTGGGTACATATGCTTGTGTGTGTGTTTGTTTTTTTGTTTGTTGCCAGGTTTTTTTGAGACATTATGCGTTGATAAAAGCGAGTGTGCGCATGCTATGATTTGACAGGGATGGGGGGGGGAACGATAGTGGCTTGGTTGGCACGGTATGATTCGCATGGAAGATGAAGGACGAGTCATATTCGTGTGTAGATTATCGTGCCCCTGGGGGTGCCGACAACCCCAGGAGGGGAGGACGGTAGAGTCTATCTTTCTCTAAACAGTGCTTGCATTGAGGGGTCCGTGTGCCTTGTCTAATGAGCTGGGCCTGTCTGCCCGTCGCCGTTGGGCGTCTTTGCCTGACTGTCGGTTTGGTACCTATGTTATCGCCGTCGCCGCCCCGTCGCCTTTCCGTGGCGGCCTCGTATACTTTCTTTTCTAAAAATGTATTATGATGTACCCCCCCCCGAATTTAATCGCTCCCTTTTTCGTCTTGCAATTTACATACGATTCTGCCCCGTCGTCCATCCTAGATATGAACTCATACCATCCCAGCCAGGCCGGGATCGACCCCCCCCATCCGGAGTATGCGCGCGCACACGTTTCATACAAATCATCAGTTTTCAAGAATCCTTTGCAACAAATAGGACAAAGTGCACACGCGTGCGTCGTCGCGCGTGCATGCCGAGATTCTTCAACAACCTTGAATTTCGCAGGAATTTCAAAATCGAGTGTCACGACAGCATATATAAAAAACACATGGTGTCGCACCACGTATTTTCAAAAAAAACTTGTGCTCGCGCTCTCGCAGATCTTTCAGGAAGCCAGAAATTTTGAGTATTTTCATGAAGTGCTACCAAAGGGCCTCTTGCGCGTGCATGTCGAAATCCTTCGAACGCCCTTGCGCGCGTGCTGTCACAAGAATCCCTCAGCAAAAAAGGGGACGAAGTGGATACGCGCGCGTCGTCGCGCGCGCATGCCGAAATCTTTCAAAAACCATGGATTTCGCACGTGTTTCAAAAAATAGTGTCCGGAAAACATTTAAAACACGTGGCTTAGCAGCACCAGTTTTCAAACAGCCTGCGCGCGCGCGCTCTAGCCAAGAAATCTCAAGATATCCACGAGTTTTTCAACATTGCCATCGAATTCTGCCAAACGGGTCTCTCGCGCCGCATGTCGGACTCATCCGGACGTCCTTCCGCACGTGCTGGGTGGGGCACAATCCGTGTCAAATAATACCACGCGGGCCACTCGCACGCGTCGGCCGCGCGCGCATTCAAAACCTTTTTCGCCGACGCGAAGACATCGTCACCGTTATCTGCGGGCGTGATCAGCACAGGCGCCGTCATTGGTCTTCCCGTCGTCATCGCCACCTTTGTCACCATCATCGCTACTCTCAGCATCGCGTCTACCGTTGTCGGCCATGATGCCGCGCCCGCCCAAGTCACTGACTCGCACTGAAGTGCCCGTTGGAAAGTGCCCAGCGGTCAGCGCCACCGCGGCCGCGTCGGTCGCGTCGCACTAGCTGGCCGCTGCGCGCGCGAGCATGCGCGGGCTAGCGCGGCCGCAGAGATGCACTAGCCAACGCCAAGCACTCATCGCACTCGCCGTCACATGGGTTTTGCAAACCAAGTTGCGGGTTCGTGGGTGGGATGATTGCGCGAGCAGTGGAGTTGGCAACTGACTGCGAGCATATAAGAAATTGCACCACGTAGGTTGCACCACGTGGAGTGCACCACATAGATTGCACCATGTAGGTTGCACGGCGTAGATTGCACCGCGTAGATTGCACAGCGTATGTTGCACCATGTAAATGGCACGACGTTTATTGCACCGCATGTATTGCACAGCGTAGATCGCACAACATATATGACACAACATCGATTGCACAACGTACGTTGCACAACGTATATTGCACAACATAC
>CAUYUJ010014940.1:220000-225000 GCA_963575745.1 Prorocentrum cordatum
CTATGCTCGGTGCGGGCCCCGCGGGAGATGGGGCAGCGGCGTGTATATGCTGTCTTCGCGGCGGCGGGCCTGCCGCCCACTCTCGCGCCCTCGGGGGCCCCGCGGGAGATCCAGGGGTGCGCGGTGCGCGAGGTCACCTGGTCCACTGGCGCCCTGCGACGAGTCGAAGGCCTCCCTGCTGGCGAGCGACAGTTGCCCATCGCCGTTGGCAGATCTTCTTCTGGTGGGCTGGTGGTCACGGTGAAGTCGACGGGTTCATTGGTTCTCATCTTCTCAAACAAGAAGCATTCCTCCTCAACCTGAAGACCGCCGCGTCTGGAGACCTGCATGGGTGAGGTGCTGCGAAACTCTCCGCGCGATTACCGGCGGCCTGTCGCGGGGCTGAAGCGTGCCGGCGCATTTTCGCGGGGGAAACATGGGGGCAAGCGGCTAGCGGTCGACTGCCGCCGCCCCAAGTGTTGGTTTTTCGCCAGCCCACCCGTCCAGTTGAGCACGGGGGCGGCTCACGGCAACTTCGAGCTGCTGGGCGGGGCCACTCTGTGCGTGGGCCCCGTCGATATCGAAGATTTTTTCTACCGCTTCGAATTGACGACGAGGCTCCGCAATTTCCTCGCGCCCCCAGCTGTGCTGGCATGGATCGCTGGGGTCGCCTCGGTGGGTGGCGTGCGAGTGACTCGAGTGGGCGTGGGCGCCCTTGTGTGCCCTTGGCTTCGCGTGCTGCCAATATGGGCTGGTCGCGTGCCATGTGGTTTTGTCAGACCATGCATCGGCGTATTATCCAGGACATCCCAGGCCTCGATGCAGCCTCCTTTCTGCGTGATCGAGGACCTTCACCTGGGGCCACCCCTGCGCGCCGCGCAGTCTACTTTGGCAACTTTTCGGCTCTTGGCGCGTGCTGTTCAACAGTTGGGCGACTCGTGCGACAGGTCGGTGCTGCCCTAAAGGCCCGACGTCTCCGAACGCGCGAAGTAGCGGCGAGCTCTCTGGAGGAGTAGGTCCTTGGGTGGGAGATCAGCGGGAGGCAAGGGTTCGTCCGACCCCGGCCCGAGCGAGCTTGGCGCGTGCGCGTGACGCTCGAGACGTCGAGAAAGTCGTGGGCCGTTGTGCCTTTCTTGCTTCCTTCTGTCGTACTTCCCCCTCCATTTTCTGGTCCGTCCACGCATTCGTCGCCCGTCGTCGTGAAAGCGGCGCCGCGGTGCCGTGGGGGTCGGCTCGTTGGGAGCTCGAGGCCTTAGGGGGCATCGTGCCTTTAATCCTTTGGGGATTTGGAGCGTCTTCGAGTTCGAAGGTGCTGGCGCCCGATGCTCTTTTAAGGGGGTGCGGTGTCGTCTCTCGTGATCTTCCTCGTGGACCTGGTGCGACGGCTAGGTCGCGTGTTCGAGCTGGTGGTGGTTCTCGGGGAGGGCCCAGACCAGGTATCGCGAAGGGGTTCTGGGGCTTGACGAGGACCTCGACGCGGCGACTGGGTGAGGGAGGTGGAGGAGGACATGCGGGAGAGGGAGGTCGTTCGTTCAGATCTGCCAGATGCCCTGATGGAACGGGGGTGGGCCGTGCTCATAGGGGAGAAGTGGTCGATCCCGATGTCCAACATCATTCGTTGGGACCTGGGGTCCCGCGGCGGCTGTCAAGCACGTGTGCAGGTCCGTGGGCAATTTCGGTCGTCGTCGCCTCCACATGCCCGATTCCCTCGCGTGCGTGCTGGCTCTGTGCGTGTGCCGATCGTCGGCAATGGGAGTATGCGCTGCCATTTGGTCCGTGGCCGCCCGTCGCCTTGCCGCGGGCGCAGTCTTCGCTGGGCGCTGGTTCCCCGGCGAATGGAACCGCGCCGACGTCCCGTCGCGAGGCCTTGGACATGCCGGGCGCGGAGGCGGGCCTGACGCAGGTGCTGCAAAGGCTGCGCCCTCGCCCGGCAGCTGCGCCGCACTTCGGGGCAGGGGGCCGGAGCTGAACCTGGCCCCTCATGCCGCGGCGTGTCCGGCGCTTCGACGACGGCGACCGGCAGTGGAGACTCTGCCGCCTGGCTGGGTCGAGCCGAGGCCGCCGCTCGCCGCCACCATGGGGCGCGGTGCGCCCGCGAGCAGCTCGGCGAGACGACGCGAGGCGGCGCGGGGGGGCGGTGCCTGCAGACCTCGGCGCAGGGGCGGCACCTGCTGGAGAGGTCAGCGCGCGCCGAGGCCGTGCGCGGCGCGGCGGGGAGTTCTTGGAGGAGCAGGACCAGTGGCTGTGCCGCCCCGCCCGCGACCGAGCGGCCTCCTGGCCGCTGGAGTGGTGGGGGCCTTCGACAGCGACGTGTGCGAGTGGAGAACGCGCGGTGCGTGGAGAGGTTCGACCACTGGCGCGGGTCGAACATGCTGGCGGCCATCGCTGGGGCGGCGTTCGCTTGGGCCGCGCGGGGGCCGTCCGCTTCCCTGGGCGCCGCGGGCGCTGAAGGGCTGGCGCCTTCCGGTGCCGGCCGAGGTGGCGTTCGCCATTGCGATGGAGCCGCTGGTGATGGGCCGCTGGGACATGGCGATGTATGCGATGTTGCCCCTCGCGTTCCTCGTGCGGCCCGGCGACTGCGAAACCGTTCGGGTGAAGCGCCTGGTGCTGCCCGCCATCGGAGACCGCCGAGGTCTTGCTCGCTGGGGCCTCGTGCTCCGCCCGCGCGTGGACGAGAGCAGCATCCCGTGCCGGACCGGGGGGTTCGACGAGTCGCTGCTGCTGGGCCTCGGCGGGGGCCTGTGGCTGGGCCCCACCTGCCTGCGTCTGGCGCAGGAGCGGGGCCCCCGCGAGCCCCTGTTCTCGTTCAGTCGGGCCCGTCGCATCAAAGCGGGAGGCGCGCGCCTGATGCCGCTGCGACCTCCGCCGCCGCGCATTCTGCGGCGCTCGCGGGCGTGCCGCGACTTCGCAGAGCAGCAGCGGGCGCTCGTGGGCGTCGAGCGCCGAGGGCGACGGCAGACGGGCGCCAGCGTGGGGCGGTGCGAGGGCCGCGGTTGCCTGGGCAGCGAGGTCGCCGAGCTCCCCGTGCAGCTCCAGACCCGCGCGCGTTGGTGCTTCGAGTGCCTCCCCGTGGTGCTCTCCGGGCCGTGGCAGCCCCGCGCGCGCCGCGCTCCATGCGGCTCCGCGTCTTCTCAGAGGTCTTTGCTGGGGCCGCTGGCCCCAGGCATGCGATGGCCGCGAAGGGGTTCCGCGGGCTGGCGTGGCATTTAAAGCGCGGTGTGCGGCATGGCCTCTCGGGCCCTTCCAAATGATTGCTGACGCGCGGAAGGGTTTTCTGTTATCATTGCAGCCGCTCTTGTTACGCACTTTGGCGTTCCGTGTTCGTCTTGGTCTCGTGCGCGTGCCGTTCTTCTTGGGCCTCCGCCGCTGAGATCGAATGATCACGTGATGGGAAAAGGGGGGGCCCGAACGACAAAAATCAAGCTCGGGTCGACCTTGGGAGTTGCCTCGTGTCGTTCGCTGTCTCTTGCCTGCGCGCCTGCCGAAGGATAAGGGTGTCTGGTGCGATGGGGGGCCCTTCCACGAGTAGGATCTGGTTCGCACCTGCCGTTGTCTACGTCTCACGCAACTCGGCCTCTCCCATTGTCTCGGCCGATTTCTGTCTGTTTGGCGCGCCGTGGAGGAAACGGACCAAGCTGTTCGGCGTCCTGATCGATGTAATTCCGATCGAAAAAAACAGTAAGAGGATGAACAGCACCTGCTCGGCCTTACGCAGGCCTCAGCAAAACATCCAGGGTAAAAACTCGGAGTGGCGTTTCTGGACCGTTGTGGCTGAGCAGTGCCCCCCTCGGCTGTGTCGGGCCTTAGCGCGCGCATTCTCCGATGCTGTCGTCCTTCTGGCAGCGCAGGGTATGGCTAGCCACCTGTCGTAGTTTTTGTGACTCCTTTTTTGTGTTGTTAATGTTTCATGCGGCCCTCCAGGCCAGTGGTTAAGTTAGTTATGCTGGCTCTCTCTAGTCATGTTGGATCATGTGGGCGGCGACCGTTCCATATCTGATAACGATTTGCGTTGGCCTTCTCACTGGTCCCGGCGGGAACTGAGCCTTTCAGTTTAAATGCTCTCCTTGGTCTCGGAGGGGTGGGTTGCTCGTGTTTCACGCGGGTTTGTATATCACCCCGTCTGGGTAAGCCGTCCACCGTCTGTGGCTACCTCTGCTCAAGCCTCCCGCCCGCTTACCACACTGCTCTCCCCAAACTGTTCTTTGATGATCTGATGATATAAAGATGGGCGCTGGCGTTCTCACTGGTCCTGGCGGAGTTTGAGCCTTTCAGTTAAAATCGTGCCCATGGTTTTGGAGGGTGGGGGGCATGATGGTGGTGATGATGCTGCTGATGATGGTGAAGGTCGCGACGGTGACAACGAATACGATGATGATGTTGACGATGATGCTGATGATGACTATGTTGATGAGGCTGATCGTGATGATGAGGTTGATCATGCTTGTTATCACGGCGATGGCGATGGCGATGCTGATGACGGCGATGGAGATGACGACAGTTATGGTGATGACGAGGAGGACGGTGGTGATGGCAGTGCTGGTGGTGTTGATTATGGTGGTGGTGGCGGCGATACTAATGGTGCTGGTGGTTGTGATGATGATGGGTGATTTGGTGGTGGTGATGATGATCGTGATGATGATGATGGTGGTGCTGATTCTTTTGGATAGTGGTGACGAATGACGATGATGATGGTGATGATGATACTGCTGAAGATCGTGATGATGATGATGATGCGGGAGAGGAGGCGCAGGAGCAAGAGGAGGAGCCAAAACGGGGATGATGAGGTTTAGGATGGTGAGGATGTGGATGAGGGGGGAAGAGGGCGGATTGGGGCGGACGCAGGGAAGTAGGATGGCGAGGGACGAAGCGAGACGGATACTGTGGAGGATAAGGATGACATTGGGATAAGGATAAGGGCAAGGATGATGATGATGATGGTGATGATGATGTTGATGATGATGCTGGTGATGCTGATGATGATGCTCATGATGATGATCAGGGTCTCGACGATGACGTTGACG
>CAUYUJ010014940.1:230000-270000 GCA_963575745.1 Prorocentrum cordatum
CAGGCACAGCACTGAGCCGTGTGGAGGCAGGAGCAGCGGCAAGATGGCTGGCAGTGACGCGGGTGCTGCGGCGTGACCGCCAAAGGCCAGGTGGCCAGGGGGGCCTGGAGAGGTGGGGCGGGAGGCGGCGGGCGGAGCGTCCCAAGCGCCCGCAGGCGGCGGGGCGGAGCAGCAGCGCAGGGAGGAGGAGACGCGGGGCAGCCAGAAGGAGGTGGCAGCGCAGCCAGATGGCAGGCAAGGCTTGGTGCGCACGCGCGCACACGGATCACGACCTTCTGCCGTGTGTCGCCATTCGGTGTCCGGTCTTCCGTGCAGGGCCTGTCTCAAGCTGGTGGTGTTGGGTGATAGTACGCCGTTGCAGGCGTTCGTCACGTTTTATGGGGGCGTCAAGATGATGCAGGCTTCGTCCGTTGCTCCCACGCGCGCGGGCGGGCGAAGGCTGACCCCTGTCCCGACCACGCCAAGCTGCCCCCTTTCCCCCCCAGAATCCCAGCGGGTTGGATCAAGACCGGTCGGATCAAGAATCCGCGATTTCGAATTCTGGGATTAATCTATATATATATATATATATATATATATCAAACGGGGTATTTTCAAATTCTCGTTTTCGAAATCCCACTGGCGGGATCCTGGCCTGCCAACGCGAGGTGATTACATCCCATGCCGTGACGAAACTTTTGTAGCGCCGATGTGTTCTGTATGTTCCCGCCTGTGTTTACATTTTTCAGAGTTGTGTAGATGCTTATGCTTATGCTTTCAGTTGCTTAGTCCTCTGTAGCTGCTTGCTGCAAAATTGCTCTTGCGATTGCCAGGGTATCGTGCTGTGCCGCCGAGCTGCATCACGAGGTTGAGCGCGATCGTGCATTAGAGTGCCAGGGTGTTTGCGAATTCGAGTGCGCATGGTTGTGTCAAGCTGGCTCGCAATGTGCCAGACGCATTTCACACGTATTCGGCGGCGAACGAGTGGGGGAAGTAAGAAGGTGAAGGCCTTCTCAGAGGGCGGCAGGTTTTCTTAGAATCGCTCTGGCCTTCTGACCAGTTTTTTGTGTGTCTTCGGGGAAGGTTTCGGAAACTTTCCAGACGGAAGGGGGACTTCCGAATCTTCTGAGAATGCCTTCTCCTTCTCACTTCCCCCCGAACTCGCCGCCGACGTATGCCATCGCATCCATCGTCATGTGATCGCAGTGCGGACCGTCACGAGCAGTGCACACGGGAGCGTGTAGATCCTGTCAGCTGCACGTGGAGGTCGGACGCGCATTGGTTCGCAATATAATGTGCTCAAGGTCAACTGACGTTGTTCGCACGCCGAGGCGTAGAAAGGCGGGGGAGTCGATGACTGCATGAGGCCATTGCTTCAGAGGTGTAGACACAGCCGTGAAAAGAGCAGGGGGGAGGCTACATCACCACGTTCACGTCGTCGTGGCTGCAGGTTTTGACGGCCTTTTACATTCCAGTGTACTTGCACAGTGTCTGGAAGACTGGCAGGAGCCCATGGGGATGGCAGAGCGTTGGCGTGCAGGTGGGAGAGGGGTGGGGCACTGGAGGAGGAGGGGGAGGAGGGGGAGGAGGAGGAGGAGGAGGAGGAGGAGGAGGAGGAGGAGGAGGAGGAGGAGGACCAGTGTAAACCCAAGAGTCATCAACGATGTTGGAATACACCCTCCCTCGAAGCTCCCTCTTCATAGGCCCCATACAACGGTCCATTTCCACTGAGGAGGCTGTCTCGTTGGAAGACAGCTGTGTGAAGACCCTGAAGCATGCTAAAACAGTATCCTCAGGACTCCAACGCGACGGATCAACCTGACTGTTGCGTCTTGACAATCCTGACTCGTGCCAGAACGCCATTCGTCAGACTTCGACACCGCGAATCAACGTAACTGTTGCACCACCCTCATAATCCAGAATCTTCCCCAAACGCCATTTCTGGTACGTTGACCATCGGAGTCTTGCAAACTCTTGCAAATTTTTAAAAAGGGGCGGCGCGAAGTGCGCGGCGCTAAAGCGAAAGCCACATTTTGAAAACCACCCGCCTTCAATCCGTGAAATTCTTGCGCATTTTTCAAACGAGCGCTAGGGCGAGAGCCACATATTGAAACCCGCACGCCCTCAATCCGTGAAACTCTTGCAGTTTCTGAAACGCATGTGCGCGGCGCTGAGGCGAGAGCCACAGTTTGAAAGCCACCCGCCCTCAATCCATGAAGCTCTGGAACATTTTTTCGACGCATGTGCGCTGCGCCGAGGCGAGAGCCATATTTTGAAAGTCGTCCGTCCTCCATCTGTAAAACTGTTGCCAACATTTAAGCTTCAGGGTCATAAGTGATGATGAAGGAAATCTCAGGCGAAACGCCCGGCCCGTCCTTTGGACTGGCCTCGGGGTGCGACAGGGAGATGTTTCTTAACAAGGAAATGGAATGGAATGGAGGAGGAGGAGGAGGAAGAGGAGGAGGAGGAGGAGGAGGAGGAGGGGGAGGAGGAAGAGGAGGGGGAGGGGGAGGAGGAGTAGGAGGATGAGGAGGAGGAGGAGCAGGAGGAGGACGAGGAGGAGGAGGAGGAATGGATAGGGTATAGTGAAGGCGGAGGAGGATAGAGGGGGGGGATGATGATGACGATGATGATGATGATGATGATGATGATGATGATGATGATGACGATGACGATGATGATGATGATGATGATGATGATGATGTTGATTATGATGATGATGATTATGATGCTGATGATGATGAAGATGATGATGATGATGATGATGCTGATGCTGATTATGATGCTGCTGCTGATGATGATGACGATGACGATGACGATGATGATGATTATGATGATGATGATGATGATGATGATGATGATGATGATGATGATGATGATGATGATGATGATGATGATGATGATGATGATGTGATGATGATGATGATGATGATGATGATGATGATGATGATGATGATGATGATGATGATACTGATGATGACGATGATGATGATGATGATGATGATGATGATGATGATGATGATGATGATGATCTGATGCTGATGCTGCTGCTGCTGCTGCTGATGATGATGATGATGATGATGATGATGATGAGAGGAGGAGGAGGAGGAGGAGGAGGAGGAGGAATGGATAGGGTATGGTGAAGACGGAGGAGAATAGAGGGGGGGGATCAGGAGGAGGAGGAGGAGGAGGAGGAGGAGGAGGAGGAGGAGGAGGAGGATAAGGAGGCGACGTTTATCCAGGTTCGGCCGATGGCATGCGGTGATGGGAGCGCCAATGATCTCAGGCAGAGCCAGTCTGGAGGCAGAAGAGGCTCGAAAACACCCGCCGTGCAGAGTTCCAACCCAAGCCATGCAGGCCCAGGCGCCCTACGCCTCCTCGGCGTGTGCATCCACGAAGAGCCCGCCGAGACTTGGCGCCGATAGCGCACTCGCGGAAAGGCAAGGCTGTGCCGAGAGCTGCGCATTAGCCCTCGAGGGCGCTCCGCGAGCAGAACAGAGCACATAGCCGCATGGCCCAGATAATAAAGTATACCCCCCTTGACCCCTGAGAGTTGATTATCCCGAGCCAGGAAAGAGTTGGTCGGGGAAAGGTTTGGCGAGGCCGAGCTTCATCTTCTGTCGAGTAGCAACACTAACACGAACGTGTTGCCGGGACGAGAGATTTATTACCCCCCCGAACTCCGAACTTTATTATCCCCCGGGTGTGATTATCAGGGGCACTCGGTTCGGGGGCGGCAAATCGGCGCTGGAGGCACGGTGTCCCAGCGCAGCCCCCCGTCGCGCCAGTCGACGGGCCAGGTCAAGACCAGCCTCGCGCCGGCGATCTTCCGGCTGGCGGGCCATCGAGGGAGCGACGCGAGGCTCGACTTATGTCTGGCGTGTCCCCCTACAGAGGGATTTTCAACGAAAACTAAAAAATACTCCAAACATGCCCCAAAAAGGTAAAACAACTACTCGAAAAATAGCCCCCAGACTCTTTCTGGATTATTTTTGGGGTATTTCTTATTCTTCGTCGAAAATCCTCCTGTAGGGGGACAGGCCCGACTTCAGGCTCGACAGTCGGCACTCCTTGCAGGTGCAGTGCCTGGCGCGGGGTGCGACGCGGACCTGCGCCGCGCGGCGCGGGCCCCACGCCGTGGCGGTGGGCGTGGGTTCCTCGCGTCCAGCGCCTCGGCCAGCTGGTGTTGAGTCGGGCCCGTCCCTCTACAGGAGGAGTACTCAAAGATCGTAATCAAAAAGTCAGGGGACGATCTTTCGATCATTTTTCGACCATGTTTGCGCATTTCTGGAGTGTCCTTTATCCTTCCTCCCAGGTCCGCCTGTGGGGGGACACGCCCGACCTAGAGCGGGTGCTCCCCCCTGGTGCGCAGCGCGTCGCGCTTGAGAGTGCCCCACTTGGGAAGCGGGGCGCTCTCCGCCGCGATGCCTCTCCGCGCCCGCAAGCTCGCGCACGCTGCTCTGCGCAGGTCGGCGCCGCGCCGGGGTCGTCGTGCGCCCGTTTGCGCCGAGCGGCGTTCGCGCAGAGGGCGTTTCGCAGTCTCCGTGGCCCACAGATGTACACCATTGTCGCGTTTTTTTGTTGTTGTTGGTCGCAGGGTGTTGCAAATCATGCGATGATCGCATGTCGTCTGCGCGGCGTCATTTGAACGCGCGGTTCTATGCGTCAGAAACAACCGACATATTAACATGGTGCTCATTTCGGGCTGGTGTGTAAGATTGTCGGGGAAATCCGTCGTTTTTATACAGCAACTATTCTTGGGCTTACGCCACACCGCCGACGCTTTGGGGAATTGGCGGTTGTTGAGGGCCTCTTGTGCGCCTTTGGGGGCTTCTTGGAGCTCTTTTGGGGCTTCATGGGGGCCTTTTCGGGGCCTCTTGGGCTGAGATTCTCGGTATTCGCCGTGCACGCATGGGGAATGGGGCGATAATCCGCGTATACAGACGGAGGGCATCTGTCAAAACACCCGACGAATGATTATCGAAGACGCCTACGGCGAAACACCGCCGCCCCCTGCCCCTTGGGAAGCGCCTCTGTGGCCGACAGCTGGGCCAGAGCTTGGCCAAGCTATCGGGCCAGTTGTTCCCCGAGTCGGTTTGGAAAGACTTCGGGGAACGCATTGGGGAGCAAGAGAGGAGGGGGAGGATGAGGACGGAAGAGGAGGATGATGATGATTATGAGGAGGAGGAGGAGGCCTCTCGGGCGCCTCCTGGGTCACTCTTGGGGCCTCCTGGGAGCTTCCTGGGGGCCTCTTGGAGGGTTTTTTTGGGGCCTTTGGGGGCTTCTTGGGGGCCTCTTTGGCCGTCTTAGGGCGTTCCGGGCTTGTCTGATGCCGTCGGAAGCCGTCTTTGGGGCCTCTTGGGGCATATCAGTGGTTCTTAGAGGCCATCTTGGGCGTGTTGGAGGCCTCTTGGGGACGATGTTTGGAGTGTTTTTGAACCATTTTGGGATATTTTTATGGTTTGTTTGATTTTTCGGTTAAAAGTTCCCCTGTATGGGGACAGTCCCGACCTAATCTTAGCGAGTTGGCGCGTGCGTCAGCTGCGCCCGGCACGGTGTTCAGCCAGCAGCCAAAGAAAGGGACGTCGTGGAGGGGCCAGGCGGAGAAAGAGGCAGGCCGCGGCATGGAGGGATGCTCGAGGATACGTCACGGCGTACATGTGGATTTGTCGGGTGCCTGAGACCGTGTCCTATAATACTGTCGGGCGTGTGTTTTTGAAACAACATGACGGCAGGGTGTTATGCAATGCAGCTCTTCTGGCACACAGAGACCAACTTGCTACCTTAGCGGCTGCATCGTGATCACCTTTGTGATCTCGTCTCTGTAATCACATGCGCACCTACAAACTGATTCAGATGTATTCCTTGCCGTGATGTCACAGCACGCGGCCATTCCGACTTACGTATGCTTGTCCCGATCATTACCATCGCCATCATCATATGTATTGTTAAGTCGGGCACCCTCTACATAAGGAGTATTACATAACAATAGCACGATAGTTTAGTGACGATCTTTCGTGCTAGGTTTTCGACATTTTTGCTTATTTGGACTATTCTTAGTTTTTTATTACAACATCCGCCTGTAGGATGACATTGCCGATCCAAATGTACTGTTGATCACCATCAGATCGCCTCGCCTCTGTCACCTCGTCGGATTTCGTTCCTGACGTAGTTGTCGGGGGCGGGGTCGGTCTCAGTCCGCGGAGGCTCTTTTGGTTCCAGGCCCTGAACGCGACCTTTTGCAGACGCCCAACCTCGACATCTGACCTTGCTCCGCGGTCTTGCCGCCGCCATGTCATTTGCCCTCGCCAGCCTGCTGATCTGCCTGTCAGCCGCTGAGTCCACCGCTTCAGGCGCAGGTGCCCATGGACCTTCGTGGCGCCTGCCGATCCAGCTCCTCGCCTCCTTTCCTGCCCCCCCTCCTCTGTGGCCCCCTGCGAGGGAGAAGGCGGATAGGAAACGGGGGGTTTGGATCGGTATTCGCTGCGGGGGCCTCTCAGGGGCGACGGCCGCTGCTGCCAGCGGGAAGCGGCGCTTCCTCGCGAGATCGCAGGGCGAGGGGCAGCAGTGTGGCAGGATCCCCGGCAGAAGTCTTCTTCCTATGCTGGCCTTCCTCCGCTCCTCTCGGCCCCTCTTCCTCGCCCCCTCTCTGGCTGGGAGGAGGAGGAAGAGGAAGAGGAGGAGGGGGAGGAGGAGGAGGAGGAGGAGGAGGAGGAGGAGGAGGAGGAGGAGGAGGAGGAGGAGGAGGAGGAGGAGGGGCACCCTCGGGTTCAGCGTGGGCGCCCCTTGCGCTGGCTGGGTGCTCGAAGGCTTGCGCCCAGTGGACGCCCGTGGACGCCCTGTGGGCCCCTCGTGCGGTGGCCGACGTTTCTGGATACGATTTCCGATTCACCAAACAGCTTTGTTGACGACATAGATCGCACCACATAGGTACACCATTTTGCACCTCGTAGTCAGCAGTCCATATCTGGAACGGCATAGACGGCAACACATGTATTTAAACACGCAGGTTCTCCTTTCTAAAAGATTAATAGATTCCCCCCCCGGACTTATCGGCTCCTCCTGGGATAGTATGATCTCACACATGCACACACATATATATATATATATATATATACACGCGCATATATATATGTATATATATATATATACACAGATTCTGCACACTCGACCATCCTAAATATGAAATCATACCATCCCAGCCAAACCGGTTCCCCCCCTGAGGTTCCTTGGTGAAACCAGCACTTTGCGGTGACATTTTTTGTTCTCACATAGCACTTTTTCACGAATCCGTTGCAACAAATGAAACGAAGTGCACACGCGCGCGTCGTCGCGCGCGCATGCCGAAATCCTTCAAAAACCCTCGGTGCGGGAAGGATTTCGCAATCGAGTGTCCAAAACACATACAAAAACACAGGGTTTCGCAACACAGAGTTGCTAAAAAAGCTTCCGCGAAAGCTCTTGCGAAATCTTAAGAAAACCATAGGTTTTCCAAGATTTTCACAAAATGCTTCCAAACGGGCTTCGCGCGCGCTCATGTCGAAATCTGTCGAACGCCCTTGCGCGTGTGCCGTCGCGAGAATCCCCTGCAAAAAATGGGACGAAGTGCAGACGCGCGCGTCGTCGCGCGCGTATGCCGAAAACCTTCAAAACCCATCGGTTTCGGAAGGACTTCAAAATCGTGTGTCCAAAAAACCTACAAAAACACAAGGTTTCGCAACACGGATTTTCAACACAAGCGTGCGCGCGCGCTCTTGCGTCGTCGTCGTCGTCGTCGTCCGTCCTCCCTCCTCCCGCGTCGTTGTCGTCGTCGTCGTCGCCTACGTCGTCCTCTGTCTTTCCTCGTGTTCGTCGTCGTCGTCCTCTTTGGCGTCGTGGTCGTTTCCGTCGTCGTTGTCGCCGTGGTCGTCCTTCCTCCTCCTCCCTCGTCGTCGTCGTCGTCCGTCGTCGGCGTCTCGTAGTCGTCCCTCCTATTTCGTCGCCGTCGTCGTCGTCGTCGTCGTTGTCGTCGTCGTCTTCCCTCCTCCTTCCTCGTTGCCGTCGTTGGCGACGTCGTCGTCGTCTTCGTCGTCGTCGGCGTCGGCGTCGTTGTCGTCTTCGTCGTCGTCGACGTCGGCGTCGTCGTCGTCGCCGCTGTCGTCGTCGTCGTCGTCGTCGTCGTCGTCGTCGGCGTCGTTGACGTCGTCGTCGTCGTCGGTGTCGTCGTCGTCGTCGTCGGCGTCGTCACCGTTGTCGTCGTTGTCATCGTCGTCGTCGTAGGCGTCGGTGTCGTCGTCGTCGTCGTCGGTGTCGTCGTCGTCGTCGTCGTTGTCGGCGTCGTCGAAGTCGTTGGAGACGTCGTCGGTGTCGTCGTAGTCGTTGTCGGCGGCGTCGTCATCGTCGTTGTCGCTGTCGTCGTCGGCGTCGCTGTTATTGCCAAGTGCCATGTGGTACCCACCGTCACGGTCTTAAGAGATTTTGCAAACCAAGTTGCGGGTGGGTGGGTGGGATGTTTGCGCGAGCAGTGGAGTGGACAACTCACTGCGAACAGAAATTAGTTGCAGCCCATAGATTTCGCCACACACATATATATATATATATATGTATGTATTCCACGAGCTAGCGTGCAGCACATAACTTGCACTACACAGCTTGCGCCGCTTATATACAATCGTGTGATCTCACCACATCCTTCAACACATTGAGTGCACGCCCAGGATTTCTTTTTCTGAAAGGATCAGACTCTGCCCGCTTCGCCCGCCCGGACCTATCGATTCCCCTCCGCAGACACTGTTTTCATGCTAGTTCTGCGCGGTCGTTCATCTTCACAGCCAAATGACAGCGAAGCAGCCAGGCCCAGCATCGTCTCTCCGTCCCTGTCAAGTCATAAGATGTTGCGCGCGTGCGTTGACGTTCAAAGCGGGGCACATGCGCGCACTGTCGCTCGCGCCGTTCAAGCTATTCAAAATCCATGTATGTTCTGACCATGTTCAAGATGGCTGTTTATTATTGTGCTGGCTTCCGGGCAGTGCCACCGATCTGGGGCGCTCCGGATAACGATGATGAGACTTGTCCTGCGAACGTGTAGTGTGTGCAGCACAAAGTCCGTTCTATTTCGCTCAAGCCTTTGACCTCCAGGGAGCACCTGTGTTCTTCTATGCGGATCAACGCTCCCAGAGTTCCCGCGTGGGCCCTCATTGGTGCCCTCTGTGTTTTGGACGCTTGGTGGCCTGGGCTTGTGCGCAGCGGCGGCGGCGGGGGCCCCCCTGGACAGCCGTCCCCCGCGCCGACGGCTGAGGCGGCGGCGCGCGAGGCGGAGCGGGCGCTGGCCTACGCTCGCAACCTCTCTGTCTGCCTGGCGGACCTCGCTCGGCTCTACGGGGATGTGGGGGCGCTCGCTGGTTGCGTGCGGCAGCTGCAGGAGGAGCAGGTCCGCCAGAGCGCGGACGCGGGCTCGTTCTACGTGCACACCATCGGCTTTCTGCTCACGGGCGTGCTGACGCAGGTGGTGACGGCTTTCACCCACTGGCGTTCACGCGATGGCGCTGCTGCCGCGACAACGTCTGTACAGGGCCGACGGGGGCACCGCCAAGGCGGCGGAGTTCTTCAATGAGTTGTTGCCAGGCCGCGTCGTCACCGTCCACTATGATGACGACCGCGGCATCTGGCACGAGCGGGTCCTGGTCTGGCCTGCCGATGCTGGGAGCCCGTCCATTCGTTGGAAGATCTTGACGCCAGACGGTGACGTCTACGAGGAGGAGCTCGCCAGCGGAGCCGACGGCGATGGTCCTGACATGGTGTCGCTGACGTTCGGCGCCGCGCCAGTTCGGCAGCGGCCCGCGGGACGGGTGTACCGCTTCCGTGCCTATCCAACGGGGGCGGGGCTGCTGCAGCTGGTGCGCACTGCCAGGCGCGCCGCCAGGGATGCAGGTCTAGCCATCTCGGAGCCACCGTACTACATGCGGGACGCCGAGGTGCTGGGCGGCGGAACGACGGTCAGCTTCGGGGACGTTCCTGGCTTCTACCGCCGCGTGGCACGGAAGGGCCCGCTGGCGGCGGCGGGCGTTGGCGGCGGCGGAGGCGCTAGTGGTGCTGCTGGGCCAGCTCCCCCTCTCCCAGGCGACCGACCGCTTGCGGACGACGGCGACGATGAGCTGGAGGACGGCAACGCGGTCGGCGGCACTGCTACTCCCCCGCCTGGGCTTGGTGCCCGTGTGCTGACGGCCAGCGAGGTACCGCCGGCGGGCATGAGCTGGATTGCGGGAAAGTCGGTGACAGGCGAGATTCAGAAGGGTGACGAGATCACACCTGGTGTCGGAGATGTGCTGTGGGGCGAGAGTGGACTTCATGGCCTCTCGTCGGGCTTCATCGTGCCCGTGGAGTTGGTCCCGACCTCCTCTATCGCGCGTGCCGCTGGCGATGAAGATGATGACGCCCGCCTGCTGGGTGCTCTGACGCGCGCGCGGGGGGGTCGGCGGTGCCGAGACTTCCGCGAGTCGGTGAGCCAGATGCGCCAGGAGGTCTTAGACGACTTCCCGCTGTCGGGCGAGCGCAGTTACAAGTGGCTGTGCGAGTGCATCGTCGAGCATGGCGGCGCCCCAGACGGCCGCCAGACCAAGTGGATGAGCGAGGGCGGCTGCGCGAAAGACTCGGCGGCCGCCCACTTCCACGACCTCCTGGGGCTCTCCATTGAGCTCGCGCAGACTTATGACCAGGTCGACGGCTCGCACCTGGCCTGCATGGAGGTGGTGGCGCGTGCCTGCCAGCTGGTGGAGGAGACGATGGGCAGCGTGAAGATAGATGGGGGTCGAGCACTACATCGGCCGCTCGAAGCAGAGCGCCCGCCGCGGCGTGGCAGTCGCCCCAGGCCTCGCCAAGTGCGCGACCGAGCAGCTCGCGAAGGAGACCGAGATCCAGAAGCAACGGAGGAAGGCGCGCGAAGAGAGGAGCGCCTCCTCTGGCGAGAAGGGACAATGGTGAACTGGGGCCAGCGGTCGGGAGGTCGCTCGACCCGACCGCCTTTTCTCGAGAGCCAGTTTTGTCGGCCTGGTGATGGCCCACCTCTCGGCGATGGGACGCTGCCCTTTGCGGTGCCTGCTGCGCCAGTTGCTCCCCAACCTCCGCCTGGACTTTCCCGTTCGGTTCGGGCGCGTGTGCGCCGTGCTCGGTGCATAGAGGAGCGTGCTCGGGACACCGTGGAGTGCCTCAACCTGCTTGGGGGCTACGCCACACCGCAGTGCACGCCAGAGCGCCTCTCGGACATGGACAACCTTCTTCTTCGACGCGTTCGCGGTCTCGACCGTCAGATGGAGGCGCCCGCTGGCGCGTTGGCCCAGGAAGCCTGCTCAGAGCTTTTGGGCCGCCCGTGTCCACGCTGCGACACGTCCAACGACCTACCGCTGAGATCATATGCACCACGCCTCGTGAGCTGGCCCAACTTGGGGAGCGAGCCTGGCTGGCTCGCTGACCGCCCCGGGCCTCGCGATCGCTGCTCACTCCTTGACCTCGACCACGCCTTGCTGCTGCCGCCCCAGAGCTTTGACGCAGTCGTGTGTGTGTGTGTGTGTGTGTGTGTGTGTGTGTGTGGGGGGGGGGGGCGGGAGGCCTACGCTATATATGGACCCTGTGCTGGAGAGGGTCCGCACGCTGTACATAGAGTTTGTGGAGTCGGGGATCTCCAGAGGCGTCTTTGTGCCTGGTAAGACTCGGGTCGAGGACGTGGGGGTGTTCTTCGTCGCCAAGAAGGACTCCCGTATCAGAATGTTTTTGGACTGCAGGAGGAGCAACCAACGGTTTCAGCCTTCTCCGCCCGTAGGCCTCTTCTCGGCCGCGGGCTTCACGGACCTTGCGGCGCCGCCTGGGACCTCGCTCTACTTCGCGGGGGTCGACGTGCAGAACGCCTTCTACCAGCGCAAGCTGCCCGCCTACCTGCGCCCGCTCTTCTGCCTGCCCGCGGTGACCGCCGGCGAGTTGGGGATCAGCAAGCTTGACGGCCGCCGCGTGGCGCCGTGGACACGGCTGTATTCGCAGTTGGCCGTGGCGCCCATGGGTTGGAGCTGGGCGCTCTACTTTGTGCAGCGGGCCCACGAGCGCGTGCTGGACCAGCGCGCTGCCCTGAGGCCTGAGCTGCGCGCCGTGGACTTCGAGCCGCCCCCCTCGCCGCTCTCCGAGCCCGCCCACTCCCTCCACGTCGACAACGCGCTGGTGGTGGGGGCGGGCCGCGAGGAGGTCACGCGCGTGAGGCGGCTCGCATCCCAGACGCTAGAAGCTGCTGGTCTGGCCGTGCACGACGAGTCCGACGCCGCGGAGGCCATGGTGGTGCTGGGCGGGCAGCTGGAGGGCCGCCCTGCACGGGCGACCTTGGCGTCGCGCCGCTCCTGGAAGCTGCGCCTCGGGATCGGCTTCGTGTTGCAGCGGCGGCCGCGGGTCACTAGTCGCGACATCGAGCACCTCCTCGGCCACTGCACCTTCGCGGCGCTGTGCAGGCGGGAGAGCCTCAGCTGCTTCAGCGCCATCTGTGGCTTCGTGCAGCAGGGGTGCCAGCGAGCGCGGCCGCTGTGGGCCTCAGCGCGGAAGGAACTCAGGATTTCCCGCGGCATCCTGATCACGCTGGAGGCGCGACTGGATGCGCCGTGGTTGCCGCAGGTGGTGATGACCGACGCCTGCGAGACTGGCCACGCGTCCATGTCCGCCGCCTGGGACGTCGTCGATGTCGCTGCGGCGGGCCGCTGGCATGAGCGGTGGCGATTCCGCCACATCCGCGAGGGGGGAGGGACCTGGCGGCCGCGCGACCGCGCTGCCCGCGCGGCCGAGGCTGCGCTCCTAGAGGCCGATCCGTCGTATGCAGTCCTGAGGGGTGAGTCATCAAAAAGCTTTCCCGAAGTGCCGGCGCACTACCTCCGCCGCTCCAAGTGGAAGCTGATGCGCTACGTCCCGATGTTTAGGAAGGAGCCTATGCACCGTAAAGAAGCAAGAGGAGATCTACACGCCGTCAAGCTGATCCTGTCGGACGCGGGTTCCTGGGGGAAGAACCATGTTGTCTTGGGGGGCAATCTTGCACTCGCGCTTGCACTCTCGAAAGGACGATGCCGTGACATTTACTTGCTCAATATACTTCGCCGAGGGGCCGCCCTTGCCCTTGCCGCGGGGGCCCGCATCCATCGCCGATGGATGCCCAGCGAATTGAATGAAGCCGATGGCGCCAGCCGAGCCCGTGAGCGTGCTGACAGCGCCAGTGGTGACCGAACAAACTGGCGAGAGCTTGCCGCGAAGGGCCGGCAGCTGCGCCCGCGCCGTGAGACTGCCTGTCGCTCGCCGGCTGGCGCGGGCCCCCCTGGCCTCAGAGGGGCTGCTGCCGGGGCGGCCCACGCGGGCGCCGCGACTGGCTGCGCCGCTGGGCCGGGCTGCAGCGACGCGTGTGCCGCCCCCCACAGCTGTGGGGCGAGCCGAGACTCTGGGCGCGCGCCCCGAGTCTCTGGCCCCCCGGGCCCGACTGGCCCGTGCTGTGGGGCCTCTCACGCAGCGACTGGAGGTGCGACCGTTCTTGCCGAGCTTCGCGCCGCCAACGGCAGCCGCGGTCCCGCTGCGGGAACTGCCGAGATCCGTCAGGCGTCGGCTGGACAGCGGGGAGCAGGCGCGGGGCACCACTCGCCAGCTCTCCATCACCGAGACGGCCGCTGTAGGGAAGTGGAGCCGCCACCAGTATCGCAATCTGCTGGAGCAGTTCTTGGTGGCCAGCAAGCTGCAGACGCTGGGCGTGGCTGCGCCCCTGCTGGATGCTGCCGTGGTGAGGTTCTTCGACGAGCTCTACCTGGCAGGCAAGGTGGCTTCCACAGGCGAGAAGCTGATCGCCGCGATCGCCATGCACGTGCCCGACTACCAGTCCAAGGGCCGCCTGGCTTTGCCCCGCGCTCACCGCGCGCTGCGAGGCTGGCGGATGCTGCGACCGTCGCGGACGCGCCGTCCGCTGCCGTGGGCCGCCTGCATGGGGATCGCCCAGCGCCTGTGGCGAATCAGCGGCAAGAAGGAGATGGCTCTCTACTGACTGTTGATGGTGGACACCCACTTGCGACCTGGGGGGGCCTTCCGCTTGACAAAGGGCCAGGTGCTGCCGCCACAGGCCCAGATGCCCAAGGTTACGATCCACATCAACCCCGACTACCTGAAGAGGCTGAGCAAGACGGGGGAGATGGACGAGATGGTCGACATGACCAGACCATAGCTGGCGTCGCTCATCGTGAGCCAGGGCCAGCCGACCGATCCGCTCTGGACGTTCAAGATGACAGAGGTGAAGAAGGCCTTCGAGGACGCGGCCAGCTCGTTGGATCTCGACGGGCCCAAGCCAGTGCTGTACATGGGCGGGCACAGCGGGGCCTCCATCGACCGCTTCACGGGGGGGATCTCGTTGCTGGAGGTCCAGCGGCGAGGGCGCTGGAGGCAGCGAGGCCTGGTCCAGGCAGTCTGGTCGCAGATGACGACGGCAGCGCGGGCCTACTGCCTGCGCGCGGAGGTCGAGCTGCCCGCGCAGCTCAACAACGTCTGAATGAGAGGCTTCGCTCGCTCCCGTCCCGTGCCAAATCTGGTCAGTTCTTCTTCGTCGAAATCTTCTCGGGTTCTGAACACTTCTCGAACACCTTGAGAAAGCGTGTATATATATATATATTCTTCCTCTCGGTGTTTTCTTTCGATGCGTTGCAGGGCCCAAAAGATGACCTCCTTCGGCCCGCTGTCCTGAAACGTATCATTCGCATGATTAGGAGTGGCAAATGTCTCGGGCTTCTTGCGGGCGTTCCGTGCATGAGTTTCTCCATTGCGCGGGGTGGCCACGACGCCATCCGCAGCAGTGAACACCCCCTCGGCCTTCCCTCCCTCCCGCCTCCTCTCCAAGTCGTGGTAGACGAGGGCAATGGGCAATGGAATGGTACAGGTGTCTATCAAGATTTTTAAAGCTTGTCAGCAGGTGCGTGTTCCTTTTCTATGGGAGAACCCACAGTCATCCTACATGTGGAAAGTAGACTCCGCGCGGCGTGTTTTACGTTGGCATGGTGTCCAAGACCTGATTACTAATTATTGCGGCTGGGGTGAGCCCTGGTGTAAACCAACCAGGTTTCGCGTTTTCCTGCTTCCTCGGGCCAGCGATTTTTCTAAGCGTTGTCGACCTATCCGCGGGCTTTGCACGTTCTCCGGGAGGAAACATCAGATCCTCCAGGGCCGTGATGGCCTCGGTGTCCATTGGGCCGCTCGGGCCGCCGCGTATCCCAAACCCTTGTGTAATGCGATGGCCGACGTGTTCCTTGACGCCGCTTTAGATCGCGTCCTTGAGCAGAATCTCCGCTCTTTCCCCTTCCGCCCCTCCCCCCCAACCCATTCGTCTTAACACCAGTGTGCCGTGCTCCAGAGAACCGAGTGCGATCTTTGGATGCTTCGAAGTTTGGCAATGAGATTGGTTTCAGCTGTCCGTTCGCTGCTGCCGCCCTTGTCGCCGCCGCTTTCGTTTGGGTCCCACATGCGGATGACAGATATCACTGCTCTGAAAATTAAGGACGGGTGGGGAACCTCAGACTTGTCCTGCGAACGTGTAGGGGGTGCAGCACAGAGTCCGTTCTATTTCGCTCAAGCTTCCCGCCCTGTCTCGTTTCTCGACTTCCCGCCCTTGCTCACGGCGGGCCGCAAGCACAGACTTGAGCGGCAATGAGATTGGTTTCAGCTGTCCGTTCGTTGCTGCCGCCCTTGTCGCCGCCGCTCTCGTTTGGGCCCCACATGCGGATGACACATATCACTGCCCTGAAAATTAAGGACGGGTGGAGGACTTCCTGATGATGATGATGCTGTTGATGATGATGATGATGATGAGGATAACGATGACAACGATGATATCGATGATGCTGATGCTGATGCTGATGATGGTGATGCTGTTAATGATAACGACGGCGATGGCGATGATGATGATGATGCTGATGATGCTGGTGGTGATGATGACTTCAACATCTATTTGTGTTCTTACCATATTCAAGACAACGATTCATTATCTACAGGTTTTCACTCTGTCGTCCGAGGGCAGATGCCCGTGCGCTCGCACTCGCTGACATCATAACACAACCACGTTTTTGCCACTCTGTCAGACGAAATCGCGCGGGCCGCAAGCGCGCGCGTGTCGAACATCAGCACCCTTCGGGCGCCTGCTGGCAACACGCGCGCATTTTTCGCGCGCGCGCGCACGTCGAGTCCTTCCAACGCACAGTGGGCCCAGGCACCTATACACGTACGTGCTCAACCGCACACGTTGGCCCAAACGTTCGGCAATTCACGTAAGGGCTTCCGTTTTTTTTGGCAGCGCGCACTTCCTCATCAGTCGCGCCTGTGCAATCGTTATCATCATCGCCCGCGTCATCCTTGTCATTGCCATCGCCATCGCCATCGCCATCATCATCATAATCATCATCATCATCACCACCATCACCATCACCATCACCACCATCATCATCGTCATCATCATCACCATCACCATCACCATCACCATCATCACCACCACCACCACCACCGTCGTCGTCGTCGTCGTCGTCGTCGTCGTCGTCGTCGACGTCGGTCGGTCGTCGTCGTCATCATCATCGTCATCATTATCATCACAATCGCCGTCGTCATCACTGTGATCACCACCGCCGTCATCATCTTTATTGTCGATGTCGTCGCCCTCGTCAAATTCCTGCGCGCTCGCATTTCCTCGTCATCCTCACCAGCACCATCTTCATCATTGTGATCGTTGCCACTCTCGGTATCATCACCGTCACCATCATCTTTATCACCATCGTCGTCTTCGACATCGTCCCCACTGTCGTCATGGACGCCATCATCGTCACCATGATCATTATCGTTCTCGCTGACTGTTTTGAGTTTTGTCAGCATGCATCAAGTTGCGGGTTGGTGGGTTGGTAGGTGGGATGCTTGCGCGAACATTGGAGGTGGTCACTTTCGGACGCGGCCATAATTATTTATACCACGTAGATTGCAGCAAGCAGCTTGCGCCGCATAGCTTGCGCCGTTTACCTTGCAACAGTTATTCTTCCTTCCATGCTTCACACATGCAGGATGATGTAATAACTCATAGTTTTGGGATCCATGCTGGCAGATACCTCTAGAATGTGAAACATGCAGTCGTTTCAACAGTTGCTAGGAACGTTGCTTGTCAGGGAGGGCATTCCCACAGAGCACCGAGTGGTGTGTCGCGCGATTTTTTTTTTCAGATTGTGGATGGCCCCGAGTATGAATGCTTCTCGTGCTTCCCCGGCACCTGGTATTGGAATGCCCCTCTGCTTTGTCCGCGCCACCGATGGCCCACTACTGCCTCACTGATGGCCCATGAATGCCCCGCTAATGCCCCCACTATTGGCCCCGCTAATGGCCCGCTAATGAAAATGGTCCTGGAAGATGATTTGCTAGTGACTTCTGGCCCACGGATGGCCCACTAATGATATTTGAATTGCTCGCTTCTCATCTTTCTCTCGGGCTGTCGCGATTGCAGAGTTCATTCTTGCAAAATCAGATGGTCATTAGCGTGTCGCGTCGCAGGGCCGTCGCCGCAATTTCGAGAGCCATTCGCGTGAAACCATTCGTTCATCAGCGGGCCACTAGTCGAGTCCGAAGGTGCTGTGAGGCGGGGCCCCTCGCGATCCCTTGGGGCGCCTAAAGGTACTTGCCAGGTCGCTTCCCTGGGGCGCCCGAAGGCACCTGCCAGGACGCTTCCTTGGAGCGCCCAGCGTTAAGTAGGGCCTTTCCTTCTACAGGAGTAAAAATCAAATCATTCAAAACACAGTCTGGGAAGATCTGCTTTTTGGACTACCTTTCAATATCATTGCTGAATATTTGTTTGACTCCTCTTATTCTTTCGCCCCAGATCCGCCTGTAGGGGTGACGTGCCCGACCTGAGCCCAGCTGTGCCTGCCAGGACGTCTTCTTGGAGCGCCCGAGCCGTCGACGCCGCGCGAGCGTGTGCACCGCACAGCCCGCGGATCCCCCGGAGCAGCCACGGGCGCCAGAGAGCACCTGGCGAGCGAGGCGCACTTGCCTCTCGGGTTAAATAGTAATATCTAACTACGTACATATGTATATGTATATAATATATATATATATATGTATATATATATATACATATATATATATATATATATGTATTTACATACACATACATACATACATACATATACATATATATATATGGTTCTTTTTTTTTCAAATCGTAGAATGATGGTGTGGGGACGACTTTGTTAGTAGTATTTTTTTGGGGGAGGGGGCTATTTGGAGAATTTTGGGAATCTTTGTTATTTTCCCTCTGAAATCCGCCTGTAGGGGGCACGCCCGACCCAACTTGGGGCTCGCAGCTGGGTGCCACGTGGGTTTGATTACCGCGCCGCGCGGGCGCCCGCACCGAACAGCCTGAATGTATCTATCTTGTGATCGTGTTTTTTATTCATTGTTTTGCCCATCGGCGCGGGCCCTCGCACCCCCCCCCTCCCCTCCTCCCTTGTGGAGTAGACCTTGGCTGTTTTTTGGCGCCTGTTTCGAGCGGGTGGAGTCTCCCCCACAGGACGCACGGTCCCAAATTGTCGCACAAGCAGAGGTCTGGAGCCAGACCCCTCCCCCCCTCTTTCCGCCCAATGTCGAAACGCTGGGAAAAAAAGCTCACATTTATCAGTATGAATGCACATCTCCCTTCTCACGCACCCCTCCTCCTGCTCCCTTTCCTCCTTTGCCCTCCGTTCCTCTCCCTCCTAGTGCTGCTCCTGCTCGTCCTGCTTGCGTGCCCAGACCCTTGGTTCGGGTGGCGTGGAGACGTGGGCAGGCTGCGGTAAAAAAACCCGACGCCGAGCAGGAGCGGCTCGGACGGCCAGTTCTACGGCGACTGCGCCGCTGGACTTGCGTGCGTGCCGCCGGCGGAGGGCGCTGCCCCCGGCGCTCCCAGCGTCTGCCACAAGGTTTGCGGCACCTTCGGGGCCGACGAGGACGTGGTGACCAGCTTCACCTGCAGCAGCGGCCAGACGTGTTCGGGCCAGGCCGCCACGCCCTGCCGCGAGGGGGCCGGCGAGTGCTTCATTTTTTATTGCGATGGCGCCGACCGCCGGCTCTCGGACGCGCAGGGTGAAGGGAAGCAGTGCGGCACGAGCGGCTCGGACGGCCACTTCTACGGCGACTGCTCCAGCGGACTCGAGTGCGTACCGCCCGCGGAGGGCGCTGCCCTTGGCACTCCGAGCGTCTGCCACAAGGTGTGCGGCAGCTTCGGGGACGACGGTGACGAGGTGACCGGCACCTGCAGCACAGGCCAGACGTGCTCGGGCAAGGCCGCCACGCCCTGCCGCGAGTGGGCTGGCGAGTGCTACCTGTATTGCGCCGGTGAGCCCGTCAAGGAGGAAGGGCAGCAGTGCGGCACGAGCGGCTCGGACGGCCAGTTCTACGGCGACTGCGCCGCTGGACTTGCGTGCGTGCCGCCGGCGGAGGGCGCTGCCCCCGGCGCTCCCAGCGTCTGCCACAAGGTTTGCGGCAGCTTCGGGGCCGACGGGGACGAGGTGACCAGCTTCACCTGCAGCAGCGGCCAGACGTGTTCGGGCAAGGCCGCCACGCCCTGCCGCGAGTGGGCCGGCGAGTGCTACCTGTATTGCGATGGCGCCGACCGCCGGCTCTCAGACGCGCAGGGTGAAGGGAAGCAGTGCGGCACGAGCGGCTCGGACGGCCACTTCTACGGCGACTGCTCCAGCGGACTCGAGTGCGTACCGCCCGCGGAGGGCGCTGCCCTTGGCACTCCGAGCGTCTGCCACAAGGTGTGCGGCAGCTTCGGGGACGACGGTGACGAGGTGACCGGCACCTGCAGCACAGGCCAGACGTGCTCGGGCAAGGCCGCCACGCCCTGCCGCGAGTGGGCTGGCGAGTGCTACCTGTATTGCGCCGGTGAGCCCGTCAAGGAGGAAGGGCAGCAGTGCGGCACGAGCGGCTCGGACGGCCAGTTCTACGGCGACTGCGCCGCTGGACTTGCGTGCGTGCCGCCGGCGGAGGGCGCTGCCCCCGGCGCTCCCAGCGTCTGCCACAAGGTTTGCGGCAGCTTCGGGGCCGACGGGGACGAGGTGACCAGCTTCACCTGCAGCAGCGGCCAGACGTGTTCGGGCAAGGCCGCCACGCCCTGCCGCGAGTGGGCCGGCGAGTGCTACCTGTATTGCGATGGCGCCGACCGCCGGCTCTCAGACGCGCAGGGTGAAGGGAAGCAGTGCGGCACGAGCGGCTCGGACGGCCACTTCTACGGCGACTGCTCCAGCGGACTCGAGTGCGTACCGCCCGCGGAGGGCGCTGCCCTTGGCACTCCGAGCGTCTGCCACAAGGTGTGCGGCAGCTTCGGGGACGACGGTGACGAGGTGACCGGCACCTGCAGCACAGGCCAGACGTGCTCGGGCAAGGCCGCCACGCCCTGCCGCGAGTGGGCTGGCGAGTGCTACCTGTATTGCGCCGGTGAGCCCGTCAAGGAGGAAGGGCAGCAGTGCGGCACGAGCGGCTCGGACGGCCAGTTCTACGGCGACTGCGCCGCTGGACTTGCGTGCGTGCCGCCGGCGGAGGGCGCTGCCCCCGGCGCTCCCAGCGTCTGCCACAAGGTTTGCGGCAGCTTCGGGGCCGACGGGGACGAGGTGACCAGCTTCACCTGCAGCAGCGGCCAGACGTGTTCGGGCAAGGCCGCCACGCCCTGCCGCGAGTGGGCCGGCGAGTGCTACCTGTATTGCGATGGCGCCGACCGCCGGCTCTCAGACGCGCAGGGTGAAGGGAAGCAGTGCGGCACGAGCGGCTCGGACGGCCACTTCTACGGCGACTGCTCCAGCGGACTCGAGTGCGTACCGCCCGCGGAGGGCGCTGCCCTTGGCACTCCGAGCGTCTGCCACAAGGTGTGCGGCAGCTTCGGGGACGACGGTGACGAGGTGACCGGCACCTGCAGCACAGGCCAGACGTGCTCGGGCAAGGCCGCCACGCCCTGCCGCGAGTGGGCTGGCGAGTGCTACCTGTATTGCGCCGGTGAGCCCGTCAAGGAGGAAGGGCAGCAGTGCGGCACGAGCGGCTCGGACGGCCAGTTCTACGGCGACTGCGCCGCTGGACTTGCGTGCGTGCCGCCGCGGAGGGCTGCCCCCGGCGCTCCCAGCGTCTGCCACAAGGTTTGCGGCAGCTTCGGGGCCGACGGGGACGAGGTGACCAGCTTCACCTGCAGCAGCGGCCAGACGTGTTCGGGCAAGGCCGCCACGCCCTGCCGCGAGTGGGCCGGCGAGTGCTACCTGTATTGCGATGGCGCCGACCGCCGGCTCTCAGACGCGCAGGGTGAAGGGAAGCAGTGCGGCACGAGCGGCTCGGACGGCCACTTCTACGGCGACTGCTCCAGCGGACTCGAGTGCGTACCGCCCGCGGAGGGCGCTGCCCTTGGCACTCCGAGCGTCTGCCACAAGGTGTGCGGCAGCTTCGGGGACGACGGTGACGAGGTGACCGGCACCTGCAGCACAGGCCAGACGTGCTCGGGCAAGGCCGCCACGCCCTGCCGCGAGTGGGCTGGCGAGTGCTACCTGTATTGCGCCGGTGAGCCCGTCAAGGAGGAAGGGCAGCAGTGCGGCACGAGCGGCTCGGACGGCCAGTTCTACGGCGACTGCGCCGCTGGACTTGCGTGCGTGCCGCCGGCGGAGGGCGCTGCCCCCGGCGCTCCCAGCGTCTGCCACAAGGTTTGCGGCAGCTTCGGGGCCGACGGGGACGAGGTGACCAGCTTCACCTGCAGCAGCGGCCAGACGTGTTCGGGCAAGGCCGCCACGCCCTGCCGCGAGTGGGCTGGCGAGTGCTACCTGTATTGCCTCTGACATGCTGGTGCGTTCAAGCGTGTTTCATGTCCAGGGACTTGATTCCACAGGATTTCTTCATTCCGCCAACCATCAGAGGAAGGGCGCTCGGGTGCCCCATGAGGGCGAGCAGCGCGGAGGGATGAGGAGGGGGAGCGACATGATGCGGTGATGGGGGCATGAGGAGGGAGAGGAGCATCAGCATGAGGTGGAGAAGTGAAGGGGGTGTGAGGAGGAGGAGGAGGAGGAGGAGAAGGAGGAGGAGGAGGACCAGTGTAAACCCAAGAGTCATCAACGATTTTGGAATTAACCCTGCCTCCAAGCTCCCTCTTCATAGGCCCCATACAACGGTTCGTTTCCATTGAGGAAACTGCTCTGTTGGAAGACAACCGTTTGAAGATCCTGAAGCATGCCAAAACATTGTTCGCGGGATTTCAACGCCACGTGCCAACCTGGCTGCTTCGTTTTGGCGATCTGGAATCGTGCCATAACGCCATTTTCTGTTTTCAACACCGCGAATCAACATAACTGTTGCACCCGCATATTCCTGAATCCTTCCAAAACGCAATTTTTGGTACGTTGATCATGGGAATCTGTGAAACTCTTGCAAATGTTTAAAACGAATGCGCGGCGTTAAGGCGAGAGCCACATTTTGAGAAGGAACCTCCCTCAATCCGTGAAGCTCTTGCGAATTTGTACAAATAATGTGCGCGGCGCTAAGGCGAGAGCTGCATTTCGAAAACCACCCGCCCTTAATCCGTGAAATTCTTACAAACGTTTCAACGAATGTGCGCGGCGCCAAGGCGAGAGCTACATTTTGGAAACCACCCGCTCCCAATCTGTGAAACTTTCGTATTTGTTTAAACGAATGTGCGCGGCGCTAAGGCGAGAGCCACATTTTGGAAACCACCCGCCCTCAATCCGTGAAGCTCTTGCAATGTTTTACACATAATGTGCGCGGCGCCAAGGCGAGAGCCCCATTTGGAAAACGATCCGCCCTCAATCCGTCAAACGCTTGCATTTTTTTTCAAAGACTGTGCGCGGCGCTAAGGCCAGAGCCACATGTCGAAAACCATCCGCCCTCAACACGCGAAGCTCGTGCAATTGTTTTAAAGCGAGTATGCGCGGCGCTAAGGCGAGAGCCATATTTTGAAAACGACCCGCCCTCCATCTGTGAAACTGTTGCCACTTTTTGAGTTTCAGAGTCAGATGAGGAAGCCTCAAGCGAAACGCCTGGACCGCCCTAAAAACTTGTCTCGGGGTGCGACGGGGAGGAGTTATCTAATAAGGAGAAGGAATGGAGGAGGAGGAGGAGGAGGAAGAGGAGGAGGAGGAGGAGGAGGAGGAGGAGGAGGAGGAGGAGGAGGAGGAGAGGAGCATCAGCATGAGGTGGAGAAGTGAAGGAGGTCGGGGGTACGGCAGGTGCGTGCGGTGTCGACGTGTCGGCGACCCCAACGCGGTCGCTCAAGATACTTCGACTCCGCCAGTGGCTCGGCATCGGCCGACATGGAACGATCCGCGCCACTAGAAAGCCGCGATCGTTCGAGGTCGAAGGATCCACGCTGTGCCAGAAACGATGGGCCTATTTTCCACCAACACCACCATAAGTTGGAGGGGGGAAGGAGAAAAAGGAGGAGGATGAGGAGGAGGATGAGGAGGAGGAGCCCCTCCCCCTCCAACTTATGGTGGTGGTGGTGGAGGAAAACAGGCCCATCAAGAAACCAGCGCCGACCAGGCGGAGACATCAGGGCGCAGGGAGCCCTAACAGTGCTACCAGCCACGGGCGGAGTCCCCCAGGGCCGGTCTGGGATCTTGCCACTCGAGGAGCAGCCCCGATTGAGCCCAGATCGCGGCTTCCTCCTCAGAGTGAGCGGTGCTAATGGGGGCAGAGAGGGCACACCCTTGGAATGGCCAACCGTGCTCTGCTGTGCTGGCGTTGCCAGTGATGCTCGCAGGCGAGCGTGCGCGTGCGCCTCCCGTGCGTGGCGCTGGCTGGGCCGCGCGGGTGCTCGGTTGCGGGCTGTGGCTTCGGCGGGCACGTGCCTCGGAGGGCGCCAACTATACCCCTGCACCGATCCTGGCCAGGCCGATCCTAGGCCCAGGAGTGGTGCATTTACCCTCCTGCCCTAGCCAGGAGGGCGTATACACCGGTCCAGGGCCCAGGATGAGGCTGGCCAGGATCGGCGCAGGTGCATACTTGGCGTCCTCCTGGTGCCCGAGAGCGGCTGGGAGCAATTTCTTGATACTTCGAGTGCCTCCTGGAGGTCCTCTTGGAGCCCTCCTGGGGCGTGGGGGCCCCCTTTGGGCCTTCTGGAGGGCATCTTGGGCTGCCTTTGGGGCCATCTTGGCCGTCTTGGATGCGTCTTGAGACCTTCTTGGAGCTCTTCTTGGGCCAGCTTGGCCATCGTGGAGGCCGTCGTCGTCGCCTTGCCGTCCCGGGGACGTTCTGCCTGGACTCTGCGCGCATCTCCAGGTGGGCGGCGGGAGTGGCCGAGGCCCCGCGGGGAATCATAGGAAACGATCCTCCTTCTCCTCTGCCTCCTCCTCCTCCTCCTCCTCCTCCGCTTCCTCCTCCTCCGCTTCCTCCTCCTCCGCTTCCTCCTCCTCCTCCTCCTTCGCCTCCTCCTCCTCCTCCGCCTCCTCCTCCTCCTCCGCCTCCTCCTCCTCCTCCTCCTCCGCCTCCTCCTCCTCCTCGGCCTCCTCCTCCGCCTCCTCCGCCTCCTCCTCCGCCTCTTCCTCTGCCTCCTCCTCCTGCTCCTCCTCCTTCTCCTCCTCCTCCTGCGCCTCCTCCTCCGCCTCCTCCTACTCCTCCTCCTCCTCCTCCTCCTCAAACACCCCTGTGGCAAGCCACAGGAGGCCGCGGATCTAATGGCCTCCGGCCCATTCCGCCGCCGCCGCTGCGGTCGAAGGTATAGTTCTCACCGTTCCTCGCGGGACCACCAGTAAGTCATCCATATGGACTTTGACGGCTTCGATGTCTTCAGACATGACCTCATAGAGTAAACGCCAAGACAGGCGGAGAGTTCGGAGACATTGATATCCGTCGGTCGTTGAAAGTAGGTACTTTTGAATGCCCAAATCCCACTCTACTGGTGCCGCCTTCCTACTTTAAGGGTTGATTGGTTTCCCTTTTTCCTTCCTCTTCAGAGGGTGGGCGGAAGCCCAATCTGCTTCCAACGCCTTCCTACTTCATGTTATTTTCTACTTCTTCCGACGACGGGTAGGCATGGGTGTGTACGCATCGACCCCCAACCGCCCACTGATCGCCGATAGGGGTCTGATAGCCCCCACCCCTCCCAGGAATGTGCGGATTTGCTATCGGGGGGCTGTCGCCGATTTATCGGTGATGTATCCCCGGTTCCGGGTGGATGTTTGCCCCCCTTGTGCCAGTCCCCTCCTATCGTTGCCCCTCGACGGGGCTTCTGGTACACTGATGCTTACTGTAAGCGTTGCACGGCCTCCTGAAGGGGCCCTCTCGCCAGGTTTTGGGGGGCGGTCCGGCACTGGCTCGGGGGTGGGAAGCCGGTCCCGGGGGCAGAGGCCGAGACATCCAGGGTCCACGGTGTGTTGGGGGCGTCCAAGTTGGGGGCGGCCAGGATGGGGGTGATGACTAGGGGGGTGGATATCGTGGCGGGGGCCATGATATCTCCCCTGGTTTCATGGCGCCTCTTCTTATTTCAGTACGTCCCCGGCCCGCCCCTGGGCCGCGCACGTGCCTCGGGCCATGATTTGTACCCCCCGCCTCTTGGACACAAGGGGGGAGTGGTGACTAGGGGAGGTGGACATCATGGCGTTCGGTGTTCGATCATGGACCCCTTATGAACTGCAATCCTCCAGCTTTCGCACCAAAAACCGACGAAGACCGCCGAAGACCGTCAGAAAACCGCCGTAGGCCGTCAGGTGACCTCCAGAGTACCGCCAGAAGACCGCCCAGGGCTGGTAGGTAACAAGGGGTCCATCGTCGAATACGTAACATGGAGGGGGCCATGATATCTCCCTAGATCTCCCTCTTCGTCTTTCGGTGCGTCCGCTGGTCCCCGCCTCGTCCGCGCACATGCCTCGGGCCGTGATATGCGGACCCCCCTCTTGGACCGCCCCACCTTTTGGGGGCCCCTCCCGACTGTGAAAGAGGCGCGGTATCGGAGGTTATGGGTGGCGCCCGGGGGCGGGCCCTGTCGCAGGGTCCACTACGAGCCGACCGACGCGATCCGATGTCGATCCCGGCTGGCCCGATCCGACTCGATCCCGGTGTTCCGACGACCCGCTCTGCGGCTCGGTGCCCGCGCGGCGCTGCCGTGCACCCTGGCGCGGCCGACCGTGTCGGATCCCGACCCCGTGCGGGTGCGGCCGGATGCGATGCACCTTCCGGTCCGATCTGCTTTCCTGATCCTGCCGCGGCGGTTCCAACACCGTGTGGTGACGCACCGTGCGGTGACCTCGGAACCCCAAGAGACCTCACCGCACGGTCCGTCACCGCACGGTCTTGGGACCCTGGAAGCCCCAGTCGCCCGAGACATCCTCGGAGAACGACCCAAGACCCAAAACCGTGCGGTGACCCCGAATCCCCACCGACTCACCACACGTCGTGATCACTACCCCGTCTGGGGGCCCCCCGGTGTACCACCGCGCCTGTGCTGTGGGCCAGAAGTCTCTTCGCTGCCTGCTGCGCTCCTTCGGGTTGCCTCTCGCTGACCTCGGAGGCCTACCGAGGGCCTCCCGCGAGCTTCTCGGGGGGGCCTCCCTGAGGGCCTCTCGGAGAGAGGCTCCTCGGGGCCTCCTCCTGGGGCGGAGCACGCAGGGCGGGAACCAGGGCCGGCCTCCCGCCGGGAAGCTGGCCCGCAGACATCCGCAGCCGCGGCAGGGATGCAGACAGGGTGTCTCCAGGCTCTTTCCGCTCCGCGGCTGCTGGTCCCCCCCCCCTCGCTGGCGCCGCCCCGCCGCCGCCTGGCCCCGCTCCGAGCGGGCCCGGCCTCCTCCTCCCTCCTGCCGTCGCCGGGCGTCCTCCTCCTTTCCCCTGTGCCTCGCGACTCATGATTCACATCCGTATGTCCCGCATGCTGTTCCGCCAGCGCAGTCGCTCTGCCCAGCCGCCGACGAGGAGTGTTTCCAGGCTCGTGAGCAACGGGTAATCAGGGTGCCGAGCGGATCGTCGGTTTGGCGAAGTGAATTGGTGACGACTCTGAGACAGTTCACAGCAGTTGGGGGGTAGGATTAAGTCCCTACAGGGGGATTTTCGACGAAAACTAAATAATAACCCAAAAATAATCAAACAATAATCAATTTTTAAATATATTTGGAACATTTTGGGGTATTTTTGGGGTATTTTTACCTAACAGCGAAGACTGATAGGTTTCTGATGGTGTCAAAAGAGAGCATCTGATGACTCAGAAGGGAGGTCTGGGTGGCATCCGGACAGCGAGGGCCGGGCTCAGGGCCGGGCTCGTTTTAAGCAAACAGTCACACACTTCGTGCTCTTCGACCTCCCAGAACTCCATTCCCGGGCCACATTTTGAATGCCCGGAGCCAACTGTAGGCCACTTCGTGCTCTTCGACTTCCCAGAACTCCGTTCCCGGGCCACATTTTGGATGCCCGGGGCCAACTGTAGGCCACTTCGTGCTCTTCGACTTCCCAGAACTCCATTCCCGGGCCACATTTTGGATGCCTGGAGCCAACTGTAGGCCACTTCGTGCTCTTGGACTTCCCAGAACACCATTCCCGTGCCACATTTTGAATGCCCGGAGCCAACTGTAGGGCACTTCGTGCTCTTCCATTTCCCAGAACTCCACTCCCGGGCCATATTTTGAATGCCCGGAGCCAACTGTAGGCCACTTCGTGGTCTTCGAGTGCCCAGAACTTCACTATTGGGCATGATTTTGAATGCCCGGAGCCAACTGTAGTCCACTTCGTGTTCTTCGAGTTCCCAGAATTTCATTCCCGGCCCACATTTTGAATGCTGAGGCAGGATGATGCTTAGGCTGAGGCAGGCTGAGGCTGAGGCAGGCTGAGGCTGAGGCCGAGGCTGAAGGCAGACTGAGGCTGAGGCTGATGCAGGCTGAGGCTTAGGCTAAGGCAGGCTGAGGCTGAGGCTGAGGCAGGCTGATGCTGAGGCAGGCTGGGGCTGAGGCTGAGGCTCAAGCAGGCTGAGGCTGAGGCAGGCTGAGGCTGAGGCCGAGGCTGAAGGCAGACTGATGCTGAGGCTGAGGCAGGCTGAGGCTGAGGCTGAGGCAGGCTGAGGCTGAGGCTAAGGCAGGCTGATGCTGAGGCAGGCTGAGGCTGAGGCTGAGGCTGATGCAGGCTGAGGCTGCGGCAGGCCGAGGCTGAGGCCGAGGCTGAAGGCAGACTGAGGCTGAGGCTGAAGCAGGCTGAGGCTGGCTGAGGCTGAGGCCGAGGCTGAGGCAGGCTGAGGCTGAGGCTGAAGCAGGCTGAGGCTGAGGCTGAGGCTGAGGCAGGCTGAGGCTGAGGCTGAGGCAGGCTGATGCTGAGGCTGAGGCTGAGGCTGAGGCTGAGGCTGATGCAGGCTGAGGCTGAGGCAGCCTGAGGCTGAGGCCGAGGCTGAAGGCAGACTGAGGCTGAGGCTGAGGCTGATGCTGAGGCAGGCTGAGGCTGAGGCTGAGGCTGATGCAGGCCGCTGCGACTGTCATCGGAAATGCGACTACGACTGCGAGAACAGCAGAATTCTACAACTGGATTCTCATCTGAATCTTGAGGGGAATGTTTCCAGATATGCTCCTACACATCGCTGTTAGGTTGCTTTGCCGGGATAATTTATTTATCGTCGAAAATCCCCCTGTAGGGGGACAGGCCCGACTTAAGGGTATGAGAGACCCCCCTTCGAAATCGCAGGCTATAGTCGACGACGCCGTAGGACATGTGCCAAGGGGGTGCTGCGATGATTCCAAGACGGGCCTGGTGGGCTCCAGCGGCTCCAAGATGGGCTCGAATGGTTCACGATGCCGCCAAAAAGGGTCGTTTTTTTTGTTTTGTTTTCTTCTTCTTCTTGTTTTTTTGTGTGTTGTTGTTGTTGCTGTTGTTTTCTTCTTCTTCTTCTTCTTATTCTTCTTGTTGTTGTTGTTGTTGTTGTTGTTGTTGTTGTTGTTGCTGCTGTTGCTGTTGTTGTTGTTGTTGTTGCTGTTGTTGTTGTTGTTGTTGTTGTTGTTGTTGTTGTTGTTGTTGTTGTTGTTGTTATTGTTGTTGTGGTTGTGTGTTTTTTCGCTTCTCAGGTGTCACGAGGTTGGTCGACTTTTGGGGCCTTGGTGCAGCTACGTCGGGCCCATAAATCGTCAAGAGATCTATCCCGTCACATGGACACGCGTCTTTGCGCGATCGACGCCGCGTCTGCACGCGCGTTTTACGCGACGGATCCGGCCTCGGCCAGGCAAGGCAATGCTAGATGGCCTCCAAGATGACCTCCAAGATGGCATTCTGACCTCCAACCTCCAGCGTCCGGCTTTCGACTTCACCTCCACCTGTCGACCTCCAAACTACACCAGTTCAGCACTCCGATATACAGCTTCCAGCATCCGACTTTACACATCACCTCCACCTATCGACCTCAAGTCACCCAGGTTGACTCCTGAGGGTTCCGGCCACCCCGCGCCGCCCTCCTAGGGCTGGTCCCGCCGGACCGTCAACCCGCGCTCGTTTGCGCGCTCGCTCCAATATGGCACAATATGGTGCCATGTGATCTCCAGCATGCCTTCAGAATTGCTTCTCGACTGCCGCGAGGCCAGCCCGAGATTGTCGCGGAACCTCTCGCCCTGGAGAGGCCACAAGTTGCGAGAGCATGTTTTCTTCCCGATTCTTTGTGTCTTCTCGCCTTTTCGTCTCCGATTGTTTTTTAGGGCCTCAAGGCACGGTTGGCATTGGAAAGATAAACGTTCGATTTGGCGCTGCCAGCCCGCTTATTATGCGCTATCCCCCACCTGGAGGATGACATGCACCGAAGAAGCCCTGGCAGGGGATAGCGTGCACAGAAGGGGCCCTCGCGGTGGGATCGCCTCACAGGGATAGCGTACTTTCCGGAGGTCGATGTTGCACGCCATCTTTGCAGTGCCAACCGTAGTCGCAAAGGCAGGGCTCCAGACGGTCCCAAAGCATACTCTCGGTTTTTTATTCAGCGTGGGGGTGTACCCCCCCACAGGGGTCAACCTCGCCTCGCCGCCGCGCCGCGACCGGGGTCGGAGCGCCTTCAGCGCGCGGTGGCTGCCCGCGACGGGGGTCGATGTGGGGCTGTCGGCGGGGGTGACGCCCCCCCGTCGCTTGTTAAGAATGCTTTCCATAGCAAAACAATCGAATCCCAAGAAACCCAGGGCACCCTGGAGGCAAGCATGATGTTTCTTGGCACGGCCTCCACTGTACGATGGCACCAAGAATCGCTCGAGCTCTTTCAGCTCGCAGCCCGGTCGACGACGTCATCGGGCGTGGCGCCAGGACACGGCCCCCCGGCGGGCTCCAGCGAACTCGAGATGCCCCCCACAGAGGCTCGAAGATAGTGTTTGCGAGTTTTTTTTTGCATTTCCGAGTTGGCTCGATTGTGGTCCACTTCAGAGGCAATGTTTCAGGCGATCGCAAACATGGATCAAGGGGGCGTGGATTAGCGACGGGTCCCGTTTCCATGGGAAATCGCGGATTTCCGCCTCCGAACGAGCCGGCATCGGCCGCATTCTGGGGAGGGCACCTCCACCCGATCCATGGATTTGGCGACCGCGCGCCAAATCGATGGATCGCTAATCCATGTTTGCGCGCCCCCGAATGTTGGGGCTGGCTTCGCCGCGTATGCACGTGCGCTTACGCGCGAGCCACCCCTCCGCATGGCTGGGCGAGGGGGGGCGTCTTTCGGCGATGGATCCCGAAGGGGAAGCGGGGATTTAGTGAAGGCTGATCCGCTGAACTACATACGCCCAGCGGCTTGGTGGGATGATTCGACAGCCTGCGAACAGAGATGATGTGAGTCAAACCCCAGGAGGGATCAGTAGCAACAGCCAGCCTCTCGGGGCCATCGTCGGGCTTTTTTTGGAGCCCTAGAGGGGGGGCATCAAGTCAGCGTCACATTTTGGGAGTCCGAGCAAGTACCTCTTGGGACCATCCTGGGGTTCACTTGGGCTTCTCTTGGTGGCTTTCGGCGCCCTTTTGGATCCCGTGTGGGCCCATCCTACAGTTTTTTCAGGCCTCATAAGATTGTCGGAAACCGATCAGCCAAGCATGCCAAACTACTGGACGTTTAGCGTGGTTTCATGTTCAGTGGTTTTGTTATCAAGGCGGGTGTGATCATGCCATCGTGCGAGCGCAGATTCATTTCCTTGCCGTTCTTCGCATTTGCTTTCTGCGAAGTGCAACGAACAAACCCGAGCCTCGGCGCCAGACGGCGCGCGAGCAGGACAGGCTGAGATATTCATAGTGCCGAAAAGTGCGCCGAATATAAAAAGTAGTGTCATGAGACTTTGGCTTTGGCGTTTCTTGAGTCATGCGAGCCTAGTTTGTAGTGTGTGTGTGTGTGTGCGTGTGTGCGTCTGCGACACGTTTTGGCCCCCCCCCCCCCCCTCCTGTGGGGCTTCGGCGAGTTTTCTTTTGCCAGGGGAGTGCTCGGGGTGCGTTGAGGAGATCGCATGCTCCCCCTCAAACGAGATGCTGGGCCCCGGGGGACAGGGTGCAGCTGAATATCTCACGCGCCTTGTCGGCCCCAGCAGGCGGAGGTCGGCGGATCTGTGCACTGCGGGCGAGGTTCGCGTCGCCTGCTTGGGCGCAACAGTCGCCCCGAGCCGCGCTACCGTTGGCGCGCCGAAGCGCTGGCGGTGGACGCGGCAACCAATTTATCTTGTGTTGCTGTAAGTTCAGACTCGCCTTACTTCAGATTGCGCCGCTGACGTTGGCCAACAGACCCGGTTGATGCAGTGCTTATTTACAGTTTTTTTACACGGCAGAGCACTGGAGATAACCAGGAGTTACAGAAGTCAACGCAAGCGGTTCTTCAGTTCGGCGGCTGAAGTTGATTATTGCAGCCTCCATCCTCCATCTTTCGCTTCCTCGGAGGGTCTGGATCAGCAAGAGAAAACGGATCAAGAGCCAAGGAAGATTTGGAGGAGGAGTGGTACCAGGAACAGGGTGAGGATTTGGAGCGTACGGGGGGTTGGAGGAGGAGGAGGAACAGGAGGCGGAGGTCATGGAAGAGAGCAAGAGGAGGAGGAGGAGGAGGAGGAGGAGGAGGAGGAGGAGGAGGAGGAGGAGGAGGATGAGGAGGAGGAGGAGGAGGGGGAGGAGGACAAGCTAGGTGCGCTCGCGTCATATCTGACGTCCGAACCCTCCCTCCCATCCCTGACCATGGCGTGTATCTCCTCTCTATTCGCACAGTCGGATGTTGTAGCAGAGCATAGCATTACATGGCATAGCACGGTGTTGAAGATCAACGCGTATCCTGACATAGCATGGCGTGGCGACTCCCCAAATGGGGGGGCGTTTCTGCGGTCCAAGAAATCAGCGAATCGGCACCGAATGTGTAATCACTTCCGATGGTTGTTTCGGGGGGGCATGTTTTAGATTTTTGGACCTATTTGGAATGATCGAAAATCATGCCGTGGCATGGCGCCGGAGATAATGACGCCAGCGATGCAGCGGGAGCACGATTCGGAACGAGCGGAAGCGCGGAAATGAGGCCAGCCCTGCAGCGGGAGCACGATTCGCAACCAGCAGTAGCCCGAAAATGAGGCCAGCGCTTGGCGAGAGCAGAATTTCGAAGCAAAACCCAATCGAAAACCCGTTTCCCGGGAATCCCGTGTGTAAAAACCAGTACGCGAAGGGGGGAGAGGAGAATAGTATTCATATCGTGTAATTGTGGAGGAGGAGGAGTTTACGCAGAAGGCGAAGAAAGAGGAGCAGGACGAGGAGTAGCGGAGCGGAGTGTCCGAGTCCGCCGGCCGGGGGCCCCTTTGGGGCAGCGCGGGTGGGCGGGGGGAGGAGGAGGAGAAGGAGGCGGAGGATCAGAGTAAACCACAGATGCGTAAGCCATGCTGCACTACACCCTCCCTTCCCAAGTCCCGTCCACAAGTCCCCTCCTTTTCACTACAAGAATCCCCCCTGTGAAACGCCAGCACAGTTAGGCTTGCGTTGACAAGGAAATGCCTCGCTTTGAAAAGGAATTGTCTTCCATCTTTCCGTCGCGTAATCAGGAACGCCAAAAACAGTGATCATTCGGTTCCGCCAGGTGTCCAGCGGCAATTATCCCCCTTTCGAACAAGGACCGCCTCCTCAGTCGTGCAACTGTGGCACAAGTTTACATCGGTGGTCACAAATTTCGGGGGTTCTTTGACTGACAACTTCATTTTTGAAGAAGAGCCGCCGTGAATCCGTACATATCCACAGTCGACCTGCATAGTTGGGATGGGCCGCCTTCCCAAGGGTACCCTTGCATCCTTGCCTCCTCGGTCCACCCTTGACTCTCGCTGGCCAGCCTCGTTCGAACAGCGTGATCGTGGCCCTCCAAGGCACTTGCATCCTTACCGTGCATCCTTCTGATTCTTGGGCTTACGCCGCACCGCCGACCCCTTGGGACTCCTGGTAAGTCTCTCGGGGGCCTCCTGGCAGCACTATGAGGCCCTTTGGGGGCCGTTTTGGGGCCGCTTTTGGGCCTCTGGTGTGCTTTTGGAACCTTCTGGGTGCTTCTTGGGGGCCTCTTGGATCGTCTTGGAGGCATCGTGAGCTGTCTTGAGCTCATATTGGGGCACCTTGGAGCCACTGAAGGCCACGTGGAGGTCCTCTTGACCCGTCGTGGTGCGTCCCGGGGCCATTTCGAGGCCACCAGAGGGGTCCTCGCAGGATTTTCGGGAGCGGATGACCCCCCCGGGGGATCCGGCCAGACTCCCCCCCCCCCTTCCACATCGACCTGACCGGGCTCCCGGGGGAGGGGTTTGGGCCGATTCGGGAGCCTCTGGGGCCGTCTTGGCGCCGTTTTGGGGCGTCTTGGGCGCCTTGTGGGACTCTTTTGGGACGTCATGGGGTGGCCTTGGGGGCCTCGTAGACTGGCTGGAACTCCGTGCAGGCTGAAAAGTCGTCGATGCTAAAAGTGTACGTTTCCGCATGGAAAATCAATGATTTTCGCTGCTGTGGACCTTCTTGGAGCGCCCCTTCGGGGCCTCTTGGATCGTCTTGGAGCCATCGTGAGCTGTCTTGAGCTCATATTGGGGCATCTTGGAGCCAGTGAAGGCCACGTGGAGGTCCTCTTGACCCGTCGTGGTGCGTCCCGGGGCCATTTCGAGGCCACCGGAAGGGTCGCAGGATTTTCGGGAGCGGATGACCCCCCCCGGGGGATCCGGCCGGACCACCCCCCCCCTTCCAAATCGACCCGGCCGGGCTCCTGGGGGAGGGGTTTGGGCCGATTCGGGAGCCGCTTGGGCCGTCTTGGCGTCGTTTTGGGGCGTCTTGGGCGCCTTGTGGGACTCTTTTGGAACGTCATGGGGTGGCCTCGGGGGCCTCGTAGACTGGCTGGAACTCCGTGCAGGCTGAAAAGTCGTCGATGCTAAAAGTGTACGTTTCCGCATGGAAAATCAATGATTTTCGCTGCTGTGGACCTTCTTGGAGCGCCCCTTCGGGGCCTCTTGGATCGTCTTGGAGCCATCGTGAGCTGTCTTGAGCTCATATTGGGGCATCTTGGAGCCAGTGAAGGCCACGTGGAGGTCCTCTTGACCCGTCGTGGTGCGTCCCGGGGCCATTTCGAGGCCACCGGAAGGGTCCTCGCAGGATTTTCGGGAGCGGATGACCCCCCCCGGGGGATCCGGCCAGACTCCCCCCCCTTCCACATCGACCTGACCGGGCTCCCGGGGGAGGCGTTTGGGAAGGGGGAAGATCTCACACGCCGATGAACCCCAAGGGGTCGGCGGATTCGGGTTGACTGTACTCAGGAGGGAAAAACACAGACAAAATTAATCGTCAATTCCCCAGAAGATCTGGGAAAATATGGGAAGTGGGGGGAAGACAGAAACCCAGAAAATATGGGAACATATGGGGAATCCGGTTGTTTGTGTGTATTTATTTAATCGCTTCGCTCATGCCGCCGGCCCTGGAGCCCTCTTTAGGGCCTCTTGGGGGCCTCTTGGGGACCTCTTGGGAGTCCCTTGGGGCTCCTTGGCGGCGTTTTGGAGGCCCCCAGGGCCTCTTGGGGGGCTCTTGGGGGTAGTCGATTGCGGCTCCCCCCTCGGAGGCCACGATCCTCGTGAGGGGTGTCGAAAAATACCCTCCCCTGGAGTGGTCTGGTGGCTTCTCCCGGGCTTCTCTCGGGACCTTGCCGGGGTACTTTTCGTCCGGGGGCCCCCAGGGGCCGCTCCGCGCGCGCGAACTAGAAATATTGTTAACAAGTTACCGGAGATCTTAGCACGCCTCTGGCCCGTTGGGCCGGCGAATTTGTGTGTCCCAGGGCCCCTTCAGGTACGTGCGTTGAAGCTTCGGGCGCTTGAAACTCACGGAGTCCCAGGCGCGAGCTCCCGCGCGAGAAAGAGAGCAGCCATCCGTTCCTGCCAGACGCCGCGTTGAGCATCGCTCGCGCGCAGCGCTGCTGCGAGAGCCCCAGCTTCGGAACTGGTAAGTGCTCGATCTTTTACATGCTGCAAGGTTTTGAGACGAACGCTGGCGACGCTTAGGCGAGGGTCCGTTTTGAAAGGGAACCGCCCCCCATCCGTGAAAGCGCTGCACACTTCTGAGGCGAATGGGCGCGGCGCTAAGGCGAGAGCCACCTTTTGAAAACAACCCACCTTCCAGTCGTGAGACTGTTGCAAATTCTAAAGACGAGTTTGCACGGTGCCAAGGCAAAACCGATGTTTTGAAAACGGCCCCATTCCACCCGCGAAGCGGTTGCAAACTTTGAAGACGACTTGGCGCGGCACTAAGGCGAGGCCCACATTTGGAAAACGGTCTCACTCCACCGGCGAACCGGTTGCAAACGTTTGGGACGAATGTGTGCGGCGCCAAGGCGAGAGCCACACTCGAAAGGGAGCTGCCCTCCACCCGCGAGGCTGTTGCGCGGCGCTGCGGCGATGGCCACATTCTGGAAGGGCCCCCCCCCCCGTCCATCCGTGAAGCTGCTGCATATCTTGTGAGGCGACTCTGTGCGCGGCGCCGACGCGGATGCCACATCTGGAGGACGGCCTCCCCCATCTCCCGGCGCGGGGAGCGCCCCTTGGCGGCAGCCAGGAGGGCTCCCAAGCTATCGCCCAAGCCCAGCACGGCACCAATTTAATGGGGATGCATGGATAAGCGTCGCAG
This sequence comes from Prorocentrum cordatum, assembly GCA_963575745.1. Lineage (NCBI taxonomy): Eukaryota > Dinophyceae > Prorocentrales > Prorocentraceae > Prorocentrum > Prorocentrum cordatum. The sequence continues at coordinate 266,046 of CAUYUJ010014940.1, forward strand.
GATGCGACGCGCAGCGGCGACCACCCCGTGGCCATCGAAGGCAACCTGGTCGCCCATCCGTGAAGCTGCAATCTGTGAAAGCCAATGCGAACGGCGCTAAAGGAAGAGTCATCGTCGCGGTTAGCGTGGCGGTCGTCGTCGTCGTCGTCGTCGCCGTCGTCGTCATCGTCGTAGTCGTCGTCCTCGTTGACATCGAAAGCACGAATTTCCCCCGCCAGATATCACTCAACCGCGATGATCCTTCTTCTCCTCCTGCTCCTCCGCGTCCCCCTTCTGCCACTTCTCCAGCACCTCCTCCGAGCCTTCAGGGGGGGGGCTTCCACCAGTCAAACTGTTTCAAGTTTCAAGCTTCAGGGTTGTAACTGGTGAGGAAGTCTGAGGCGTAACGCCCGGCCCGCCCCACCGACACGTCTGGGGGTGCGACAGGGAGGATTCATTGGTTAGGAAGGGGGATGGAGGAGGAGGAGGAGGAGGAGGAGGAGGAGGAGGAGGAGGAGGAGGGGCAGGATGAACAGGACTGGTTGGAGGAGAGCGACCGGTTGGAGGGAGAAAGGGTGACTACCTTTTGGGCACACGGCCAGGGCGAATTTGAGTGGAGTTACGCCAGGGAGGAAAACTACCGCTCCCAAATACCCTTCTTGTCCGCATCTTCCGTTTCTTCCTCCTTCTCCTGCCTGGCCACGCTCCATCTTCTTCTCCAGCCCACTGTCTCCTCTCTCCATTCCTCCTCCCCTTCCTCCCCCTGCTGCTGCTCCTCCCCCTCCAGCCTCGAGCCTCCTCCAGCCCCCCTCCCCCCGGTTTTGTCCTCCCCCCCAAATTCTTTTGGTCCCGCGGCGCGTGCGGACGCGCGTGGGTTTTGGGGCCGAGCGGCTCACCGCACCATCCTCCTCCTCCTCCTCCTCCTCCTCCTCCTACTCCTCCTCCTCCTCCTCCACAATTACACAATATGAATACTACTCCTACTCTCCTCTCTCCCCTGGTGGTGTCCGGGGAATGGCTGGCCCCGCTCCGCGCACTGTTGTTTACACACAGAATTCCCGTTTTTTTTTGTAAATGCTGCACTCGCTGAAGCGCTGGCCTCATTTTCGGGCTACGGCTCGTTCCGAATCGTGCTCCCGCCACAGCGCTGGCCTCAATTCCGCTCGTTCCGAATCGTGCTCCCGCTGCATCGCTGGCGTCATTATTTCCAGCGCCATGCCACGGCATGGTTTTCGGTTCTTCCAAACAGGCTCCAAAATCTAGAAAATGCTCCCCCGAAGAAACCATCGGAAGTGATTACACATTCGGTGTCGATTCGTTGATTTATTGGCTTACGCCGCACCGCCGACCCCTTGGGGCGGCAGCAAGAGTGAAAGACAGAATTCGCGGAACGCGCGCGATCGCTGCGCAATCTTGGGGCTTCGGCCTGTCCTACGTAGCGTGTGGGGTTCAAGGGGGGGCCTTGTAGGACTGTTTTGACGTTTTTCGCGGTCTTATGTGAGTTTCTTGGGGCTTTCACGGGGCCTGTCCCAGGCCTCCTGTTCCACCTCTTGGATAGACTCGGGGATCGTTGAGACCCAGCTGGGGTTGCGTGCGGCCAAAAGTTCGAGAGGACCCAGCTGTGTCGACGAGGAGCTTCCTGAAAGCCCAGAGGGGGCGGAGAGCGCCCAAGAACTAGGAGTCTCATGCCTCGAGCGTCGATCCACCCCGTGTTCCTTCCTTTGCGAAGGGGTGGCACCGGCCAGGGAGGTCGATCCTCATCCCGGACTTTCGGCAGGGGTCCCTGGCACGAAAACGGTTCTTGGAGGCTGAGTTCGATGAGATGCCTCGGGTGGTCGAAAGACCACGAAAATTTGTGAGACATCGGTGGCAATGACGAAATCGTCTTCCTCTTCCTCCTTCTCCTCTTCCTCCTCCTCGTTCTTTTCCTCTTCTTCTTCTCGATAGAGGTAGATGCCCGCGGCAGTTCATATGTATGTATGTATGTATGTATGTATGTATGTATGTGTGTGTGTATGTCTGTCTGTCTGTCTGTCTGTCTGTCTGTCTGTCTGTCTGTATGTCTGTCTCTCTGTCTGTATGTATGTATGTATGTATGTATGTATGTGTATATGTATGTTATGTAATGTACTCTAATGTAATGTAATGTATTGAAATGTAATGTAATGCAATGCAATGTAATATTATGTTAATGTACATGTTACTGTACATGTTAATATACATATAAATGTACATGTAAATGCACATGTGCATGTTAATGTACATGTAAATGTACATGTGCATGCACATGTACATGTACATGTACATGTAATGTATTGTAATGCAATGTAATGTAATGTAGTGTAATGTAATGTAATGTAATGTAATGTGATGTAATGTAATGTGTGTCTGTCTGTCTGTCTGTCTGTCTGTCTGTCTGTCTGTCTGTCTGTCTGTCTGTCTGTCTGTATGTATGTATGTATGTATGTATGTATGTATGTATGTATGTATGTATGTATGTATGTATGTATGTATGTATGTATGTATAATATATCGGAGTAGGGCCCCGGGGCGGTGCCTGTCATCTCCATGTGGGGGTGCAGGGCGCCCCCGGGAGCGTCCGAAGCGTCCCGGAGGGCCCCTGGGACCGCCAGGAACAGTTCGAGACCGCCCAAGACGGCCCGCGAGCGCTCCAAGACGCGCATAGATAGCCGCAGGAATGGCCAGGAAGGCCCGAAGACGTTCCGAGAGAGCTCCATGAGGCCCCGAAGGCATCCCAAGAGGCCTCCCAAGAGAGGCCGGCAAGCCAACATCGTTGATTTTTATTGTTTTTTTCTAGGTTTTTGGCCTTCTCGCTTTTTCGGGGTTCCGACGCTCCATGGCCGTCCAAGAGTCTCCCAAAACCGCTCCAAGACGGCCGAAGAGGCCCCCAAGACCGCCCCAAGACGGCCCAAGAGACCCCCAAAATCGTCCCAAGACGGCCCAGGAGAGCCCCAAGATGGCCCAGGAGCCGCCCAAGACGGTTCCAGGAGTGCCCCGACAGGGCTTCAAGACTGCCTAAGCGAGCCCAGCGGTCCCCAAGAGGGCCCCGCGAGGCCCCAAGAGGCCCCAAAGAGGCCCCCAAGAGCCTCCCCGAAGGCCCCCAGAGGCCCCCAAGATGCCCAAAAATGGCCCTGAGCGCGCCCCAAGACGCCTCCAGGAGAGCCCCACAGGCCTCCGAGAGGCCCCAAAGAGGCCCACTGGAGGCCCTCAGGAGGTCGTCCCCATCATGTTCCCGGAAGGCGGTCCGGGAACATGATTCCGCGCCTTGGAGGAGTATTCTGCGCCTTCCGAGGCGCCTTGGACGACGTACGATTCATATTCTTGAACGCTTTCCGGGAACATGATTTCTCACCGTTTCGGAACGTTTTCCTATTGCTGCGGTGCTCTGGGGGGAAGGGACGGGGGTCCGGGAACATGATCGGGAGGTTAGGGAACGAGGGTTTGGAGAGGAGCAGTAGGACAGACGGACGGGGCCGGGGGGCGGGGGTGGGGTGGTGCCACCGGTTGGCATGGCCGCCCCGGGCGTCCTGTGGGGTCCACGAACCCGCCCAAGACGGCCCATGAGGCCCCAAAGACAGCCCAAGAGACCCACAAGACAGCTTCGGCCCGAGATGGCTTGAATTGAAGATGGCCGAAGACGGCCCCAAGAGGGTCTTCAAGAGGCAAACACCGGCCTATTTCCATTCGTAAAGCATATATTTTCAGCATGCTCGTTTGCTTGGTCCTCACAGTGCCCCAGACACCCCCGAGCCCCAAGACAGCCCAAGAGAGACCCAAGAGGGCCCACGACGGCCCAAACGGGTCGTCCTGTGAGGCTCACGGAACCCCCCCAAGACGGCCCAAGAGGCCCCAAAGCCGGCCCAGGAGGCCCCCAAGACGGCCTCAGGAAGGCCCAAGAGGGCCTCTTTCGAAGTCATGTTACCGGAAGCCTCTCCGGGAACATGATTTCCGGGTC
>CAUYUJ010014940.1:275000-280000 GCA_963575745.1 Prorocentrum cordatum
GGCCTCTTGGGCGATCTTGGAGCGATCTTGGGAGCCTCTTGGGCCATCTTGGGCCGTCGGAAAGCCGACAAGGCGCAAATGCCCAAACCCAACCCTTCAAAAACCTTAGGAGAATCAATGATTTGGGCCCTTTCGGGTCTTCCTGGAGGACGTCTTGGAGGGTTCTGCCGTCTTGGAGGCCTCTTGCGGGCCTTTTGGGCCGTCGTAGACCATCTTGAGGCTATCTTGGGCCGTCTTGGAGGCAATCTTGGGCCGTCTTGGAGACGTCTTGGAGACCATCCTGGGCCATCTTGGCCGTCTTGGACGCCATCTTGGGCCAACTGGAGGAAACAGAGGCACGACGGATGCGTTTGGAGCGCCTTTCTGGGTGGCCGGCGGGACGCGCCGGAGCCCCAGGGGGAGTTCTTTTGGAAAAAGAACCAAAACCAAAACCGAGAGGGTCTAACACGCCAGGCACCCCTTTGATGAATCGACAGGGGGGCGGCGGATCGAAGACGCCTACGGCGAATCACCGCCGCCCCTTGCCTTTTTGGAAGCGCCTATTGAGGCCAGACCTGCCAAGCTGTCGGACCATGTGTTCCCCGAATCGGTTTTGAAAGCCTTCGGGGAACACGTGGGCATCTTGAAGGTCATCTTGGCCGTCTGGAGGCCATTTTGACCCTTTCGGGCCTTCTTGGAGGACGTCTTGGAGGGCTCTTGGGCCGTCTTGGAGGCCATCTTGAGCGTCTTGGAGACCTCTTGGGTCGTTTCGGGGGCCTCTTGGGGCCGTGTCTTGGGCCTCTTGGGCGATCTTTGGGGGCACTTGGGCCGTCTCGGGCCGTCGGAAGGCAGAAAAAAAGCAAACGCCAGAATCTTTCAAACACCAACGGGAAATCAACGATTTTGGCCTTTTCGGGCCTTCCTGGAGGCCCTCTTGGAGGCCTCTTGGGCCGTCTTGGGCCATCTTAGGGCCATGTTCGGCCGTCTTGGTGGGCTCCTGGTCCGTCTGACGCCGTCGGAAGCCGTTTGGGGGGCCTGTACGGGCCGACTTGGGGCCCTCTTGGAATGCTCCAGGGCCGTCTTGGAGGCCATCTTGGGCGTCTTAAAGGCCTCCTGGCCGTCTTGGGGGCCTCTTGGGGCCGTCTTGGGGCCCTCTTGGGTCGTTCTGGGGCCATCTTGGAGGCCTCTTGGGCGATCTTTCGGCGATCTTTGGGGGCTCTTGGGCCGTCTCGGGCCGTCGGAAGGCCGAAAAGAAGCAAATGTCAAAATCCTTCAAAAACCAACGGGAAATGAAGGTTTTTGGCCTCTTCTGGCCTTCCTGGAGGCCCTCTTGGGGGCCTCTTGGGCCGTCTGGGGCCAGCTTCGAGCCAACTTCGGCCATCTTGGTGGGTTCCTGGCACGTCTGACGCTGTCGGGAGCCGTCTTGGGGGCCTTTCTGGGCCGACTTGGGGCCCTCTTGGGGCGCTTCGGGGCCGTCTTGGAGGCCATCTTGGGCGTCTTGGAGGCCATCTTGGGCATGTTGGAGGCCTCTTGGGCCGTCTTGGGGCCCTCTTGGGGCCGTCCTGGAGGCCACTTGGGCCGTCATGGGGCCCTCTTGGGGGCCTCTTGGGCCGTCTTGGGAGCCTCTTGGGCCGTCTTGGGCCGTCGGAAGGCCGAAAAGAAGCAAATGCCAAAATCCTTCAAAAACCATAGGAAAATTAATGATTTTGGCCTCTTCGGGCCTTCCTGGAGGACCTCTTGGAGGCCTCTTGGACCGTCTTGGAGGCCTCTTGGGAGCCTCTTGGGCCGTTTTGGGCCATCTTGAGGCCATCTTAGGCCGTCTTGGGTGCATCTTGGGCCATCTTGGAGGCATCTTGGGGCCATCTTAGCCGTCTTGGAGGCCATCTTGGCCGTCTTGGAGGCCATCTTAGGCCATCTTGGAGCCGTCTGGAACGGAAAAACCCTTTGCAACCACCTCTGGAAGATCTTTCGGCATCCTTCCGGGTGGCCGGCGGGACGGGCCGAAGCCCCAGGAGGAGTTGGGAGTTCTTTTGGAAAAAGAACCAAAACCAAAACCGAGAGGGTCTAACACGCCAGGCACCCCTTTGATACATCAAAAGGGGGCGGCGGATCGAAGACGCCTACGGCGAATCACCGCCGCCCCCTGCCTTTTTGGAAGCGCCTATGTGGCCGAACGTTTAGGCCAGACCTGCCGAGCTATCGGACCATGTGTTCCCCGAATCGGTTTGGAAAACCTTCGGGGAACACGTGGGCATCTTGAAGGTCATCTTGGCCGTCTGGAGGCCATTTTGACCCTTTCGGGCCTTCTTGGAGGACGTCTTGGAGGGCTCTTGGGCCGTCTTGGAGGCCATCTTGAGCGTCTTGGAGACCTACCTCTTGGGCCGTCTCGGGGGCCTCTTGGGGCCGTGCCTTGGGCCTCTTGGGCGATCTTTGGGGGCACTTGGGCCGTCTCGGGCCGTCGGAAGGCAGAAAAAAAGCAAGTGCCACAATCCTTCAAACACCAATGGGAAATCAATGATGTTGGCCTTTTCGGGCCTTCCTGGAGGCCCTCTTGGAGGCCTCTTGGGCCGTCTTGGGCCATCTTAGGGCCATGTTCGGCCGTCGGTGGGCTTCTGGTCCGTCTGACGACGTCGGAAGCTGTTTGGGGGGCCTCTGGGGCCGACGTGGAGTCCGTTTGGAATGCTCCAGGGCCGTCTTGGAGGCCATCTTGGGCGTCTTAAAGGCCTCCTGTGCCGTCTTGGGGGCCTCTTGGGGCCCTCTTGGGCCGTTCTGGGGCCATCTGGGAGGCCCCTTGGGCGATCTTTCGGCGATGGGGCTCTTGGGCCGTCTCGGGCCGTCGGAAGGCCGAAAAGAAGGAAATGTCAAAATCCGTCAAAAACCTCAGGCAAATCAATGTTTTTGGCCTCTTCTGGCCTTCCTGGAGGCCCTCTTCGGGGCCTCTTGGGTCGTCTTGGGCCAGCTTCGAGCCAACTTCGGCCATCTTGGTGGGTTCCTGGCACGTCTGACGCTGTCGGGAGCCGTCTTGGGGGCCTTTCTGGGCTGACTTGGGGCCCTCGTGGGGCGCTGCGGGGCGTCTTGGAGGCCATCTTGGGCGTCTTGGAGGCCTCTTGGGCTGTCTTGGGGCCCTCTTGGGGCCGTCTTGGGGGCCTCTTGGGCCGTCACGGAGCCATCTTGGGCGATCTTGGGGCGATCTCGGGCGGCTCTTGGGCCGTCTCGGGCCGTCGGAAAGCCGAAAAGGCGCAAATGCCAAAATTCTTCAAAAACCAATGGACAGTCAATGATTTTGGCCTCTTCGGGCTTTCCTGGAGGACCTCTTGGAGGCCTCTTGGGCTGTCTCGGAGGCCTCTTGGGCCGTCTGGGGCCATGTTGAGGCTATCTTAGGCCGTGCTGAGTGCATCTTGGCTCGTCTTGGAGGCATCTTGGAGCCATCTGAGCAGTCTTGGAAGCCATCTTGGCCGTCTTGGATGCATCTTGGAGACCATCTTGAGCCGTCTTGGAGCCGTCTGGAGCAGGGACAACCTTTGCAACCAGGCTTTGAGATCCTTTCTGGGTGTGGTCGGCGGGACGGGCCGAAGCCCCAGGGGGAGTTCTTTTGGAAAAAGAACCAAAACCAAAACCTATATAATTTGGCACGCCAGGCACCCCTTTGCTAAAAAGCAAAAGGGGGCGGCGGATCGAAGACGCCTACGGCGAATCACCGCCGCCCCCTGCCTTTGTGGAAGCGCCTATGTGGCCGAACGTTGAGGCCAGACCTGCCGAGCTATCGGACCATGTGTTCCCCGAATCGGTTTTGAAAGCCTTCGGGGAACACGTGGGCATCTTGAAGGTCATCTTGGCCGCCTGGAGGCTATTTTGATCCTTTCGGGCCTTCTTGGAGGACGTTTGGAGGGCTCGTGGGCCGTCTTGGAGGCCATCTTGAGCGTCTTGGATGCCTCTTGGGCCGTCTTTGGGGCCTCTTGGGGCCGTCTCGGGCGCCTCTTGGGGAGCCTCTTGGGGAGCCTCTTGGGGGGCCTCTTGAGGAGCCTCTTGGGGGGCCTCTTGGGGGCCTCTTGGGGCCAATTGGGGGGCCTCTTGGGGGCCTCATGGGCCCTGTTGGGCGCCTCTTGGGCCCCCCTGGGGCCGCTCTGGGGCGGAAGGCTCGGATTGTTGGTTCAGGCTCCCCCTCTTGGGCCCCTCTGGGCCGTCTTGGGGCACTTTTGGACCGTCTTGGGAGCCTCTTGGGCCGTCTTGGCGCCCTCCTGGTCGAGCGCCTCTTGGGAGCCTCTTGGGCCGTTTTGGGGCGGTCTTGGGGGACTGGGGTCGTCTTCAACGCCGTGAAGGCCGAACAGTCGTGTAAGGTAAACATGTACGTTCTCCATCAGAATTCGGCGATTTTGGCCTCTAGGGCCCCTCTTGGGAATGCTCTTGGAGGCTTCCTGGGCCGTCTGGGAGGCTTTTGGGGCCGTCTTGGGGCCATCCTGGGCGTCTTGGGCCGACCTTTGGGTGTCTCGGGGGCCTCTTGGACCGTCGTGGGGGCTGCTTGGAGCCCTCTGGGGCTTCGGGGCCTGGTGACACCTTTGCCTCCCCCCCCCTTCCAAACCGGCCGGACTGGGCTCCCGGGGGAGGGATTTGGGGAGGGGGAAGCATCTCACACGCCGTGACCCCAAGGGGTCGGCGGATTTTTTGGGTCGCGGAAGTTTCCCCCCCACTTTGGGGCTTCGCCACGCCATGCTGTATCAGGACTCGTCCTCATTTCCGCGCTTCCGCGTTGAGTATTCTTTCAAGATGCTGCTCTCGCTGAAGCGCTGGCTTCATTTTCGGGCTACTGCTGGTTCCGAATCGTGCTCCCGCTGCAGCGCTGGCCTCATTTCCGCGCTTCCGCTCGTTCCGAATCGTGCTCCCGCTGCAGCGTTGGCGTCATTATTTCCAGCGTCATGCCACGGCATGGTTTTCGGCCCTTCCAAACGGGCCCCAACATCTAGAAAATGATCTCCCCAAGAAACCACCGGAAGTGATTCCACATTCGGTGTCGATTCGTTGAT
>CAUYUJ010014940.1:287500-297500 GCA_963575745.1 Prorocentrum cordatum
GCACGCACGCACGCACGCACGCACGCACGCACGCACGCACTCACGCACGCAGCACGCACGCACGCGCCACGCACGCACGCACGCACGCACGCACGCACGCACGCACCGCACGCACGCCCGCACGCACACAAAACAAACACAACACACACACGCACACACAAAAACACCACGCAAAAACCACACACACAAACACACACACAAACACACCAAAAACACAAACACACACACACGCACACACACAACACACACAACCACAACACAAACACACACCACACACACACAACACACAACACACACAACACACACACACACACACACACAACACACACAACACACACAACAAACAACACACACAACACACACAACACACACAACACACAACACACACAACACACACAACACACAACACACACAACACACACAACACACACAACACACAACACACACACAACACACACAACACACACAACACACACAACACACACAACACACACAACACTCAACACACACACACACACACGCGCACACACACACACCGAATGTGGCATTTTCGCACACCCAGTGCAGCGTTTCGTGGCCCCACAGGGAGCGCCACCGAAGCCCCCAGTGGGACTGCCCGCATGAGTCCCGCACACCCAATTTGGCTTTTTCACCCACCCAGTACAGCGTTTCGTGGCCCCATAGGGAGCTCCACCGACGGCCCCAGCGCTACTGCCCGCATGCGTTCCCCCCCGCCCAGTGCAGCGCTTCGTCACCCAGTAGAACGTTTCGTGGCCCCATCGAGAGGTCCACCGACGGCCCCAGTGTTACCGCCCGCATGCGTTCCCCCCCACCCTGTGCAGCGCTTCGTGGCCCATAGGGAGCTTCACCGAAGAAGATATTCACAATTGCGGAACCCACGACTGCAATTGGCTGGGTCCTTCGCCAGGATAATTTTTGCACTGGGGTTCAACAAGAGGTTGCAAGGACATTGGGATTCAAAAGGGATTCAGAAGAAGAGTGGGACGTCTCCGAATTCTCCACGAAACCCACGGATGCAGAACCGTACAGGATCCTGCAGAACTGTGCAGAATTTTGGAGATCCAGCGAGCCCAGAGGAATCGTCAGGCATCCTGAGGAACCTTTCGGAGCCGGGAGGAGTTCAATAACCCGAAATAGAGAGATCCTAAGGAACCGGCGCAGAGGAATCCTGAGGATACCTCACTCGGCACTTGACCGAAGGCGGCGCCTCCTGGTCGGGAGACCCGGTGCGGGCGGAAGAACGGGAAGAGCAGAGCCAGCCAGTCACAGACGCAGTGATCTTCGGGTGCTGCGTGCCCCTCCCGCTCGGCGTAATAAGCGGGGGGAGAGTTTATCGCGGTTGTGTGGCCGATCGCAGAACACGTGCCCGCCCAGCGGGACGATCGGGGAGAGGCCTCCATCCACGCTGGAACGTGAAGCCGCGTTGGAGGAGGAGGAGGAGGAGGAGGAGGAGGTTGGAGGAGGTGGAGGAGGAGGAGGAGGAGGAGGAGGAGGAGGAGGAGGAGGTGGAGAGGAGGAGAGGAGGAGGAGGAGGAGAGGAGAGAGAGGAAGGAAGGAGGAGGAGGAGGAGGAGGAGGAAGAGGAGGAGAACGAGGGAGGAGGGATGAGGGAGGAGGAGGAGGAGGAGGAAGAGGACCAAGGAGGAGGAGGAGGAAGCGGGGGAGGAGGAAGGAGGGGTGAGGGAGGAGGAGGAGGAGTAGGAGGAGGAGGAGGAGGAGTACGAGGAGGAGGAGGAGCAGGAGGAGGAGGAGGAGGAGGAGGAAGAAGAAGAGGAACAGGAGCAGGAGGAGGATGAGGAGGAGGACGAGGAGGAGCAGGAGTAGGAGCAGGGTGAGCAGGAGGTGAAGAGCAGGACGACAGCGACGAGAGGGAGGCGGGAGCGGGCGATGGGGTGGAGGCGGTGCGCGGTGGGCGCGAGTAGCCTCGGGGCGGGAGCTTCGTTCGGCAGCAGGTCATGGGAGCCCTGTGCACTCTCGTAGTGCCGTCTCTCGAGTGCCTCCCGATACCCACCACCCCACTTTTCGGCGGCGAGCGAGGGGGGTAAGTGAGAAGGAGAAGGCCTTCTCAGAAGGTTCGGAAGTCCCCCGGCCTCCTGAGAAGTGATCTAAGCTTTCCCCGGAGACAAGCAAAACTTCCCAGAAGGCGCGAGGGCTTCTGAGTTCGCTCGCCGCCGAACTATCACAGTTTGGGGATCTGCTCGAACCTCGAAGAGAACAGCCTATATCCCCGTCTAGGGGGGCGAGTCGGCCAGTGGGGCCCAGGCCACGCCTGTGGGGATCGGGTTCGGTAGCACATCGTGGGAGCCTTGTTTACATTCGTACTTCCGTTTTAGAGTGCATTTGCGTAGGTTAGCGCTTAGTAATCGGTGAGATAGCGCCGATTTAGTGTCAACTGGCGTCGATTCAGCGTCGATTAGCGTAGACATCAGCGTAGATGTTGCGTTGATTTGCGCTGATCCGCAAGAGCCAACAAGATGGTATATGAGGATTCCATGAGTTGCCACCGAAGCTTGGGTGGGCTCAGGCACTGGCAGACTTCCAGGAGGACGGCGAGGTAGTCGAACTGGGCTCCGACGTTGCCGAGGAGGCCCCCCGCATCAAGTCGTGTCCACGCGCGCCTGTCCTCACTCTCCCCGCCCCTTCCCATGGGTTCGTCATCTCTGCTCCAAGCGACTTGTGGGGTCAACTTAGGCGCATTGATGTAACTCTGTGTGATGCTGTGCAGTTCCAGGTTGTTACTCTAGAGTTTGACCGATCACTTTAATTTTTGCAGATCCATATACGTACGCCTACATGCGCACACACGCATACACATATACACACATGTATGAAAGACCGCGCCCGTGGAGAGCACTCCTTACTATAAGGAGAGCCCCAGCTTCAGGCTACCCCCCCCTCCCTCGGAGAGGGCGAGGGGCTGCTTCCGAAGCTGCCCCCCGCCTCCCCCACCTTTGGGGGCATCTTTTGCTGGAGGGGCCCTAGCTGAAGGGAGGGGCTTGGAAGCTACCCCCCTCCCCCCTTTTCGGGGCGTGCGGTCAGCCTGGGCTCTCCTTTCCAAACGAGGGGGCTTCCGAAGCTACCCGACCTCTCCCTTTTGTTTGGACTTTGTTGCTGGGGGGTGCCTGGCTAAAGGGGGTGGGGGACTGGAAAGCTACCCCCCTCCCTTTCTTTTGGGGGCCCAGGGCAAGCCCGGGCGCCCCTTTCCAAAGGGGGGGGCTTCCGAAGCTACCCCCAGCCCTGGCTGACCCCCGATCCTGGCTGAAGGGGGGGGGCCGTCGAAGCTACCTTTCCCACTTGATTGTGAAGGCCTGACGGTCGGTGCCGCCGACCCTGAAAGACATCGACGACGACCAGGAGGGGGAGGAGGAGGAGAAGGTGGAGGAGGAGGAGGCGGAGATGAGGAGGAGGAGGAGGAGGAGGAGGAGGAGGAGGAGGAGAAGGAGGAAAAGGACTCCCCCCTGGGACCCCCCCCCCTGGGGAGGAGGACCGGAGGAGGACCGACGTGGGAGAGGGGAGGGGAGGGGGAGGACCCCCACGGACGGATGCGTATCTGACTCCCCTCCCCCCCCTCGGGATTCCTCCCCACCTGGGGAGAAGGACCGGCGTGGGAGAGGAGGACCCCAAGAGGCGATGCGAATCTGACCCCCCCCCGCTGGGCAAGGGACAAAGGGAAGGGGCTTCCCTTTGACGTAATGAAGACGTGGATGGAATTCCCTGAAAGCTGCGAACCCGTTCCCCGAACGAGGAAGTGTGCTCTCTCTCTCTCTCTCTCTTTTTTTTCATTCTCTCTCTCTCTCTCTTTTCCCCGACGGGAGAGGATGATGGGGAGGGGGGGAACGAAAGAAGGCTCCCCGTCGACGGGACCGGACAGACCCCACACACGCCGACAGGGTCGGCGGATTTTCAGCGCCTTTGTTTTTTCGGCGCCCCTTTGGTTTTCAGCGCCCCTTTGGTTTTCGGCGCCCCTTTGGTTTTTGGCGCCCTTTTGGTTTTCTGCGCCCCTTTGGTTTTCGGCGCCCTTGTGTCTCTCTGTGCTCCATTTGGTTTTCGGCGTTCCTTTTGGTTTTCTGCGCGCTCTTCGGTTTTCGGCGCATCGTTGGTTTTCGGTGTCCTTTTGGCTTTCGGCGCTCCTTTAGGTTTCGGCGCCCCTTTGTTTTTGCCTTTGGTTTTCGGCGTCCTTTTGGTTTTCGGCTTTCTTTTGGTTTTCGGCGCCCCTTTGGTTTTCGGTGCCCCTTTGGTTTTCGGCGTCTGGTCTTTGGCGCATCTTTGGTTTTTGGCGCCCCTAGGTTTTTCGACGCCTTTCGGTTATCGTCGCATCGTTTGGTGCTGTTTGGTTTTCGGTGCGTCTGTGCTTCTCGGCGCCTTTTTGGTTTTCGGCGCTTCTTCTATTTTCGACACTTCTTTGGTTTTCGGAAATATGTTTGTTTTCGGCGGACCTTTCAATTTTTGATATCCTTCTTGTTTTTGGCGCCCTTTCGGATTTCGGCGCCCCTGTGGTTTTCGGCGCCCGCCCCTTCTGTTTTCGGCGCCCCTTTGGTTTTCGGCGCCCTTTCGGTTTGCGCGAGCGACCTCTTCGTGTTCGGCGCCCTGTTCGTTTTCCCGCCCCTTTCTGGCTTTCGGCAATCCGTTGGTTTTCGGCGCATCGTTGGTTTTCGGCGTCCTTTTGGCTTTCGGCTCCCTGTCGGTTTTTGGCGCCCTTCATCTTTCGGTGGTCCCTTTAGTTTTCGGCGCCCCTTTGGTTTTCGGCGCCCTTCGGCTTTTTTTTCAGCGCTCTGTTGTTTTTCGACGGATCGCTGGTTTTCGGCGCCCGTTTAGTGTTCGGCGCCCCCTTGGTTTTCGGCGCTCATTTGGTTTTTGGCGCGCCTTCGGTTTTCGGAGCTCCGTTGGTTTTCGGCACCGCTACGTTTTTTCCAGCGCTCTTCTGGTTTTCGGCTCTTCCTTTTGCTTTCGGTGCCCTTTGGTTTTCGGCGCATCGTTAGTTTTCGGCGCCCCTTTGGTTTTCGGTGCCCCTTTGGTTTTCGGCGTCTGGTCTTTGGCGCATCTTTGGTTTTTGGCGCCCCTTGGTTTTTCGACGCCTTTCGGTTATCGTCGCATCGTTTGGTGCTGTTTGGTTTTCGGTGCGTCTGTGCTTCTCGGCGCCTTTTTGGTTTTCGGCGCTTCTTCTATTTTCGACACTTCTTTGGTTTTCGGGAATATGTTTGTTTTCGGCGGACCTTTCAATTTTTGATATCCTTCTTGTTTTTGGCGCCCTTTCGGATTTCGGCGCCCCTGTGGTTTTCGGCGCCCGCCCCTTCTGTTTTCGGCGCCCCTTTGGTTTTCGGCGCCCTTTCGGTTTGCGCGAGCGACCTCTTCGTGTTCGGCGCCTTGTTCGTTTTCCCGCCCCTTTCTGGCTTTCGGCAATCCGTTGGTTTTCGGCGCATCGTTGGTTTTCAGCGTCCTTTTGGCTTTCGGCTCCCTGTCGGTTTTTGGCGCCCTTCATCTTTCGGTGGTCCCTTTAGTTTTCGGCGCCCCTTTGGTTTTCGGCGCCCTTCGGCTTTTTTTTCAGCGCTCTGCTGTTTTTCGACGGATCGCTGGTTTTCGGCGCCCGTTTAGTGTTCGGCGCCCCCTTGGGTTTCGGCGCTCATTTGGTTTTTGGCGCGCCTTTGGTTTTCGGAGCTCCGTTGGTTTTCGGCACCGCTACGTTTTTTCCAGCGCTCTTCTGGTTTTCGGCTCTTCCTTTTGCTTTCGGTGCCCTTTGGTTTTCGGCGCATCGTTAGTTTTCGGCGTCCTTTTGGTTTCGGCGCCGCTCTGGTTTTCGGCGCGGTTTTCGGCGCCTCTTTGGTTTTCGGTTCCCTTCTGGTTTTCGGCGCCACTTTTGTTTTCTTCGCCCTTTTGGTTTTCGGTGCCCTTCTGGGTTTCGGCGCCTTTTTGGTTCTCGGCGCTCCTTTGGATTTCGGTGCTTTTTATGTTTTCGGCGCCCCTTTGGTTTTCGGCGGTCTTGTGGTTTTGGGCGACCTCTTCGTTTTCGGCGCGCCTTTCGTTTTCGGCGCCCATTTGGTTTCTGGAGATCTTTTGGGTTTCGGCGCCCTTTTGCTTGTCGGCGTCCTTTTGGTGTTCGGCAAGTTTTCGGCGCTCCTTTGGTTTTCGAGGCCCTTTTGGTTTTTCGGCGTCTTTTTGAAGTTTTGCGCTCTTTGGTGTTCGGCGCCCTTTTGGATTTCGGTGCCCCTTTTGGTTGTCGGCGCCCTTTTGGTTTTAGGCGCCCCTTTGGTTTGCAGCAGTCCTTGTGGTTTTCGGCGCATCTTTGGTTTTCGGCGCCTCGCTGGATTTCGGTGTTTTTTTGGTTGTCGTCGCCCCGTAAGTTTTCGGTGTTTATTTGGTTTTCGGCGCCTTGTGGTTTTTGCTGCTGCTTCTTTGCTTTTCGGCGCCATTTTTGGTTTTCGGCGCTAATTTGTTTCTGGCGCTCTTATTGTTGTCGGCGCTCTTTTCATGTTTGGTGCCCTTTTGGTTTCCAGCGCTCTTTTCGGAAAAAGATGGGAGGGGGGGAAGATATCCTCTGGAGCGCGAGGGGGGGGGGTAGCTTCAACAGGGCGAAAGAACTGGAGGAAAAGGGAGGGGGGGGGGCTTCTTGGCAGGGGGGGCTTCAACGGGGGGATGGTAGCTCAGCCTTTCCCCCGTTGGAAAGGTGGGGGGTAGCTTCCGGGGCGCGACAGGGGGGGCGGGGTAGCTTCCGAGGGGTGGAGAGCGAGGGGTGGGTGGGTCGGGCAGGGGAGGTCCAGGGGGGGGGGTACCATTGGGAGTTCTCTAAGGGTGCGCTCTCTCTCTCTCTCTCTCTTTCTCGCTTTCTTTTTCTTTCTCTCTCTCTCTCTCTTTCTTTCTTTGTGTCATTCTTTATTGCGTTTTTGTGTGTTTGTTTGTGTTTGTTTCTCTCTCTATATATATATATATGCATACACGTGTACATTTATGGATCTATAGCACACACAAATGTGTATACATGTATGTATGTATATATACACATACATATATATATACATATACATATATATATATGTATGTATATATATATATATATATATGTGTACAAACATATACATATATATGTACATATATAACCTGGCAATGGGTGCCCTGCCATGCGGCCCGTCGGATTTCTTTTGGTGCACCGTGGTTTGGCCCCGCGGGCCCCCAGAGGGGGGCAGGGGGGTGGCTTTCATTGCTCAGCGGTTTGGCCCGTGAGTGCGTTGTCCGTAGCCTGCCGTGGACCCGAAGATTGGGCTCTGCGGATGGCTGTCATGCCCCGCGCGGGGGCCGGCCTTCGCTGCACTGTTGTGGCCCCCAGTTTTCGAGGCTCAGCAGTAGCATTAAGTCGGGCCTGCCCCTCTACAGGTGGAATATTCGAAAATAGCCCAACAAATTCTCAGGGGACGATTTTTTGAGTATTCTTGCCCATCCGGGGGGTATTTTTTGAGTATTTTTTTTTTTCGCCCAACATCCCCCTGTAGGGGGACACGCCCGACTTAGCAGTGGCAGCTCCCTCCTCCATCGCAAGCTCCCCACGCTCTGGGTTGGTACCCCTTCCCACCTCACCCCGCAGAAGTAGGCTCAAGACAGTTCCCAAACGCCCCACGATCGGCGTCGCCCCAGCACACTGAGTTACTATGTGTGCGCCGCCTTCCCTGGGGCGACGCGCGCACCGAGAAATCTTACAGTATACGCGTCGTGGCGGGCGCGTTCTGGCCACACCGCTCGGGAAACGATCTACTGCAAGATGGGTATGCCATATGTTTGGGTCGGACGCGCGCCTCCATGGAGAACACATAGTACTAGCATGTCTTTGTGCGTGCCGCACAGGAGGGATGTTCAAACATAGTAAAAAAAGTCGGGGGACGATTTTTGGAGTATTTTGGATACTTTGTTTGGATATTTTTTGCGTATTTTTTTGGTCGTCCAAAGTCCGCCTGTAGGGGGACATGCCCGACCTAAAGATAGCCCCGCGACGGCCCAAGGTGGCCCCACGAGGGCACCAGAAGGCCCGAAACGGCCCCAGGAGTGTTCGACAAGACCTCCCAAGGCGGCCCCAGGACGGATTCAATTCCAAGAATCCGCTTCTGAATGAAAAGCAGGGGCGAACGCACAACCGGTGGGACGGCCTAAACATAAACACCGCACCACTCCACTGCATTGGCTGGCAAGGCGTCTGCGGAAACTGGGTTGTGTCGTGTTCCGCCGAGCTGCATCCACACGAGGAGGGAGGAGGAGGGAGGAGGAGGGAGGAGGAGGGAGCAGGAGGGAGCAGGAGGGAGGAGGAGGGAGGAGGAGGGAGGAGGAGAGAGGAGGGGGGAGGAGGAGGGAGGAGGGAGGAGGGAGGAGGGAGGAGGGAGGAGGGAGGAGGGAGGAGGGAGGAGCGCACTTGACAGAAACCATCAGGCAGGATCGGGCACGCGTGCCTGCGCCTCTGTGGCGCGTACGCCCCGATTCGAGCACCAGGAGGGCGGGCAGGCTGGGCAGGAGGTTCCGAAGTCGCCCCAAGACTCGGGCCGGACGAAAGGGGGGGATTGGGAAAGGGGGGGTTACGAAATCTGCTGCATGCAGTTGGCTTCGGCCCCACCGAGCGGCCCCTTCCTCGGCCTCTTCCTCGATACGTGGGCGCCTCTTGGCGCCGGGAGACGCCGGGAAAGTCAGCTACGTGAGCTGATTCTCAAACCCCCCTTTGCTGTCCCCCCCTTCCGCCCGGCCCGAAAGACACGTCCGGGACAGCCCCCAAAAAGGCCCCGAGTTCACCCAAGTCGCTAGAGTGCGGTCCCAGACGCCCGCGGTCGGCTCCTGATGGCCCACCGCGCTCCCAAGGCGCTTCACGCAGGCTCCCAGACGGCCCGCACCGCTCCCCCGACGCTCCTGGAAGGTTCCCGGCGAGCCCCCCAAAAACCGCAGGACGCAAAATTCAGTGGTTCCCCTTGGGTTTTTGACGTTTTTGGGGTTTCTTCTTTTTCGGCTTACCGCCGCTCCAACCCAGCCCCAGAAGCACCACCTGCCCGCTTCAAGACGGCTTCTAGGTCTTCCGCAATGGCGCCCGCACCGCCAAAAAGGCTCCCAAACCGTTCCAAAGCAACTCCAGAACAGCCCAACAACGCGCCGAGTCACCCCCGAGACGCCAGAATGGAAAATCATGCCCAGACGCACGTGGTCGCATGCAGATGGCTCACCCTGCTTCCGTTTTTATCCTCTTCCTTATTTTCGCCTTCCCTCTGAATTCTTCCCCATTCTCTGTTCTTTTTGCGGAACCTCTTCCTTGGAGAGCTTTTTGGTCTCTTTGAACGACCAGGTCACGATTTGGAATACTTCGGGGGCCCCCTTGGGGCCATCTTGGTCCGTTATGGGGCTCTCTTCGGGCCATCTTGGGGTTCTGCTGGGCTGATTTGGGGGTCTCTTGGACTGCTTGGAAGCCCTTTCGGATAGTTTTGGCGTGATTTTCGGGCCTCTTGGGCGGTCTCGGAAGCCTTGAAGACCAACAGAGCATTCCCCTAAATCATACAAAACCACTGGAAATCCGTGTTTTTCTGCATTTCGAAAGCCTCTTGAGGATGTTCTTTGGGTCGTTTTTGGGCGTCTGGCGGCTGTTTGGGGCCTCTTGGGGCCCTCGGGGGGCCGTTCGGCCGCCGTCCAGACCGATTTGGGCCCGCTGCCTGGGCCCAGGGGCTTCCAGGAGCTCCCAAGAACCTGGGGGACTTTTCAGCAGGGGCGTCCAGGGGGCTCTTGGGGCCAAGTCCCAGATAGTAGAATCTCGAAAAGGGAATCGGGAATCCACACACACATATATATTTTATATATATATATCATTTACACACATACATATATTTATCTAATCTATTATACATGTATGTGTATATGTATAGATATGTGTATAGTTTTTTTTTTTTTTTTTTTTTTTTTTTTTTTTTTTTTTTTTTTTTTTTTTTTTTTTTTTTTTTTTTTTTATTTATATATATATATATATATAAAAT
>CAUYUJ010014940.1:305000-330000 GCA_963575745.1 Prorocentrum cordatum
TCAAAAACATTTCGAAGGTTTACAAGGAGAACGGCGACTACATCCAGCCTGGACGGTCCAGGTCGCTGCTATCGCAGCTGGGGAGCTCTACGCCTACGGCAAGTACGAGGTGCTTTTCAAGCCGACCAAGGCTGCCCAACACCAGTTCCGGCCCAAGGCCGAAGAGGCCATGTCTTATTTTCTCGGCTGCACGGCTGTCGATAATGGGTACGCTGAGGACGGTGGTTTTGCGATCAATGGTGGCAAGGGCTGGTCAGATTGCGTTTACGACAACCACCAGATCGATCTCAATGGTGATGTCGCCATCGCCATGGGCAACTACTACTTCACCTGCGCAACAACTGGAGAGAAATCCAAAGTCGAGTACACCTTTGGCTACCAACGTTGCGACGACGGCAAGGTTTGCATCTTCTTGCACCATTCGTCCGTGCCGTACGCCGTCTCCAGTAAAGCAGCGGATCCCAAGGGAAATATGGCGGTCAGCATAGCAGCAGATGTGATCGCTGTGCAGAACGCATGGGCCGGCGCGATCAAAAACATTTCGAATATTCACAAGGAGAATGGCGACTACGTCCAGGCCGCTGCTACCGCCGCTGGTGAGCTCTACGCCTACGGCAAGTACGAGGTGCTTTTCAAGCCGACCAAGGCTGCCCAACACCACTTCCGCCTCAAGGCCGAAGAGGCCATGTCTTATTTTGTCGGCTGCAAGGCTGTCGATAAGGGGTACGCCGAGGACGGTGGTTTTGCGATCAATGGTGGCAAGGGCTGGTCAGATCGCGTGTACGACAACCACCAGATCGCAGTCAAAAGTAGTATTGCCATCGCCATGGGCAACTACTACTTCACCTGCGCAACAACTGGAGAGAAATCCAAAGTCGAGTACACCTTTGGCTACCAACGTTGCGACGACGGCAAGGTTCGCATCTTCTTGCACCATTCGTCCGTGCCGTACGCCGTCTCCAGTAAAGCAGCGGATCCCAAGGGAAATATGGCGGCCAGCACAGCAGCGGTCACCAGGGAAGATGTGATCGCTGTGCAGAATGCGTGGGCGGATGCGATCAAAAACATTTCGAAGGTTTACAAGGAGAACGGCGACTATGTCCAGGCCGCTGCTACCGCAGCTGGTGAGCTCTACGCCTACGGCAAGTACGAGGTGCTTTTCAAGCCGACCAAAGCTGCCCAACACCAGTTCCGGCCCAAGGCCGAAGAGGCCATGTCTTATTTTGTCGGCTGCAAGGCTGTCGATAAGGGGTACGCCGAAGACGCTGGTTTTGCGATCAATGGTGGCCTGATCAAATTGCGTGTACGACAACCACCAGATCGCAGTCAAAAGCAGTATTGCCATCGCCATGGGCAACTACTACTTCACCTGCGCAGCAACTGGAGAGAAATCTAAAGTCGAGTACACCTTTGGCTACAAACGCTGCGATGATGGTAAGGTCCGCATCTTCTTGCATGATTCTTCAGTGCCGTACACGGCCATGCAAGCGAAGGCCCCTGTTGCTGAAATCGATGCGACATTGACCGGTGCGTGAGAGGCCAGCACGATTCTGTCCAGCAAGTTTGGACGGTAGAGTCGTTGAATTCCCACTCGTCTTCGTGCGCAGTATTTTTTCGCGCTTTCCTCCCCACTCCCTGGGGCGGTGTTTGCGCCTCAGCATTGTTCCGCTAGGTATTTCTCGCTAGTGATTCTTAAGCTTACCGTGTGCGTGATGTGTGCTCTCGCTTTCATCTTTTCTCACCCATAATACCCTGTCGAAACCCAACCCATTGCAAACGCGCGGCGAAGATTATTGAAACGCTGAATGCCCATGAACATGCTGAGGGATATGCAGTACCCCTGAAATCTTCGCCAAGAAACGGAAAACTACCCTCAAAGCCGCTCCATTCTCGCTTGCACTCTCACTTGGGCTTTTGGGGGAGCTCCCATGAGGCCACGAAACGTGTGAGGGGTATGCCGAAATTTGCTGGAGTAACCATGGGAACCCTGCAAATGGAGCCTTCGGTGAATCTCCCTATGGGGCCACGAAGCGTGTGAGGATGTTCCAGAACGGACCCGAGTACGCACGCGAACCATGCCACCGAGGTCTTCGGTGGAGCCCCCTATGGGGCCACGAAACGTGTTATGGGTTGGCCAAATGGACCCGAGCAACCATGCGGACGCAGCCACTGGAGCCTTCGGTCTATCTCCCCATGGGGCCACGAAGCGTGTGACATATGCGTCAGAATGGACCCCATGACGCATGCGAACCTACCATTGGGACCTTTGTTGGAGCTCCCCATGGGGCCACGAAGCGTGTGAATGTTGTGCCGAAGTGGACCCGAGTACGCATGTGGACGCAGCCACTGGGGCCTTCGGTAGAGGTCCCTATAGGGCCACGTGTGAGGGTTGTGCTAGAATGGACCCGAGTAGCGATGCGGATGCAGCCACTAGGGCCTTCGTTTGAGCTCCCTATGGGGCCACGAAGCGTGCGAGGGGTGCGCCAAACATGTACTCGCGTATGCATGCGGATGCAGCCACTAGGGCCTTCGGCGGAGCTCCCTATGGGGCCACCAAACGTGTGAGGAGTGTGCCAGAATAGACCCAGCTAGCCATGCGGACCCTGCCACTGAAGCCTTCGGCGGAGCTCCCTATGGGGCCACTAAACGTGTGAGGAGTGTGCCAGAATAGACACAGGTAACCATGCGGACCCTGCCACTGAAGCCTTCGGCGGAGCTCCCTATGGGGCCACTAAACGTGTGAGGAGTGTGCCAGAATAGACACAGGTAACCATGCGGACCCTGCCACTGAAGCCTTCGGCGGAGCTCCCTATGGGGCCACTAAACGTGTGAGGAGTGTGCCAGAATAGACACAGGTAACCATGCGGACCCTGCCACTGAAGCTTTCGGCGGAGCTCCCTGCGCGGCCACGAAACGTGTGAGGGCAGAATGGGCCCGAGTAACCCATGCGAACGTTGACACTGAAGCTTTCGGTGGAGCTACCTATGGGGCCACGAGACGTGTGAGGGGTGGACCCGAGTAACCACGCGAACGCAGCCACTGGGGCCTGCAGTGGAGCGCCCTATGGGATCACGAAATGTGTGAGGA
Organism: Prorocentrum cordatum; assembly: GCA_963575745.1. Taxonomy (NCBI): domain Eukaryota; class Dinophyceae; order Prorocentrales; family Prorocentraceae; genus Prorocentrum; species Prorocentrum cordatum. The sequence continues at coordinate 308,088 of CAUYUJ010014940.1, forward strand.
GTGGGCTGGAATGGACCCGAGCAACTATGCAGCCGCAGCCACGGGGGCTTGCAGTGGAGCTCCCCATGGGAACACGAAATGTGTAGGGGTGTACCGACATAGACACGAGCAACCATGCCGGCGCAGCCACTGGGGTCTTCGGTGGAGCTCCTTATGGGGCCACTGAACGTGTGTGGACCCGAGCAACCATGCGGACGCAGCCACTGGGACCTTCGGTGGAGCTCCCTACGGGGCAACGGATCGTGTGAGGGGTGTGCCGAAGTGGACCCGATCCGATCAACCATGCGGATGCAGCCACTGGAGCCTTCGGTGGAGCTCCTAATGAAACTCCCACAGAGTGTGCCGAAATGGGCGTGGTGGCGCCATGCGCACGCAGCCACTGGGGACTTCACTGCAGCTCCTATCTCGGGCCACGGACCGTTTGAAGGGTGCGCCGTCTGGAACGATCAGCGCCCCAGAGGCCCCGAGGCGGCTGCTCAATGCGGCCTCGAGACGGTTCGCGAAGCTTCCCCAGACGCCCCAAAAGGCCCCCAAGAGGACCCCCGAGAGAGCTTGAGGAGGTGACAAAAGCAATGGACGTCATGCAGTTTGTGAGAGACTCGTGGAGTCCCAAACCCGGATAGCAGGGCGCCCGAAGGGCGTGGAAAGGCCTGGCGATGAACGCTGGAAGGACCACCTGGAGAGCTCCCGGGCACGCGCCTTGGGAAACGCTCAGAAAAGGCAAGAGATTTTGGCATTCCAACCTTCTCGGGCAAAGAGCGGCCCAAGATGGCGATGGCTCTGACGGCCTGCGAGATCGCAGCAAGACGGTCCGAGAGGGCCCCCCCCAAATCGCCTCTTGACGGCCCCGGAGGGCCTCAAGATCGCTCAAGAGGGCCCCAGCACGGCCTGAGAGGGCCCCGCAAATGGGCCTCCAGTAGAGCCCCAAGGCGGCCAATCGTCTTGGACGCTGCCACGGAGGCCCCGAGACGCCATTAAGGCCCCCAGACGCCCCCAAGCGGCCCCCATGACGCCTTCAAAGCTTCCAAAACGCTATCAAGAGACCCCTCCAGGAAGCCCCACACGCTTTAGCACACCTATGAGCGTGATGCGCCATATGACCCTGTATTCCGATCGACCTCGTGGACCTCACACCCCCTACGAACCCCATGATCTTGACGACCCAATATGAGCCCAGCGACACCCACGAACCCTATTAGCCATACGAGCCCCGTGAGCCCTATGAGGCCCATGAGCCGTACGTGCCCTCCAAGAGTCCCCCGAGACCCTCCCCTTTGAGCCCCATGAGCCCCATCAGCCCTACGAGCCCATGAGCCCAATGAGCTCCTGAGTCCTACGACACTTATGAGCCCGACGACCCTTACGAGCCCTTCGAGCCCTACGAATCCTACGACACACGTCAGCGCTACGAGCCCTCTGAGCCCCATCAGCCCCATTTGTCCTATGAGCCCCACGACCTCTATGCACCAATAAGCTCACGAGCCCAATGCGCCCTAGGACCCTATACTCCTCACGATCTCATGCGCCTTCCAACCCGCACGAGCCTCATGAGCCTGATGAACTCATGAGCCCTTCGACCCCTCTGAGCCTTATCACCCCTACGAACCCAGACACCTCCCCTAGGAGCTCACTAGCGACCTTGCTCTCAAGCGTCCAGTGGACGCGGCACCATCAGCCTACATGAGTTCGATGGGCCTGTCGAGCCTTTCGAGCGCATCGACGTTCTCGGTGCTTGGAGCCCTATGGCCCCTATAAGCCCCCTGGATGGCTACTATGAGCCCCTATGGGCCCTATGGCGGCACCTATAAGCTTTATGAGCCCTATGCGCCCTATGGCTCCTCCGAACCTCATAAGCCCTATGACCCCGGTGAGCCGTACGAGGCGCAAGACCCCGATGGGCCCCATGAGCCCTATGAGCTTTCTGGGCCCTCTGAGCCCTATGTCGCCTGAGAGTGTGAGCTCGACGAGCCTAACGAACCCTACGAGCCCAGTGAGCCTTCAAACCCTGTCGCTTATGAGCCTTATAAGCCCTGCGAACCTGTTGAGCTCTATCAGCCCTACGGGCCCCACGAGCTGCATGGCCCCAAGGAGCCTCCGTAGCCCTGGAAGCCGTATGAGCCCCATAGGCCATATGAGCCCTATGACCCTCACGATCCGATATGAACCCTACGAGCCTTATGAGCACGGTGGGCACAATGACTCCTATGAGCCCCACGAGCCTCATAAGCTCGATGAACCCGCCCGCTATGGGGCCCAAGAGCCCGTGACTTCTGCTTGGCCAAGCCCCTACGAGCCTGAGAACCCTGATGAGCTCATCAGCCCGAGGAACCCCATGCACCAATCACGCCTGCGGGCCCTCAACAACCTCATGATCCCCATGAGCCGCCCTGGCTGAACTACCCCTCTTTCCGATTGAGGCTTCGAGCCTCTGAGCCGAAGCGCATCGCGGTACTGGCGTGCACCTGTCGCGGCGGGCCTCTGGCGCCATGCGGTCAATATTTTTAAGGCGAAGCGAAGCGAGCCAGTAACATCTTGTGTGTGTGTTTGTGTGTGTGTGTGTGTGTGTGTGTGTGTGTGTGTGTGTGTGTGTGTGCGCGTGTATCTCTCTCTCTCTCTCTCGAGTCTCTCTCTCTCTCGAGCACGCGCATTCTCCATATCTCCTTGTGCCGCACGAATTCAGCGTGCCGCCCGGGGTGGACTGCCGCCCGCCATCTTCAGCTCCTCGAGGGCGGGGCGGCGCGGCCCTCCCTGCGGAAGGTGCGGTGCCCTCGTCTGCACTCCTCCTTTGCCTGCTGCTCAGGTGGTCAGCAGTCGGAGGTCGAGTTTAGTATTTTTCTGCCGGGCAAGGCATGGCATCTGGCGTCGCTCGTGCCTCCCCCGCTCCTCTCGCCTCTCCCGCTCCGCTGGGCCGTCCAGCCTCTTCTCCCCCCTCGGGGGTCGTCCCTCGCTGTGGGCGTGGTGTAGTGGGTGGGCCTGGTGTCCGCTTGCGGATGCTGGGCTCGCGCGCCTCGCTGCGGCCGCGGCCTGGCACGGCGCCTTCCTCTCCCTTCTTTCTCCCGGGTTGTTGCCTGCCTGCTGATGCGCCATCCTCTCGCGAAGGTTCTCTCTCGTTGTGTCAAGTCGGGTCTGTCCCTCTACAGGGGGAACACTGAAAAATAGGCACGACTTTTGGAGCATGTTTCGGCTATCTGGCAGTGTTTTTGTGGATGTTTTCAGTTTTTCGTCCCACATCCGCCTGTAGGGGGACATGCCCGAACTAATCTTAATGCCTCGCCTCCCCGCCGCCTGGAGAAGGGCCGCTTCCACGCTGGAGCAGGCGCTGTATCGCGCGCTCGCCGTCGCAGGTGGCATTTTTACCTCCTGGGGCAGGCGCTGTGTGGCGCCCTTGTCGGCTCGAGGGCGGCGCGGGGCCCTCCCGTGTACGCCCTCGGCCGATGGCTAAGTCGGGCCTGTCCCCCTTACAGGAGGACTATCCAAAAATAGCCAAAACATAGTAGTCAGAGGACGATGTTTTGACATTTTTTTGGGCATTTTTGGTACCTAGTTGAGTATTTTCTTCGCCCAAGATTCCCCTGCAGGGGGACAGGCCCGACCTAAGCCTACCGCGGGCGTGCCGGTCGAAGGAGCACTGACGGAGCGCGCTCGCTCGCGCCCTCGTGCTGAGGTCGCTCCTCCGTATCCTCGCCAGGGGCGCTGCGGACTCCACGAGCCGATCGCCGGCGTGGCAGCCGGACCTGGCGTGGCAGCCGATGGAACAGACGGGGTTTGACTCTGCGGCGCTCCCGCCGTCAGTTTGAGAAGCCCAGGCGCAAGTCCGCGATTCGCGAGTTTCTGCGGACACGCGTTGATGCCAATCGTGCGCTGCTTCCGCTCCGATTCCACGAGGCCGACGGATGAGAAGTTGCAAGGGAGTCCCAGTACAGCCCCGCTCGGAACTGGAGGAGCAGCAGGAGGAGCGTGAGACGGAGATGGTGGAGGCTTGCTCTTCCCTCCTTGTCGTCTGTCAGATCCATTTCTGATGGGCGTTTCTTCCACCACCACCACCACCATAAGTTGGAGGGGGGGAGGAGGAGGAGGAGGAGGAGGAGGAGGAGGAGGAGGAGGAGGAGGAGGAGGAGGAGGAGGACTTATGGTGGTGGTGGTGGGAAGCAGGCCCATCAATCTCCTTTTTTGCTCTTGCCTCTCCTATCTCCCCTGCATCCTCGGCTCCCTGGGCTTCGCCCCTCCCTTCTCCCTCCTCGTACCCCATGGCCCCCTCCCCCCTCGTCGTCCTTCGCTTCCTCTGCCTCTCCTTCTCCCTATCCTCTGCATCCTACCTCCCCCCCCCTTAGTTCTCCGCCTCCCCCTCCTTTTACCCCGCCGCCCCTCCCTCCTCCCTCCTCGTACCCACGGCCTCTTCCCCTTCGTCGTCCTTCTCTTCCTTTGTCTTTCCTTCTCCCTCTCCTCTGCATCCTCCCCCCGCCCCCCCTCCGCGTCCTCCGCCTCCCCCTCCCCTCACCCGGGGGAGGACGATGAGGAGGCGGTGGACGAGGAGGGGAAGGGAACGAGGAGCAAAGGAGGGGTGCGAAGAGAGAGCTTGGAGGGGTAAGGAGGGAGGTGGGAGAGGAGCCAGGGGGAACGCGAGGAGGGACATATTCCATCATGCAGGAACAGGGGGAATCGAGGAGAGAGGAGCAAGATGGGGGAGGAGAGAAGAGCGACACAGACGGAAAGAGGGGGGAGGAAAGAGGGGTGACGGGGGAGGAGATAGATGTAACGTGACACAGGAGAAACCAGGAGGAGTCATTACGAGGGAAGATGAGTGCGGAAAAAGACGCGAGGAGCGGCGAGGAAGCCAAGAGACGGCGACAAGTTGGCCCAGCCCAGCGCGAAACAGTGCCAACCCCAATGTGCATCGCGATATATGTTCTATTTGTCATGACCATGCCTTGTCCTGCGCTTGGAACCGAAGCTCACGTGGTTCTAGTATGTATATGTGGATGTCTACGTATATGTAAATGTGTATGTAGATGTATTTGTTCATGCTTCTACACATACATTTGTCTATGTACACATAGTTGTAAATAAGTCAGGCACAACATCGTGGAAGCTCTTGCGCGAGCCGAGAGACCGCAGAAGGCGTTAAGCCCCTACCGAACCCCGCTCCCACTCCGCCCCGCTCCCCTTCTCACGCTGCCACCCCTGTCCCCTTCTTCCCCCCTCGGCCCGTTTGCCACCCTCCTCTCCCATCTCCACCTCTGCCTCTCGACCCGCCCCCTCTCTTTCTATCATTTTGGTTCTTTCTATAGTCACACGTGTATGTGTGTGTATATACATACATATGTTTTGTTGTTTTTTTTTTCATTGTTTTTTTTTCTCTCTCTCTCTCTCTCCGTTTCATGTTTTCTTTTATTTTTTTCTTTCTTTCTCTCTCTCTCCTTCTCTTTCGGGCTTTTTTTCACTCTCTAGCGTTTGTGTTTGTTTGTCCGTTTTTTGTTTGCTTGTTTGTTTGTCTGTTTGTGTGTGTTTGTGTTTCTGTGTGTGTGTATGTGTTGCATTTGCTCCATCCGCCGGCGTAGTCACTCTGCCTAGCCGCCGACGCAAAAAGTAGGCTGCCGACGCAAAAAATAGTTGACTATATATATATATACATATATGTGCCTGTGTGTGTGTGTCTCTCGACCTCTGAGCCACTCGGCGGACCTGGTTGCCACGCGCCAACCACCCCGGCGGCGTGTGGCACCTTTCCACGCTCCGGCCCTCCCGCCTCTGTTTCCCTCTCCCTTGGCGCCCCGGCCGCGTGCTGTCCACCCCAGCAGCGTGCGGCCCCCTCGGCTTTGGCCGCTTCAGTTCGACAGTTCCCGCACCGATTGGGTGCTCCCCGATTTGGCCCGCATTGTCCTCCCCGTCAGCGCGCGGCCTCAGCGGCCTCGGCCGCAGTTTTTGACAAATGAGGTGACGTGGCCGCGCGCTGTCCACCCCGGTAGCGAGCGGCCCTGCCCAGTCTCAGCCGACACTCCCACTTCTTTCGCTCCGATGCGGTGCTTCTAGTCTTGGCCTGCACTGTCCACCCTGGCAGCGCACGGCCCCGCGGCCTCGGCCACAGTTTTGGTACAGGCACGTCCCTGTACTGCCCCTTGCTGGCTGCCCCGGACGTGCCTCGGCAGCCCTGGCCGGCCCTCCAGGGCAGTGCGCAGACGTCCGCAGCAGCACAGTGCGCGGGCTGGCTGCCTTCTGGCCGCCGGCGCTGGCGCCTGCGCTGCCGCCCCGCCTGCGGGGTTTACCCTACAGGCGGGGCGCTCCTCTTCCTCGCCCTCCCCCCCCCCCCGTTCGCTTTCCCTCCCTCCCTCCGCGTGCCGCTATGGCGCTCGCGAGGCTGCCGCAGCTTGCAGCCTCCCCACGTGGTCGGGCTCCTGGGCTTGATCTTGCCGCCTGCCCCCCCCGCGGGCTCAGCATTTCGTTGGCTACGGTCCAACCTAGACTGCACATGTACTTGCCGTACCTTGTCACGTGTCACCCACCTCTGCGGCCCACGCCCGTCGACCTAGCACCACGCGTACTATTTCGACGGCGTCACTGCTTCGTCTGCTTGCCTTACCCGTTGTGGGCCCCGTCAGCGCCCGTGGGTGCTCTGGCGCCGCGGCCCGGCAGATGCCATGGTTCCCGCCGACGGACCGGGCCGCGCCAGCGCACTCAAGTGCGAAGTCTCCCACCTCCGAGGGGCCTTTTCTTTTTCTCCTCCCCCCCGCGGCCGCCTGCTCTTCCCTCTTCCCATTCCTGCATGCTGGCCAAGTCGCTTTTCGGTGCCCCCCTCTAGCTCTGTCACTGGTGCAGCCGACTCTGCATCGCCGCCGACGAAACGTGTGTGTGTGTGTGTTTGTCTCTCAGGGCTGTTCATCATGGCGCGTTCGACTAAGTTCGTTCTCGACTGGCACCTCCACGGGCCGTCCGCGCTTGAGGCTTCCTCTGCGCCGCCGACTCAAAAGTGTGCGTGTGTGTGTTTGTTTGTGATGTTTTTTCTCTGTCGCTGTCTCTCTCTCTCTCTCTCTCTATGTTTCCCTCTCCCTCCCTTCCTCCCTCCTCGCTCCCTGTGTTTGTTTTTGCTTATCAGTCAGTCATTCGATCAGCCAGTCAGTCAGTCAGTCTGTCTTCCACAATGCCCCGATCTGACTACTACTTTCTTTGTTCCTCTGAAGCACTGTTGTGCGGGCCCCCCTTTCCGCACTCACACGCAGCATTCCTCTATTGTCTGCTGCGGTTGGAGGCTCATGCCGCTCCTGGATCGCCACGTTTGCCGAGCCCGGTGGTGTGCAGTTCGGGTTCCTCAGCAGTGCCTCTTCCTTCTCCTTCACCTCCCCCGCCTCCGCCTCCTCCTCCTCCTCCTCCTCCTCCTCCTACTGGGCGGTTTGGCACGTCACGTCCTGTTGCGACACTGTTTCGCCGCCAATTGGCGGTGCCCCGGCGCCCTCCCTGCAGTGCCCCCCGCGGCACCTCGAATACCTGTCCGTGAGTCCCCTTGTCGCCATGGGGCGTCCCAGGCTCCAGGATAGGCGCCGTGGGGGCATCCCACCGAGCATGAAGGGATAATGCCGAAGATATTTATTTCTTCCGAAGAAGAACATATAATGATACCGCTGCCGACCCCTTGTCGCCACGGCTGGATTCGCCACGAAGTCCTGGTCAGAACGCGCCCGTGGAGAGATCCAGATGTAGCGTCCACGGTCCCCCTAGTGTTCGAGCTTTTTTACCGGTTCTTCGTGCCTTGGGATGAAAGGCACCGCTGCGCAGACGGTCGTCCGGGGCTGGTGGAACGACAATTGTGGCCCCAGTGCATGAACACATTCCTGCTCCGTCCCCGTGTCAATCTCCAGGGTCCATTTCGGTGTGGCCGATCCGATCCGATATTCATTCCGCCTGGCCCCGATCCGATCCGATTTCGGCATTCCGACGCTCCCACGCGGCCCGTTACTTGCATTAGCGTTGGTTGCATCCTGCCGTAACCGATCCGTTCCGATTCCGACTCCGTGCCGATGCGGCCCGATGCGACGCGCGTTCCTGTCCGATCCGATTTCCCGCTTCGATGCAGTCTGGTCCTGCCCTCCTCGACTTGAGCTAGCGGCGCATGCGGCAGCGCAGCGCGAGAGGCCCGTGGAGTCTTCGGCGCTGGTAGACGAGTGGGTCCATGGCCATGGCGCGGCTCCCTTGTTATTCGGGCGAAGAGAACTGGGCGCAGACACCGATCCTGTCCGGACCCATCCTGCGCCCAGGTCCTGTGCATACGCCAGGAGGGCGTGCGCAGCGATCCTGGGACCAGGGAGGGCCGGTGCAGGATCCGTGGGCGGGCATCGCATAGTTCTCTCTCCCTCTCCCTCTCCATCTACATCTCTACCTCTACCTTTCTTTCTATCTTCATCTCTATTTCCGTCTCTATCTCACCTCTATCTTATATTTTGTTTTACTCTCTATCTCCGTCTCCATCTCTTTCTCAATCTCTATATTCTCTCTCCAGCTCCATCTCTATTTCTCTCTTTATAAATACGTCCATGTCTATCTCTAGCTCTATGTCTATATACATATATATACACACCTATCTTTCTTTATGTCGCATTATCTCTCTGTGTATACATACGTATCCATCTCTATCCCAATCTCTACCTCTAGCTCTCTCTCTCTCTCCCTCTATCGCTGTCTCCATCTCTATCTTCATCTCCATCTCCATCCCCATCTGCATCTGCATCTCCATCTCTACCTCTACCTTTACCTCTATATGTATCTGTATTTCTATCTTTATCTCAGTCTCTCTCTCTATATATAGCTCTAGCCTTATCTCTATACCTATCTCTATCTCTATCTCTATCTCCATTTGCATCACCATCTCCATCTGTATCTATACCTCTACCTCAATCTCTATCTCCGTCTCTATCGCCATCTCCATCGCCACCTCTGCCTCGCTCTTTACCTTTCTCTCTACGGCTACCCCTGTCTACATCTCTCCCTCTATGTGTGTATTATATACATATGTACATACACACATATACATCTATATATATATATATATGTGTGTGTGTGTGTGTGTGTGTGTACAGTGGCGTTTTAATACATGCCCGCGTGCGGATCATCTATTAAATAATGCAGGGATGTAGTATTAAAAACAACGATGAGTTCATGCATACATGTATTTATAAAAATGTTCAAGTATTAAAAGTCCTATATTTTTTAAAGTCCCATGTATGAAAAACTGCCCTGTACATATCTAATTCCCTCTAATTCCATCCAGGCGGCCCTCGGGGCGGGCCTGCGGACCTCGCCCTGCTCGCCGCCCCTGCTCGCCGCCCCTCCGCTCGGCGGCGTGCCCCCCCCCCACCCCCACCCCCCGCGCCGCGCGCGCGAGGTCTCCCCCTCGCGCAGCCACGGGAGGGGCTACCTCAGGAGCAGCTCCAGGCTGACCCAGGAGTCGGGGGCGGGGGGTCGACGGCCCTCCTCCTCCTCCTCCTCCTCCTCCTCTTCTCCCTCCTCTTCTCCCTCCTCCTCCTCCTCCTCCTCTTCCTCCTCCTCCTCCTCCTCCTCCTTCTCCTCCTCTACTCCCTCCTCCTGCCTCCTTCCCCTGACGCAGTCAGATGAGGAAAATCCCGTGGAAAAGTCCTGCCTCCTCCCGCCTCTTCTTCCTCCTCTTCCTCCTCCTCCTCCTTCTCCTCCTCCTCCTCCTCCTCCTCCTCCTCCTCCTCCTCCCCCTCCTCGTAGTCGCCCCTCCTGGCACAAGTTCCGCATTTTGGCGTCTTGCCCTCATACATACCGACGTTGCACGCGAGCTAACGACTTCATGGGAGCCCTCTCTGTTTCTCTTGCTCTCCTCCGGTCGACTCCGTTGACGACGCGCGCGAGGCCCTCGGTCCCTGCGTGCGCGCCCGGGGCCCTCCGACTGCGGCGTGCACAGTAAGACCCACAAGCGCTACTTTTACATCGGGAAGTGAGGGGAGTATTGATCGGTATCGTTGATCCGATCCCCATCCCCATCCCCATCCCCTTCGAGGCTTCCACCGAATTGCCACCCCAGTTGGTGATACGCCCCTCGAAGCCCTTAGGGAATGGCCTTAATCCCCATCTATGGTGGTAAATCGGCCAGTGGGGCCCAGGCCACGCCGCTGGGGATGAGGGTCGGATACACGATTCTCAATTGAGTGGGCTGGTTTCATGTCGTGCGACCAGCTTGATGGGAGCAGGTCAGAGTTTCATTTGCGCGTCTTTCGATGGCAGCCGGAGGATTTTTTCCCCCAGGATCGGTGAACACACGGTGTGGCAGTGGCCGGCCCCGAAGACTCGCCCAACAACGAAGGCCCAGCCGACTCAGAAAGGAGTGCCAACGCGTCGATGGGGTGTATGATCGCTCTGGGGACAAATCTATTTTGTCGACATATCGATTCGTTAAGGCGTGGTGTCCTCCTGAGTCTCTCCAGGGCCGTGGGGGTGCTGTTCGACACCGGTGGAATGGTCATTTTGGTTTATGCTTCATATCCGCAATTTGGTTCCTGCTGCCAAATAATGAGACGGACAGTAAGCAATGCCAATCACTAAGTGGTTGGGGAAGTCAAGTTATAGCCCAATTTCCTGCTCGATGTTTGCCAGCACTGTTTATAGATGGAAATTTGCATAATGGGCTTCGAAAGTTCGGAGGCCAGTGGTGCTATCCTACGGGCCCCAATCTCTTGGACGCTGTAGGCCCTTGTGGGGCCCAGAAAGAGGATGCTCGCACGACGGATTGGTAGATGATGCTCAACGCGCACCGCTTGTGCCTGGCTTACACATGCTCTCACGAGGAATACGGCCCGACATATATCAGAGGCTCGACACAGGCGCGCGTCGACAGCGTTGCAATTTCAAAGCCCATGCTGGCTCATATCCACACACTCTCTTCGCGTCTGGAGACGCACGGGGCGTTGTCTACAACTGCCAGACTCAATGCAGATCACGCTCCTTTGGTGGTGGAGTTTAGGACGCAATCCTGGTTCGACAACGATTCGAAGAATGGCATGCAGGCCTGTGCAAGCATAAGTTGATGCGTGCGTGGCTGACATGGGGAGCTGGTTGTGACGAATTTATTTCATCGCTTCGCTCATTCCGCCGGCCCATAATGTCGCACCGTGGTCGCCTGTCCGAGTGGTCGTTTGCAGTGTGGAGCTGCGGCGTCCGAGCTGTGTAGTTGTCGATAAAGTTGTTCATGTTTCTTGGGCCATCTTGGAGACGTCTTGGGCCGTCCGGAGGCCATCTTGGGCGTGGTGGAGCGATCTTTGGGCGTCTCGGACCTCTCTTGGACCGTTTTGGGGGCGTTCTTGGGGCCCTCTTGGGCCGTCCTGGAGGCCTCTGGGCCCGTCTTGGAGCCGTCTTGGGCCGTCTTGGGGCCCTCTTGGGGGCCTCTTGGGCCCTCTTGGGGCGATCTTGGAGGCCTCTTGAGCTGTTTAGGGGCGTCGGGGAACCGAAAACGTTAAAACGCCCAAATCTGTCCAAAACCAAAGGGAAGACACAGTTTTTTGCCTCTTGGGGCCCTCTTGGGAGTTCTCTTGGAGGCCTCTTGGGGCATCTTGGAGGCTTCTTGGGCCATCTTGGAGACGTCTTGGGCCGTCCGGAGGCCATCTTGGGCGTCGTGGAGCGATCTTTGGGCGTCTCGGACCTCTCTTGGACCGTGTTGGGGGCGTTCTTGGGGCCCTCTTGGGCCGTCTTGGAGGCCTCTGGGGCCGTCTTGGAGCCGTCTTGGGCCGTCTTGGGGCCCTTTTGAGGGCCTCTTGGGCCCTCTTGGGGCGATCTTGGAGGCCTCTTGAGCCGTTTAGGGGCGTCGGGGAACCGAAAAGGTTGAAACGCCCAAATCTGTCCAAAACCCAAGAAAAAAACATTGATTTTTGCCTCTTGGGGCCCTCTTGGGAGTGCTCCTGGAGGCCTCTTAGGGCATCTTGGAGGCTTGTTGGGTCATCTTGGAGACCTCTTGGGCCGTCTGGATGCCATCTTGGGCGGCGTGGAGCGATCTTCGGGCGGCTCGGACCTCTCTTGGATTGTGTTGGGGGCCTCTTGGGGCCCTCTTGGGGCGATCCTGGAGGATCTGGGGGAGTGTCCCGGGCGTGTCCCGGGTACTTTTGATCCAGGGACCCCCAGGGGCCGCCCCGCGCGCGCGAACCAGAAATACTGTTTACCAGTTACCGGAGATCTTAGCACGCCTCTGGCCCGTTGTGCCGGCGAATTAGTAAACTAGACGAGTGGGCTACGTGCCGATGCAAAACGTCCGATGACGGGGGATTACACATGGTCGAGCGCCGACTTTGGAGGTCATCTATGTCAATTCACTCGGAGAGCTTGTGCATGTCCCAGAGAAGGGTGGCGGCCTTCTGCCCACTGGAGTGGGTTTCCCAACTGTGCAACCTTTGCCGTCATGCGACGTCAGAAGCACTCTTGAAACCATAGCTCCGGTAAAACGATCTCTGGGGGGTTCTTCCCATCCCAACGCAACTGCCCTCCTGGTGCTACCCCAAAGACGGTAGGGCGACGCGAAGATCCCGATGGGCCTCAGCCCGCCAGCGGGCCTCGGCAACATGGCCAGCATCACGTGGCGAACCTGCAGAGGCAACGAAGACATGACTTCACACACCGCAAGCCAACATGCCAACGCGTCCAAAACCCCGTCGCCGAGGAGGCTGAGGTGGTGCATATGGAAGCCATTCACCGACGCAGCCGAACGCGCGCTGCACCTGCGGCTAGTGGTCCTGAGGGTCTCAACAGGCATTCTGGGGAAGGGGGTGCAAAGGGTCAAAGGCTTCGGACAAGGGGTGCCCGTCTAGGTCAGCCGTCCACAACTTCTGAAACATAATACCCTCCTGTCGCAGCAGAGCCATGGGATCCGAGATAACCTGACCTTCGGCCGATAAAGTCGCAGAAGATTGTCACGCCTCAACGGGCTTGATCCCGGAATGAGCCAAGCGACCCCCCTACTTCAAGTCCTGTTGGAGCCGTGCCTTCCAAGCCTTCTCCCCAGCTTGACGAGCGTCGCAGATTTTGGAACTAGCCCCGAAGTCACTGCGTTTAAGCTGGTCAGACAAAACACTCGGGCAGAGCAAAGCGCGCTTCCACAGCGCAGCGTCCGAACAAATTCCCCCTGGGGCACTGCCGGCAGGGCCTTCTTTCTGGCCAGGCGGTCTCAGCGGGTCATTCAGAAATTGCCCGAACGTGAAAAGTGCGGGTCAGCCACCGAACCGCCCAAAGAAGAGGGCGGCGCGCAGGTCTCTGGTGCCTCCTATGTATATCTTCCCGCCGAACCTGAGGGTTCTCCCGCCTGCAGCCGTATTTGGGCAACTCGACCTGCAAGTTCTGAGCAAGTTCTATCTCAGCAAGGTTGGCCCAAGCCTTGTCAGGCCCCCTCGGCGCGTTGCCGGCCGCGGCTTCCCCCGACCTGGCAGGCTCAAGCGTGGCCTCCGCTTGCTGTCCAACCATCTCCCGCGCGGGGGGCTGGGGGCGTGGGCCCGCGGGGGCGCCGGAGGGGAAAGGGCGGGGGCTTGCGGAAAGACAATGCCTTGAGTTTTCACACATCTCCGTGAAACCTCATCGTGGCAGGGGGGTGGGGATTGGTGGGGGCCAAAACTTGAACGTTCACATCCTTGACTCTTTGACGGTCCAGTGGGCGCGATGAACTGGTCGTAATTCTTGCGACCGGGGGCCGCCGTCGTGGTGCGCGTTCCACAGCCGGCGGCAAGTGCTTGACCTTGCAGCTCTTCAAGACATCTGCGAGAGCTGAGGGTGGCAGGACTCATGTTGAAATCTCTTCCGATGACGAAGGGGGGGGGGGGCGAGCTGGTGACCGTGCCTCCTATCTTGTACATGATGGACACATTCTGATCCGATAGCTCCTGGCAGTCATGCAGGTAGCAACTCGCCGCGATGAACGGGTCCTGGTCAGGGGAGTTCGTTCGGGCAGCCATCGCCCCGTGGAGCATCAGGGTGGCGCCGTAAGTGGGAGGGGCCAAACCCAAGATCGACCGCCGCAGCGCCGCCCGCCTTGGGTGCGCGAGGCTGACGACGCACTCGTTGGCTCGAACATGGTTTTCTACCTTCTTCTGCGTGCCCGCCGCCGGGCATCAGGGATCCGATCCGCGACCGAGTGATGTTCCTGAAGAAAGGCGATGTAGGGCTCGCGCGCGAGTGGCCAGTCTTGGATCGAGCTCCAAGCCGCGCAGTCGCACGCGCGCACGCTTAACTCCAGCTGGCCCGCGCCCGGGTGCGCAGCCGGCTGGGGCGCGTCAAAATGTTCGACTGAAACCATTTGGGCCGTCTTGCGGGGATCGGCGACTGGGTCGGCCGACGGGCCCAGCGACGCACCGCGCAAGGACACTCGTGGGACAAAGCATTGTTGGAGGCCTGCATCCAAAAGTTGCAGAGCGTACTCGCTAAAGTGAGAGCGCATCGAGATTCCGAGACGCATCGCCGCCGTCATCCTCCATCGCACCTGCGAGCAACGTAGCTGCAGCTTCGCGTAGCTGGGTGTTGTGCGACTCTTTCCTGTCCGCGAGCTGACCGATATCTCCTCTGGGGTCAGCGTCAGCGTGTAAGCCGATTCCTCGATGTCAAACTTGCTATCGGTATTGATGGAAGCATTGGCGCCCACTTTGCCCGAGACAATGTCCTCGACGTGAATGCGCCGATCTGGTGCTGGGTCAGGCTTGGGCGAAATGCTATCTCCTGTCGACACTTTGACCACCGACTTGGATTCGTCATCCGCCAAGGCAAGATCATCCTTCGCCGCCGTGACCGCAGCCCGCTGTTCGGCAATCTGTTGAGTTAGTTTGTTCAGCTCGGACACCTGGAGACGCAACTTCCTCTCCAGCTGCAACGCCTTGGCGCGGGCCTTGTCGACCCTCTGCTGAGGTGGGACCACAGGGGCGACCTTCGGCTCCAGGCTGGTCAGAGCTGCCTCGTACTCTTCGTGCCTGCTCGCTCCACAGTGTGCGTTAGGTATCCAATCACTTTCTTCTCCTGTGCAGTTTTCAGAACGGGAAGCAATGAGCGAGAAGAGAGCGGCCGCACGGCGACCTTGGTCTGCCGCCGTCCTTGCTCAAGCTGGCACCCCTCAGACCTCGGGGGGGGACCAGCGCATGCAGGCCGCTGCTCGCGCGGCGGTGGCAGAGCTGGCCCGGGGGCTGTCCACAGGGGTGGTGTTGCGGGCATCCTCAGCGCCCTGTCCGCCCTGCAGCTGTACACCCGCCTTGAGCTGCCCTGCCTGCCCCGACTGCCACCTCGAGTGCGGCCCGGGCAGCATTGTCAGCTCCCCTCGGCAGGTGCCTGTCTACTTCGTGCTCTTCTCCTACGTGCTGGTGGCCCTCGTGGGCGGCCTCTTCGGCTTCATCAGTGGGGCGCTTTGGTGCCCAGGGTTGTCCACGGCTGGACGGGGCCCGGCTCCCGCTGCGCAGCGGGATAGCGGGGTGCGGCTCGTGGCCGCAGTGACGTCAGGTAGGGAGGAGCTGCAGCTGGCGACGGAGGCGCGGGAGCAGCTCGCCCTGCTACGTCGTCGCTAGTATGGCGGTGGCGGCTGCGGCCGCTGCGGCGCCTGTGGGCGCGCCTCACCAGCTCATCGGCAGCCACGGTCTGAACGAAGGCGACTTCATCCTGCTGCTGTACAGTGTGGCGGGACGCCGCATATGGCACGAACGGATGGTCGTCTACCTCCCGCCGGGGGGCATCACCGTGATGACGACGCTGACCCCGGACGACGACTCGTATGAGGAGGACGTCGCCTCTGGTGGGGACGTGCTGCGCTGGGGACGCCTCCCCAATGGCATCATCGGCGGCGAGGCTGGTTTCGTGGCAGGGGGCCGCGTTTACCGCTTCCGCCACCCCCCGATGCCGGCCGCCGCTGGCGCCCTTCGTGACGCTGCTGCCCTGCGGCTCGGCTTCCCTGCCCCCGGGCTCCCGCTGGCGCCCAACACTGGTGCCGCCGGCGGCGTGGCGCCTGCTCCCGCCCCCGACGGCGGTGGAGCGGCGCCTGGCGCGCCGGGGGGCGGAGGCTTGGCTGGGCTGGTAGCGGCCCTGGGCGGCCCGGGTGCCGGCCCCGCGGCGGCTGCCGGCGCTCTGGTACCTGGTGGCGGGGCGCTGCCTGCGGCCGGAGGCGCGGCGCCTGTGGCGGGCGCCCCCGCTGGCGCGGCTGCGGCTGGCGCTTTGGTGCCTGCGGCCCCAGCACCAGCGGTGCCTCCAGCGCCCCCGGCGCTCCTTGCGCCTGCCGCCCCCGCTGGAGCCGCGCCCGCCTTGCCCGGCATCGGGGGAGCCTCTGGGTTGCCGGTGGGCTCGCCTGGTGACGCTCGCATCCTCGGCATCACCACCGACGCTCTCGGGCAGAGGTACAAGGACTTCAGGGACGCGGTCAACGGTATGACGCAGAACACATACCCTGACTGGCCTATCAGAGGGTTGAGGACGGCCTGGTGGGTGTGCCGCTTCATGCTGGCCAACGGGGGCTCCCCTCTGGCTCGGCATAGCCGTTGGCGCACGGACTGTCGCTTGGGCGCCTCGGACCAGGGAGCCCCCGAGCACGAGCATGCGTGCCGCTTGCTGGAGACCATGGCGTGCTACGACCAGGTCAACGTTCCAGACGTGGCGGCGGCGGAGCTGGCCGCCCGGAGTTTGCAGCTCATCGAGGAGAAGTACAGGGATCGGTTGGCAGGGAACGCCCGCACGGAGGCGGCCGACAGCCATCTCTACTATGGCACGGACATGGTGAGAGGAAATTGCTGTGTCTGCCCATTGCTGCAGGAGTGGATCAGCGCGGAGTTGGGCAGGGAGTGCGCTGTGATGAAAGAGCGCCGGAAGGCCCAGGAGGAGAGGCAGCTTGCTCGGCCGAAGGGCGGGCCTAAGAAGCCTGGCGATCCCAAGGGCCCCGGCGCCGACAATGCCTGACCACACCTTCGGCGGCTCAGGGGGCGCCGCCGATGCCGAAAAGCCCCCCCGTGAGCCCTGGCGGCAGCGTGACATTTTCCCCCTCCCCTCTGTCCTCAGACGACCCCGGGCGGTGCCGACAGGGCGAGAGGTCCGCAGCACCGTCCGCCGTCGCAGAATGGCCACTGCCTCACTCGACTGGGCAGATGATGCGGTTCAGAGTTTGAATGATCTGTATGGATGCCCGACGGGTTTGGCTGGCCCTCCTGGGGCCTTCGTCGGTCGTCCTGCCGATCCCGAGCCGCCTGGTCTGTTTCTTCCCTCTCCTCCCTCCTCTCCTGCTAACGCTTGCCAGGCCCAGGCTCTTGAGCACGTCGCCAGTCGGTGCGTCCAGGTTGGGCCCCCGCCAGGTGACTTTTCGTTTGGCAAGGAAGCCCTCAGCGAGCTTCTTGCCGGGTCCTCGGTTTATTCCTCCGACCAGGGCCCCCGCCGCCCGTTTGTCAAGGACCTCGTGTCCTGGCCTGAGCTTGGAGCGAAGCCGATTCCTTTGGCAGAAGCCCTGAGCCCAGCCGGTCGATTGTGGCTCGGCGGCTGGCGCGAAAATTTGTTGAGAACTGAGCAGGAGCCGCCATCTCACAGCAGGAGGCCTGCCCGCACGGTGTTTTTGTTGACAGTGCGCTGAAGCAGCAGCCCTCCACCTATGCAGAGTTTCTCCTGCGTCTTTTTCAGTGTGGAATGCTTAGGTGGGAGGTGGCAGCCGGGCGTAAGGGGAAACTGGGATGTTTTTTCGTAGCCAAGAAGAACGGTCGACTGCGGATCATTTTTGATACAAGGTTTGTCAACACGTATTTCAAAACACCACCACCACCGAGCACCCGGCAGCCGACCTCGAGCGCGTTCTCATCGTTGGAGACTTCGGAGAGGCCTGTGTACATCGCTTCAGGGGATCTTGACTATGCTTTCTACCGCTTGGGGTTGCCGCCGGACTTGGGTCAGTATTTCTCCCTCCCGGTCATAGACTCCACGCTGGTGAAGGTCTTCTACCTCAGCGGACTCTCCGTCCCGCCTGGCACTCCCTTGCTTCCTTGCCTGACGGTGCTGCCTATGGGGTGGTCCTGGGCTATTCATCTTTGCCAAGGTGTCTTGAGGAACAGCATCTCGGAGGCGGGCCTGTCTGGGGACTTCCTGATAGAGGATGGCCGCGCTGGAGTTCTTCTCGCTGATGCGCAGCAGGTTGGCAGCGCAGCGTACGTTGACAATTTCTTCACAGTCGGCCACGATCGTGATAAGACTACTAAGTCCATGAATGCAATCACCTCCGTTCTTAGGGACAAGGGTTTGGTGGTTCACGAGTTGGAAGAAGGTTCTACCGATTGTGCGTTCTTGGGCGTGGAGCTCTCGGGCGGTATTCGGTTAAGCATCAAGAGGCGTAATATCTGGAGGCTTCGTCTTGGGATTGAGGAGCTTATCAGCAGACGGTGTTGTAGCGGTGCCATGTTGCAGGTCCTGGTGGGCCACGTTACCTGGGCGTGTCTTTTGAAGAGGGAGGCCCTGGTGGCCCTGGATGCCTGTTACGCCTTCATCATTGCCAACCCTACCGAGGTTGTTGAGACGTGGCCCTCAGTGTTACGCGAGCTCTGGCAGGTCAGGAGCCTGCTGCCGCTTTTGTGCTGTAATCTTTCCGCGAGGTGGCACCCTGTGGTTGCCTGCTCGGACGCCTGCACGTGCGGAGTCGCGGTCTGCACTCGGAAGTTGGAGCCTGACACCGTTGGGAAAATCGGCCGACACAGTGAGCGATGGAGATATAAGATCGAGGGTGGCGCTCAGGCTCGGGACCGTGCGCTCGGTGCTGATTGCTTGGGTACTCCGTCGTCTTCTTTTACTATGTCGTCGTCCTGTTTATCAGCTGGTGTCGGGGATCCTCTAGCGGGGTTTAGCGAGTCTGAGAGCGGGCTAACGGTCTCCAACACGGTCTTCGATGAGGTCCCTAGGGCTATCCTGGACAAGGGGGCTTGGAACGTCGTGCTCGCGTCGAAGGTCGTCGTCTCGGCTAGCATTCTGGAGCTAGAGGGGGACGGGCTTGTCTTGGCTTACAAACACCTTCTGCGCTCTTCAGAGGCCTGTGGTTCTCGGGCATTGGCCCTCGTGGACAACGTGCCGCTGGCCCTCGGGGCCACCAAGGGGAGGGCCAATTCTGAACACCTCCATCGAGCTCTTCGGAAGGTTGCCGCCCTCTCTCTGGCCACGGGGACCAAACTGCACGTTCGGTGGTTGCCCGGCGAGTTCAACCCCGCGGACGAGCCCTCCAGGGGAAAGAGTGGTTGGTTCGTGGGGCCCTACCGCAGCCACCCCGCGGCCCTAACGCGGGAGGCTTCCCCGCTCGTCGCGGGCGAGGCCACGCCTCGCCCTGGTGGGCTGGCCCCCGCGGCCGCGCCAGCCGCAGCCTCGCCGGCCCTGCTGGTGCCCTCCCGCGATGCCCCGGGCGGTGGCGCGGCGGCCGGCTGCGCGGCCAGCCGCCCTTCAGGCCCGAGCCGCGGCAGCGAGCCTCATGCGCTCGACGCGGCCGCCCCTCGGGCGGCTCACGCTCCTCGAGCACGTGGCGGTGTCCCCGGATACGGAGATGGCCTACCGAGCGCTCCTCCGGGGCTTTGTGGATTTCTGCCATCGCACGAGCCTCGACAGGTGCGACCTGGCGGGGCTGGGCCAGGCGATCTCGGCCTACACGGACAGGCTCTACCTGGACGGCCACCTACCCGACGAGGGCAGCGAGCTGCTGGCGGCCCTGGCCCATTTCGTGCCGGAGCTCCACAAGTCGCTGAAGGTGCGGTTGCCAAGGTCATCCAGGGCCTGTGCGTCGTGGAAGAAGAGGGTTCCGGGCTCCCAGCGCCTGCCCCTGCCAAAGGTTGCGGCGCTCGCCATTGCGGGAGCCCTGAGCTTCTTCGGCCAGCCTCGCATGGCCATCTGGATCGCGCTCACGTTTGTCACGTACCTGCGCCCCAAGGAGGCCATCAGGCTCGGCCCAGCCCACCTGGTAAGGCCATGTCCTTCGGCCGGCCCGCAGTACGTGCATTGGGGTCCTCATCAACGACTCGGGCGGAGAGGCCGGCAAGACAGGCGAGTGGGACGGGTCGGTGACCATCGACCTGGGCGCCTTGTTGCTGGACGCCCTGAGCGCGCTGAAGGCGGCCACCGACGGACAAAGCAACCTGTGGGACTTCACGCCCGCCTCGCTGCGCCGGGAGTTCAACCGCTGCGTGCAGCTCCTGGGGCTGCTGCCGCTCAGGCCGCACCTCTACAGCTTGCGGCGCGGAGGGGCCTCGGACGACCTCGCGACCAGGCGGCGCACCCTCGCGGAGGTGGAGCGCCGCGGCCAGTGGCGGGGCCAGCGCAGCCTCCGCCGTTACGGCAAGGAGGCGAGGCTGCTCATGGAGATGGCCAAGGTCCCGCCGGCGGTCTACACCTTCGGCCAGGCCGTGCAGGGCAACTTCTCGCTGGCCTTCCAGAGTCGGCTTCGCGATCGGAGGATCTGGTCGAAGGTGCCCCTGGAGATCAAGCACAGCCTCGAGGCCGCGGGCGCAACCCGCGACGGCGAGGCGCCGCCCCGTCGGCGCCAGCGAAGTGGACGAGCTGTTCGGATGTCGAGGCCTGTTCGTGCCTACATCAGCTTTTTCAGCGAGAGCGACGGAGGGCCAGTAAGTTCACACGCTGTGTGTTTTTGGATATCTTCTCTGGCTGTGGGCGTATTTCAGAGAGTCTACGCAAGCAAGGGTATGGGGCTGTCTCTCTGGATATCTTGAGGGGCTCTTGGGAGGACGTCACTCGACCTTGTGTCCTGAAGATCCTGGAGGGCTGGATTCGGTCTCGGGCCGTTATTGGCATCTGGCTGGGTACTCCCTGTACTACTTTCAGCAGAGCCCTTCGGAAGCCCCTCAGATCCGCGGATCATCCTTGGGGTCTGCCACAGCTGTCGGAGGCCGGGCTGGCCCGCCTGCAGTCAGGAAACGCCACTTTCAAGGCCAGCATGAGGATCGTGCAGGCCGCCCTTGCAGTCGACTGCCTTGTATTTCTTGAGAACCCGCGCGCGTCTCAGATCTGGTCCATGCCGCCCGTCGTGGAGTTCAGAAAGCACCCGTCGTTTCTGATTCACAAGTGTGATTTCTGCCAGTATGGGACGCCTTGGAAGAAGGCTACATCCATAGCATCGTGGAGCGCTCCGCTGCTCCCCGCCCTGAATCAATCGTGCCGGAGCCGCAATCACATATGTGCGAGATCCAGGCAGCCCCACATTATCCTCTCAGGACTCGCCGCTGGTACGAATATGAAGTGGACTCAAGTAGCTACCCCATATCCCCCAAAGTTCGCCCTGGCTGCTGCCCCTCCTTAGTCAGCATAGCAGAGTCTCTTCGGACCTCGAGACTCCAGGAGCTCGCTGGAATCGCCTCTTGATTCTGGCGTTTGTTTCTCTTTTGGTGTTTCTCGAGAGCTCCGAGGTCTGGGGGTGTGCGGCCTGTCGGCCAGTTCTACCTTCGGGATCGGGAGCACGTTATAACCTTGTTTTCCTGTCTCGGCTGGTGTCGGCCTCGCTACTGCACAGTCGCTGGCCCCGCACTCTGTTGGGCTCGCCGCCTCGCCCCGCCTGCACAAAATGACATCGTCTGGCCGGGGGTGCTCGAGGGTAGTGCTGTGCAGTTTTTCAGAACGGGAAGCAATGGGCGAGAAGAGAGCGGCCGCACGGCGACCTTGGTCTGCCGCCGTCCTTGCTCAAGCTCCCACCATCCTGCCCCTATCTCCTCCTTTTGTCTTCCTACTCTTCCACCCGTTCTAGCGCGGAGCACGTTATAACCTTGTTTTCCTGTCTCGGCTGGTGTCGGCCTCGCTACTGCACAGTCGCTGGCCCCGCACTCTGTTGGGCTCGCCGCCTCGTTCCGCCTGCACAAAATAACATCGTCTGGCCGGGGGGGCTCGAGGGTAGTGCTCCTCCTCCCAGTCGGCCTCGCCCGAAGAGTCCTGCACCTGATTGTGAGCTTGCCCGGCG
>CAUYUJ010014940.1:340000-347500 GCA_963575745.1 Prorocentrum cordatum
CTTCGTGCTTGTTGGATGTTCTTGTGAATCCTGGAGGAGGAGGATGCGGAGGAGGAGGAGGAGGAAGAGGAGGAGGAGGAGGGAGGAAGGAGGAGGAAGGGAGGAGGGAGGAGGGGAGGAGGGAGGAGGGGCGAACCAGACTGGAGCTGGCGTGAATTCGGGCCTGCCCCTCTTACAGGGGGCCTGTTCAAGAGCAGTCAAGAAATAATGGGGTGACGATTTTTTGAGTATTTTCTGGGCATGTTTGCAGTATTTTTGGGGTATTTTAATTTTTTCGCACAACATCTCCCTGTAGGGGACAGGCCCGACCTGAGGCCAGGCAGGAGCTGGCGCCAGTCGGGAGCCTGGAGGGGTTGGCGCTGGGAGGAAAGGGTACCCATGCTGTTATCCTTCGACCGTTTTTGTTTGTTGTTGTTGTTGTTGTTGCTGCTGCTGCTGCTGCTGCTGCTGCGGCTGCTGTGGTTGTTGTTGTTGTTGTTGTTGCTGCTGCTGCTGTTGTTGTTGTTGCTGTTGTTGTTGTTGTTGTGGTTGTTGTTGTTGCTGTTGTTGTTGTGGTTGTTGTTGTTGTTGTGGTTGTTGTTGTTGTTGTTGTTGTGGTTGTTGTTGTTGTTGTTGTTGTTGTTTTTTTGTTTTTGTTGTTTTTGTTTTTTCTTTTTCTTTGTTTTCTCTTTCTCGTCCTCCTGGGATGTTTTCGTCGCCACCGATGGATTCGCCCCGAAATCCTGGTCAGAGGGGTGGGGGCTCGGAGGAAAGGGCACCCATGCATGCTGTTACAGTGGGGGCGCGCGTCAGGAAACCACATGCTTTTCGTCAGGATATCTCAGTATCGTTTAACTGACCCCCATCGCCATCCCCATCCCCATCCCCTTCGAGACCCCCACCAAATTACCCTCCCAGTTGGGGATACATCCCTCGGAGCCCGACGGGAACGGCCTCTATCCCCATCTAGGGGGGTAAATCGGCCAGTGGGGCCCAGGCCACACCGCTGGGGATGGGGATCGGTTAAACGATACTCAACATGCTTCTCGTCGGGATCTCCTGGGTTTCTTCGCTCCGCGCGGACCGCGGCAACTTCCCGCAGCCTTCGAAGAAACTGCTGCGTTCAGGGTGCTCCGGGTTTCCCCTCAGGTGCACCTTGCGCCCGGGTTTTCAGGGTTGGGTTTCTTGCGAGGGTTTCTTGCGGCCGCGTCCGCACTGTATCCTTCGTCCGTTTTTTTTTTTTTTTTTTTTTTTTTTGTTTTTTGTTTGCTCTCGTTCTCGTCCTCCTGGGATGTCTTCGTCGCCACCGATGGATTCGCCCCGAAGTCCTGGTCAGAGCGCGCCCCAGGAGAGGTCCGGGGAGTAGCTTTATTCGGTACCTTTTGATTTCCCCAGGGACGGGGACGGGGACGGATGGTCGGCGGCGCCCAGAAGGGGCTGGCGCGACGCGAGAGGGCTTCAAGAAGGCGGAGGGGGCTTCTTAGAAGGCAGGGGCCTTCTCAGAGGGGCCCGGCGGCTTCTGATGCGCCACCAAGAGGGCTTTTGGAAGGAGGTCTGAAGCCAAGAAGCCACGAGGGCTTCCAGAAGGCTTCCTAGAGGCCAAGAGGGCTTCTAGAAGGCTTCCTGGAAGCCAAGATGGCTTCTGATCAGCCGCCCGTCTGCTTCGAGGCCCCCCCCGGCCTTCTTAGCCAGCCTCCCCACTCGCGCTGCCATCTCGCGGGCGCCGCCAAGATGAGTGCAGGCAGGCCGGCAGAAGTGGCGGGGGCCAGTCCCAGACCTCGCCAGTTTCCTTCCTGTTCTCTCCAGCCCCCTGGCGACCTCCCCGTTGTTTCTGGCCTCCGCCAGGCTTTCCAGCCCTCGTCGAGGAATCGGCAGCTGCGCGAACTCCTGCCTTCGGAGGCCCTCGCTGATGTTCTTGGATCGGCGCTGGGCCTCCCTGGCGGCGCCTGCCCCCGGCGCGCCCCGCGCGCCGGGGAGGCGGGCCCAGGGCCGAGCCAAGAGCATCCGCGCGGACCTCCGAGAGCAGAAGTTCGCTCCGCTCTGCCCTCTGCTGCGGGGGATGGGGCGGTGAAGGCACCGACAGGCAGGCCAGAGGACCAGTGCACCACGGGATCCGGACAGTTCGGGGCTCAGGCGACGGGGTCAGTGCAAACGGGGGTCAGCCAGAGCGCCAGGTCTTGCAGGCTCCTGCAGGGCCAGGGGTGCACTGACCCGCGTTGGCCAATGCGTCCCCGACGGTGGAGAGGAGGGGACTGGCGGTCGATTGGCAGTTTGGCGACGCGCAGAGGGGGTTAGGGGGAGGGGGTAAAGGCTTCTTAGAAGCACCCCTGCTTCTTAGAAGGCGCGGCCTCGTGTGTGTACATCGATGTAAGGCCCGCGGCTTCTAAGAACCAGCCTCCTTCTACGAAGCCTTCCTCCCTCCCCCGTGGACCCCCCCTCTCTGCGCGCTGCCAAGCAGTGGGGGGGGGAGCAGGCTCTCCGGCTCTGGTGCCAGGACGACGGCGGAGGAGTCGGCCTCGGCTGCCCCCGCTCCGCTGGCGCGTCGGACGTGGACACCCTGCACGAGGAGCCGCGGCCCGACACGGCGTAGGGTAGGCCCGGCATCGCGCAGCCTGTCGCGCGCGTGCCGGGGAGCACACGGGAAGATGTAGGCGGCCAAATGCGAACCCTACCCCTACCCCCCACGATTTCTGAGGGGGAGGGTGGGGCTCTTTTCGCTGGGAAGCTCCCAGACGAAGTGAGCCCCACCCTCCCCCTCAGAAATCGTGGGGGGTAGGGGTAGGGTTCGCATGTGGCCCCCTAAGATGGCCGCAGCAGCAGCCCCGGCCCCGAGAGGCGCATCCCGGCACAGGCACCGAGAAGCGGGGGCGGCCAAGGCTCGTCGGCGAGCGAGGAGGGGAAGCAAGAAGGAGAAGGCCTTCTCAGAAGGCTCGGAAGCCTTACGTCGGGCCTGTCCCTCTACAGGAGGGATGTTCAAAAATTGTCAAACATTTGGCATTTTGGGCGTATTTTTCAAAAGTATTTTTAGTTTTTCGCCCACACTCCCCCTGTAGGGGACAGGCCCGACCTAATGGAAGCCCCCTGGCCTTCTGAGAAGTTCCCTCAGCTTTCTCCGAAAACACGGAAAACCTGTCGGAAGGCGCGAGGGCTTCTGCGAAGTCCCGCCGCCTTCTGAGAGGGCCTTCTCCTTCTCGCTTCCCCCCTCCCTCGCCGCCGACAGGAGGAGGGCGATGACCATCGCAGGCCCAGAGATTGACACCAACACCAATATCGGCGGTGTGCATCTACTGAGGGACGAAGATCCCGATCTCGGTGATGGTAGTACTATTGTGGCTTCCGAGGTGACCGAAATCTTGCCACCAGCGCCGAGATCTAGGATCAGCTTCCCCCTGTGGAGGCAAACCCCTGTGTTGGTGTTGGTGCCCATGAAAAGATGTGAGAGCAACACGCTCACTAATGACGAAGATGCTCAATTGATCTATCACGAACTCATTGGTGAGCAGCAGGTAGGCGACGACGTTGGTACATCATCTTGTCTGGCTCAGTCAAAAGTTCATCTTTGTCACACCGCAGAATAGTTAGAGCCATCTCACAAGCAGCCTGGAGCATGTGGACGCGGTCGCCACGATGCTCAATGTCCAATGTCCAGGCCTCCGATGATATACATCCCCCAGTTTCGTGGCCCCCGGTCCTTGTTTCAGCACGTCCCCTGGCCCCTTCCCCCTTGTCCGCCCGCGCTCGTGCCCCTGGGCAAGGACTTGCGCGACACCCCCTCTTGGATGAAGTCGGGCCTGTCCCTCTACAGGAGGAATATTCCAAAATGGTCAAAGGATTGTCGGGGGACGATTTTTGGACTATTTTCCATTTTGGGGTACTTTTTGTCTATTTTCGATTTTTCGCCCAAAACCGGCCTGTCGGGGGACAGGCCCGACCTGACTCTTGGATGCCCCCCCCCCCCCCCTGGACGCCCTATTGAGGTGCTGACTTCTCGCAGGAATGGGGGCGCACGCGTGGGTGGGGGCAGGACGGGGAGGATGCATAGACTGTGCGCAGGTGTGATGCTTGGTCACCTCTGCCCATCTTCCGTCCTGTCTCCTTTTCGCTTTCTTCTTCCCCCTTCCTCTTTGTCGGTTTGACCTTCCCCTTTCCTCTTCCTTCCTCCTTCCTCCGTTCTCCTACATGTGGAGTGAGATGATGGTCATGATAATGGTGGTGGGGATGGTGATGATGATGATGACGACGAGGAGCACGAAGCAGGGAAGGGGAACAACGATGATGATGACAACGAGGCGGTGGAGGAGGAGAACAGGGGTGAGGAGGAGGAGGAGGAGGAGGAGGAGGAGGATGAGGAGGATGATGAGGAGGAGGAGGAGGAGGAGGAGGAGGAGGAGGAGGAGGAGGAGGAGGAGGAGGGGGGGGGGTAAACGTGAGGATGCGGATGAGGATGAAGATGATGAAGCTGTTGATGCTGCTGCTGCTGTTAATGATGGCGGTGCTCAGGAGGTGGAGGGGGAGGAGGAGGGGGAGGAGGAGGAGGACGAATTGAGGAGGAGGAGGAGGAGGAGGAGCAGGAGCAGGAGGAGGAGGAGGAGGAGGAGGAGGAGGAAGAGGAGAGGAGGAGGAGGAGGAGGAGGAGGGGGGAGGGGGGGGGTAAACGTGAGGATGCGGATGAGGATGAAGATGATGAAGCTGTTGATGCTGCTGCTGCTATTAATGATGGCGGTGCTCAGGAGGTGGAGGGGGAGGAGGAGGGGGAGGAGGAGGAGGACGAATTGAGGAGGAGGAGGAGAAGGAGGAGCAGGAGGAGGAGGAGGAGGAGGAGGAGGAGGAGGAGGAGGAGGAGGAGAGGAGATGATGATGATGATGATGATGATGATGATGATGATGATGATGATGATGATGATGATGATGATGATGATGATTATGATGATGCTGATCATGATGATGCTGATGCTGATGATGATGATGATGATGATGATGATGAGGATGAGGATGAGGATGAGGATGAGGATGAGGATGAGGATGAGGATGAGGATGAGGATGAGGATGAGGTAGGAGGAGGAGGAGGAGGAGGAGGGGGAGAGGAGGAGGACGAGGCCGGTGAGAAGGAGAATCAGAAGGAGGTTTCGGGATAGGAGAAGGCAGGGGAGGAGGGAGTCTCACGAACTGTTAGCGTGTGGCCGAACCGCGTTTTTCAATCGAACGGGCCGCTCTTTTATTCATCAGTTTCACGACCTTGTATTGCGCCGTTGCACGCGGAGCGAGCGCGGCGTGCAAGTGTCTCCACGCCCTTCGCGTCCTCTCCTTCCGCTTTTCCTTCTGCATCCTTCTCCTCCTCCTCCTCCTCGTCCTCGTCCTTCTCCGCCTCCTCCTCCGCCTCCTCCTCCTCCTCCTCCTCTCTCTCCATCCTCTTCCCCCGCTCATCCCTTCTTCCCTCCCTCCCCCCTTCCTGTTGCTGGCCTGCTTGAGGCGGCCGTGCGCGAGTCCAGTGGGTGCCGCTCGAGAGGCGACCTCAGTTTCGGACTGGTGTGTCTACACGCCTGCGCCCCCCTGCCTTTTTCTTTCCGAGTGAAAGGAGCACTCCTTCTCCGATTTCTCGTCCCCTCTCTCCCCTCCTCCTCCTCCTCGTCCTCCTCCTCCTCCTCCTCCTCCTCCGCCTTCCTATTTTTTTTTGTGCAAGAGCCATGGCACGCGTGCCACTTGTTTTAATTCCGGGGCGATAACGGGCGTCACCACGGGGGGGGGAATGGCCAGTGACGTCACGTTTCGCGCCGGCGGCGTTTGGGAATGCGTAGGAAAGACCGAGGACGGGTATCAGCAGCATGTAGGTGGCGATCTGCACCATAGCGCCTGTGTGAACCACAGAGATTGCGTGCACCACAGCGCCTGTGTACACCATAGCGCCAATGTACACCTCAGCAGCCGCATGCAACACAGCGCAAGAGTGCACCACAGTGCCTCCGTGTACCACAGCGCGCGTGTACACCATAGTGCCTGCGTGCACAACAGCAGCCGTGTGCAACACAGCACCAGTGTACACCACAGTGCCTGCGTGCACCACAGCGTCTGTGTACGCAACGGCGCCTGTGTGCACCACAGTAAGCGTGTGCAACATAACATCGTTGTTGTAATTTGAATTTTATGAAAGAATCCTTCTGACAAGCTGGAGCGCTTGTGGATACCACGAAATACACTTGCTTCACATAGAATTTAGAAAGGAGTCCTTATTCAAGAAGGAGCGCTTCTAGGACCTACGAGCCCTCCCGAGCACTCCCGCATTATCCTAACTCCTCCCATCTGCGTCCAGAATGCTTTCGCAGAGTTGGCCGTCCGAGAACCGAATAGGCTGTTTCAATAGACAAGTTTTCTGGGATGCACAATGAGATGCGCACGTGCGCTGTAGCGCCGAGAGGATGGAAGACAATGGCATTCACTTATCAGCACTCCGCGTGCGTGGTGTTTAGCTGTCCGCAGCAGACCCTCACCTACATGCTCCTTCTACCTGTCCTGTGCACGCAGGCGCTGTGGTGTAAACCAGCGCTGTGCTGCACGCGGATGCTGTGATGTACATAGGCGCTGTGGTGTGCACAGGCGCTGCGGTGTAGGCAACCATTGTGGTGTACGCATGCGGTGTTTTGCAGACGGCTGCTGCGGTGTACACATGCGCTGTGATGTACACAGGCGCCGTGGTGTACGCACTCTCTGTGGTGTACACAGGCGCTGCGTTGCACACGGCTGTTGCGGTGTACAGAGGCGCCGTGGTGTACACGCGCGCTGTGGTGCACGCGCACGCGAACACTGGTGGGCACCGGCGCTGTGGTGCAGATGGCCACCTACATGCTGCTCCTACTTGGCCTCGGTCATCCTTACATATTCCTGGTCGCCACCGGCGCGAACCGTGACGTCACCGGCCTTTCCCCCCCGTGGTGACGCCCGTTATCGCCACGGAATTAAAACAAGTGGCACGCGTGCCATGGCTCTTGCACGAAAAGGGATGGGAAGGAGGGGGAGGAGGAGGAGGAGGAGGAGGAGGAGGGGGAGGAGGAGGAGGAGGAGGAGGAGGAGGACGAGGAGGAGCAGGATGATGATGATGATGATGATGATGATGATGATGATGATGATGATGATGATGATGATGATGATGATGATGATGATGATGATGATGAGGAGGAAGGAGGAGGAGGAGGAGGAGGAGGAGGAGGAGGAGGAGGAGGGGGGGGGCGGGTCGGGGCTGGTGACGGCCGCTATCGCGGAAAGTAAACGTATTCGAAAAGCATTACCATAGTCACTCGGCGGTCCGCGCCGATCTCTTGTCTCTTCGCCAATCCTCCTCGGCAGCGGCTCTGGCGCCTCCCCTTGCGCGCTCCGCGCGCCAGGGGGAGTGGCCCGGTGCCGATCCGAGATGTTAGCGCGGACCTCCGGCAGTTTGCGTTTGTGCTTTTCTTTCCCCGACTGTCGCCATGAGTTCTTCGTGGGGCCCTCCTCTTGCCACAGCGGCGCTGCACGCAAGAAAGCATGCCC
>CAUYUJ010014940.1:352500-365844 GCA_963575745.1 Prorocentrum cordatum
ACCCCCTTCGTTCGGTGTCATCCTTTGGCATGTCAGATTATACTCTCGCGGGTTTCATCACCTCCATGACCTCTCCTCCACTGCTTGGTGAGCGTATACTCTGTGCCGTCTCGGACTTGCCTTCTTTTCCGACCTCTGGCGTCAATTTTCAGTTCCACTATGCCCACTGAGCTTAATTTGTTGCGCTCTGCGCCTGCATGGGAACAACATGTGCCAGCTTTTTCCTACCATCCTGACGCTGCGATCTATGTGCATTGAAGGCTAGTCAAGAAAAGAAGGAAGATGAGCGGGGGAGGAGGAGGAGGCGGAGGATGAGGAGGATGAGGAGGAGGAAGAGGATGAAGAGGAGGAGCGAGGAGAGGTAAGACACTATCAGCCGACTTGGAGGGACACCCAAGGTGGTCCCTCCTGTCACTCCAAGCCCAAGGGCACGCAGGTACTAATTACTCACTGCGTGGAGCTCCCCATAGGTGCATCCTCTTTTCAAAGGTAACATTTCGTGTTTGATATTTAAGTGAGCGTTTAGCCATCTGAGTCATATGTACATATCATATTGTAGGTTAATGTTATGGTGAACATGCGTCTATGATAGTTTTGTTATAACAGCGCGTCTACTTGGGCGACGAGCGCACGCGCTCGCAGCTCGGCTGCACATCCAACACATGTATATGTTCACCCGCAAGCATATCTCAGCGCATCTTTTTTGTCAAAGCGAATTCATTGGCACTGCGTCGCAAGCACCGTGGCAGAGGTCGTTCGCCTGTGCCGTCCACACCAAGATGGGGCTACCTAGTAGAAGAACCCAATGAGGAATTCACGCGGAGTGCCGTCCGCACTTGGCGTCGGGCCATGTTTGGGCGACCGCCTAAGGGAAACGTAGGGTGATGGTGCAAAATGAATGCGTTCGCGCATAGCACTTGGAATTGGACCAAGTTTGGCTCAGCGCGAAGGCAGGGATACAGCTGAGCGCGGAGACAGAGGAAAAACAAGCAAACAGCCGTCTGCACTGGGCTGGGCGTCGGGCTTTGCAATGCCAGGCAAGCGGCAGAGGGATTTGGGCAACAAAAATGCCGTCCGCACTGGGCATCGAGCCAGAAAGAATACGGGCCGTCACTCTTCCTCTGGCAGCGTTATGCCGTACCCCCCAGCAAGTAGGGCGGCTCTCGCCACCGTCGAGTCCTGAGACGCCGCGAAGCGTGGAAGGGCGCGTTTCAATGACACTGGTGGACCTCTTTCCAAAAGCCAGCGAGGCGGCGGGCGCACCGGCAACATGTCGGCCATCCGAGTGGCGCGGGAGAACATCACGTAGAGGTTCAACCACCAAGTGCCATCGTTGATACCTCGTCGCCCTCGAGACGCCTGGCGCGCGCAGTCAATGGTCACTGCGGCGCGTATCCTCTGCCCTTGCGAGGCAGTCGTCGCCAGGTAGTGCGTGTGTGAGAGCGTGAAACCAAACCGCTTCACGCTGTGCGCCGCGGACGAAGCCTCCCACGTGAAGGTCGTCTTCATCAGGGGCGCGCAGAAGAGGCCGCGAGCAATCTTCTTTTCTTTGCCCACGTAGTCCATGACATCTTTCTACGTGGGCGCCTCCGTGAAGTCGCCGACATGCAACCGGGTGCCAGTGGGCGAGCGGCGCGGCCTGAAGAGCTCGCCGGGGCCCGCGCTGGTGTAGTTTATCTGGTCGTCCTCGTGGAACGCGAAGTCGACGATCGTGGCTCGTTGCTCCTGGACCAAGCCATATTTGCCATTGAACTTGCCAGTGAAACGAACCCGCGTCCCCGCGTGGGCGGGCAGCGCGCCGTGCATGCGGCCCGTGTTGTACATGTTGGCGACGTTCGGCATCTTGGAGTGCGAGTCCTTGTCTTTGATGGTCTGGCATTCGTCGGCAGCCCGTAGGAAAACCAACGGCACCTCGAGCGCGCGGGCGTCGCGCCGCGCGCTTGGCGACCAACGGTCCAGAGGTTCCCAGTGCATGGCCAAGCCGCAGCCCTCGAGGAACTCCTTCCGCGCGTGTCGCGGGCCCAGCTCTGGGCTCGCGTCGGGGCGGCTGTCCTTCGCGAGCCGCGCCTCGGAGGCCCGCCAGACAGGGTCGGGGATCGGTTTGCCCTGCCGCATGCAGCTCTCGAGAGCTTAAGGAGTGGATCGCCCTTGACGAAGCGCTACGTTCCTTAGAACTCGACGGCACAGGTGATCCTCTTGGAGACCCCGACGGCGTTCTGAATCTCGAGCGAGGGCGGCTCCGAAAGCACGTTGTTGCCGTCCTCGTCCTTCTCGTTGGGATCTGTCGCGAGGCTGAGCTGCGCAGTCGGTGTCAATTGCAGGAAATCGTCCAGGTGGATGAGTATCGGGCACCTGCCAAAACTGCACCCTTGCTTCTTATAGATGCCCTCCGAGACATCGTGGGACTTGGTGCGCCCGCGCATGTCGCGGAAATCCAGCGTGTTGTAGTTTGTGGCAGACGCCATGCTCGCCTCTTCGATGACGAGCACTTTCACGTTCCTCCACCGCACCTCGACAGCTTGCGCCTTTTTTTGACAGGCCGCATCTTCGCGTTGACCATATCCTGGGCGCGTATTCCTGCAGCGTTGTACAGAGCCCGCGCCTTCCATTCGGCGGTAGAGATATTCTTCGCTTGGGCAATGGAAGACGCTACCGCCATCATTGACGGGGGCTCTGGCGTCTCGACAATGCGGGCACAACATCCCACGGTGACACAAACTCTGTGCCAGCAGCACCTGGCCACTCCTCGTTGACCGCCGCGCGCAACGGGGAGCGCCACTCAGGACACAACGCAAAAACATGACACAGGCAAACCGCTAGAGACATCCTCCCATAACGGGGACGGACGGAACCGTGAAAACACCTTCGGCGGTTCCCCTTAGGTATCTGAGAGCCGCGCCCCGCCTGCGACATCCTCGCAATGCTCTCCAAGCGAAGGATGTTGAAGGATGTTGAGGCAGAAAACAGGCAAACCGCTTGAGACGTGCCCACATGACGGCCGCGAGCGGGACTGTGTCATACCCCATCGGCGGCTCCTTTTAGGGGTGCTGAAACCAGCGCCCCGCCCGAGTTATCCTCGCAATGCTCTCCAGACGAAGGATGTTGAGGCAGAAAACAAACAAGCCGCTTGAGATGTCCCCACAAAACGGCTGCGAACGGGTCCGTGTCATTCCCCGTGGCGGCTCCCCTTAAGGGGTACTGAAACCAGCGCCCCGCCTGAGACATCCTCGCAATCTGCTGTGTGTTAAGTAAGTCAGACAATGAGAAGGCCTGAGTATGAGTAAGTCTGGGTATGAGTGAGTCTCAACATGAGTAAGCCTTAGTATGAGTAGGTCTGAATATGAGTAGGTCTGAGTATGAGTAAGATAATACGATCAGGTCTGAATATGAGTAAGTCTATGTATGAGTAAGTCTGTGTATGAGTGATTATAGGTATGAGGAGGAGGAGGATGAGGATAAGGAGAAGAAGAGGAAGGAGGAGAAGTCGTTCTCAGCAGTAGGAACTCCCAACAACTCGTCACCACCAACAGTACTGATCTCCGACAATCGACCATCGAGCAGGTCAGGAGGAGGAGGAGGAGGAGGAGGAGGAGGAGGAGGAGGAGGAGGAAAAACATTGCAACACCAGGATTCCAGGGGCCGACGTTTCCCGCTCTGTTGGGGGCCCTGCCTCGCTGGCGCAGCTGGCCGTTGGGCGTCGGTTTTGCGCCAGCCGGGCGCCGGCGCCAGCGCTTTCCGGCGGTGACTTCGGTAACAACTCATGGGAACCTCGTGTGTCCTCGGGGGCACTGCCAGGGGTGCAGCACTGGCTGGCCGCCCCGGCCGCTCAGCGGCGGTTCCCGCCGCGTGAGCGCTCTCCTTCCTTTCCCCCGCCCCGCGGCCGCCCCCTCACTCTTTTTCTCCTCTTGCCGCTGGACAATAGCGCCTGCCGTCTCCCGGCCCGCCCGAGCGCGCATGCGGACTGCCTCTGCCACGGTGCGGCGGAAAATAAGTGTGTCCTCGGGGGCCATCCCCGCTGAATTTTGCAGCTTGGGATTCCGCCACCTCTTGGCCCCCTGGTGGACCGAGTCGTCGTCGGCGCGGCCATTCTCTCCAGTGCTGTGCTTCCTCTACTTCGTGCAGTGTAGCCCCTGCTTGAGCTACTCGGTGTGGCCGTGACGCCGCCCCGCGCCGTCTGCCAGGGGTGCAGCACTGGCTGGCCGCCCCAGCCGCTCCGCGGCGACGCACCCCGCCATGCGAGCGGCCTCCCTTTCCTTCCTGTCCCGCGGCCGCTTTCGCTTGTTTTTTCACCGTTTTGCCGTCTTTTACTTTGCGTTGTCCGTTGTCCAGACTGCCCGGGCGCGCGTGCGGACTGCCTCTGCCGCGCTGCGACGTAAAGGTGTGTGTGTGTGTGTGTGTGTGTGTGTGTGTGTGTGTGTTGCGGGGTTGCGTTCATAGAGTCGTGCACTAGCGTGCGGTAGCGTCAGGTAGCCGACGAGCAAACGCTTGTGGCTTCGATTCGCGTCGATTCGGCGTCGACTAACGCCGAGTCGCGTCGACTCGCGTCGGCTAGCGTCGACTCGCAAGGGCCAGCAGGATCGCACGGGGGTTCCCGTGGGTTGCCACCGCAGCTGGTTGGGCGGTGGCGCCCCGCCGAGCGGCGTCGGCGGGGGCGCCGATGGCCTGCGCCGATGGCGCGCGGGGCGCCCTGCGGCCGACCGGCCTGGGGCTTTTGCTGCGACCCGCCGCGGCGGCGGCCCTCAGGTAGGGCGGGTAGGGTTAAATTGGGCACGTTTTCCTGCAGGAGGAGAAATCGTCGGTGGACGATCTCTTCATGGTTATACAGTTTTCGAGCATTGTTTTCATATTTTGCATTTTTCGTTCAACGTCAGCCTGTATAAGGACATGCCTGACCTAAAGGTAGGATGACCCAGACCCCTTCGGGCAATGAACAAAAACAGCGACGTGCAATTCTACGCCATTGTCGGCCTCCACGGGCTCTCGTTGTAGGCTTTCCATATGGGGTCTGGGCGGACGGGGCCGGAGGATCTCCACGCCGACGGCGCCGATGCATCGCGCCGATGCATCGGCGACGTCGCCGATGCATCGGCGATGCATCAGCAATGCGGCGGCCCGTCGCTGCGGCGGCCGTCAGGCAGGGCGGGTCTGAATACGTTGTTTTTTCCGAACCCTCCTGTGGTTTTGGGTCTTCGTTTTGAAGAGACAGCGCCCCGCGTTTTCATTCTTCCTCCTCCCGTTCTTTTCTCCTCCTCCTCCCTCATCCATCATCGTCATCGTCGACATCATCATCATCACCACCATCATCATCATCAGGATCGCCATCCGTAACCATTTTGGTTCAAGGGTTCTCTCCACGCCCAGCGGTTGCAACTCGACTGCGCTCGAGGGGCCACCTTGTCGACAGCCCAGGCTCTCCGTTCCGCTAATGGCCCTGCGCCGCTTCAACCAGGGTGGCAAGAAGCAGAAGGAACTCAGCGAAGAGCAGAAGCAAGAAATCAAGGAGGCGTTCGATCTGTTTGACACGGACGGCTCCGGCGAGATCGACTCCAAGGAGCTGAAGGTCGCCATGCGCGCGCTCGGCTTCGAGCCGAAGAAGGAGGAGATCCAGAAGATGATCTCGGACGTGGACGACGACGGGAGCGGGACGATCGGGTACGAGGAGTTCTTGAAGATGATGACGCACAAGATCTTGAACCGCGACCCCAAGGACGAGATCTTGAAAGCGTTCAGGCTCTTCGACGACGACGAGACTGGGAAGATATCGTTCAAGAACCTGAAGCGTGTGGCGAAGGAGCTGGGGGAGAGGATGACGGACGAGGAGTTGCAGGAAATGATAGACGAAGCGGACCGCGATGGCGACGGGGAGGTGAACGAAGAAGAGTTTCTTCGCATCATGAAGAAGACCAACTTGTTCTGAGCTGCAACTTGCGATCGTCAAAGTGCTCCCTCTACCGAGCAATCGAATAGATGCAAGCCAGCTTCGGCAGCATCGTAGACGCAGCTTCGACACAGCAGTCCCCCCCTCTCGTGTGGATCCCCGCGCTGAATCTTCGAATTCGAACCACGGGTGCGGTCATGGTTTCTTCGACCGCTTGCATGCGAGCCCATCATCATCATCATGATCACCATTATCATCGGCGTTATCGTCGCCATCATCGACACCCATTTCGGCACACCCCTCACACGCTTCGTGGCCCCAAAGGGAGCTCCACTGAAAGCCCCAGTGCCGCCGTCCACACGCGGCCCCCGCACCCATTTCGGCACAACCCTCACTCGTTTCATGGCCCCATCCACATGCGTCCCCACCGAAGGCCCCAGTGCCACCGTCCACATGCGTCCTCCACATCCATTTCGGCGCACCCTCACGCGTTTCGTGGCCAGATGGGCGGCTCCACCGAATGCCCCAGTGCAACCGTCCACATGCGCCCTCCGCACCCATTTCGGCACACCCCTCACACGTTTCGTGGCCTCATACTGAGCTCCACCGAATGCCCCAGTGCCACCGTCCACGTGCGCCCCCCGCGCTCATTTCGGCACACCCCTCACACGTTTCGTGGCCCCATAGGGAGCTCCAGCGAATGCCCCAGTGCCACCGTCCACATGCGTCCCTTCGCCCATGTCGGCACACCCCTCACACGTTTCGTGGCCCCACAGGGAGCCCCACCGAAGGCCCCAGTGCCACCGTCCACGTGCGTCCCCCTACACCCATGTCGGCAGACCCCTCACACGTTTCGCGGCCAGGCAGGCGGCTCCACCGGATGCCCCAGTGCTACCGTCCACATGCGCCCCCCACATCCATTTCGTGGCCCCATACAGAGCTCCACCGAAGGCCCCAATGCCACCAGCCACATGCGTCCTCCACACCCATATGGGCACACCCCTCACACGTTTCGTGGCCCCATAGGGAGCTCCACCGAAGGCCCCAGTGCCACAGTCCACATGCGTCCCCCGCACCCATTTCGCCTCACACGTTTCGTGGCCCCGTAGGGAGCTCCACCGAATGCCCCAGTGCCACCAGCCACATGCGCCCCCCACACCCATATCGGCACCCCCTCACACGTTTCGTGGCCTCATACTGAGCTCCACCGAAGGCCCCAATGCCACCGTCCACATGCGCCCCCCCGCACCCATTTCGGCACACCCCTCACACGTTTCGTGGCCCCATAGGGAGCTCCACCGAAAGCCTTAGTGCCACCAGCCGCATGCGTCCCTCGCACCCACTTCGACCCCTCACACGTTTCGTGGCCATATAGGGAGCTCCACCGAAGGCTTCAGTGCCACCGTCCACATGCGTTCCCCACGTCTATTTCGGCACCCCCCTCACACGTTTCGAGGCTTCATACTGAGCTCCACCGAATGCCCCAGTGCCACCGTCCACATGCGTCCCCCACATCCACTTCGGCACACCCCTCACACGTTTCGTGGCCCCATAGGGAGTTCCACCGAAGGCTCCAGTGCCACCGCCCGCATGCGTCCCTCACACCCATGTCGGCAGACCCCTCACTCGTTTCGTTGTCCCATACGGGGCTCCACTGAAAGCCCCAGTGCCACCGTCCACATGCGCCCCCCGCACCCATTTCGGCACACCCCTCACACGTTTCGTGGCCCCATAAGAAGCTCCACCGAATGCCCAATTGCCACCGTCCACATGCGCCCGCCGCACCC
Source organism: Prorocentrum cordatum (assembly GCA_963575745.1). Lineage (NCBI taxonomy): Eukaryota > Dinophyceae > Prorocentrales > Prorocentraceae > Prorocentrum > Prorocentrum cordatum. The sequence goes on from CAUYUJ010014940.1 coordinate 360,166, forward strand.
ATTTCGGCACACCTCTGACAGGGTTCGTGGGGAAACTTTCGCCAAATCTTGCAACTTCCCCTAGGACCCCTTCAGTGCAAGCACTGATTGGGGAATCATCTCGAACTGTTCGATGTATACGTCACGTCGCTTGGTCGGCCAAGGAGCCAAGGAGTGCGGCGAAGGGGTTCGGTGTGGTTAGACGCTCCAGCGTCACACGGATTGGAGAGTTGGGGCGTCTGTGCACCGATCTCCTGGGCCGATCAAGCGACGTGGTGTATACACGGAGCACCTTCCAGCGGGCTGGGAGAAGGGGAAAATACACAGACACAGTTAATCGTCGATCCTCAGCATAATATTGGGAACATATGGACCATGGGGGAGAAGACGAAGACCCCGAACATATGGGAACATATGGGACATCCTTGGATTTGTGTGTCTTTATTGGTGTGTTTGTGGGCCCCTTTCAAGATGCCCCAGCCCCTCATCCGCCTCCTCATCCTCCTCTCTTCCTCATCCTCCTCATGCTCCTCATCCTCCTCATCCTGCTCCTCCTCCTCCTCCTCCTCCTCCTCCTCCTCCAGCCCAAGGTTCTCGCTGCGAGGAGACCGCGGCGGAAGGTGCAGTCAGTGGTGCTATCCTGGGGGCCCTCGCTGGATCCCCCGGCCAGGCGATCCGTGGAGAGGAGGCAGGTTACCAAAGAGTTTCCAGATGGCTAGAATTATGATATGTTCGAACCTGCTTTAGCCTTGACCACCAGAGAGAGTTTCGAGCCCCCCAGAAGTACCGAAAGTCGAAGGTTTTCACGTGTCGGGCCCTGGGAGACACTCGTCCGATACTGTTTCGACACTGTTTTGACACTTCTGGGTGCTCGAAATTATTTCTGGGATGTGGTCCTTAGTACGATGGGCCTGTCCGTCTACAGGAGGAATATTCGAAATAGTCAAACAATAGTCTGGAGACATTTTTTTTAAGAGTATGTTTTTGACAATGTTTTGATTGCTTTTAGGGGGACTTGCCCGACCTAGAACATTTACTAAGCACGCTCAGACATGGACAATCATGTGTAAAACAGGTTCAAGACATGTTTTGAGCATGCTCAGTGATAGGACTGTTAGGGTGTCCGGTGCCATGGCGTCCACGAAAGACAACGGCTCGGAGCGAAGACGCCTGTCCCCGGGGAAACGGTCCAGGCTTCTGGGGGTCCACGCTGCAGTCGGCCTTGATGAGTAGGTCGACCCTGCCAGATCGAGGGCACCCTTGTGTCCTGTCGTTGGATGCCCGTGCCTCTGCATTCCTATGGCAATGTAGCCCCCGGAAGAGTCTTGTGTCCTCTCGCGTGACCTCTCCGATCGAGCCCGACTGTACAGTGCCGTTTTCAATACATGCTCCGCGTGCGGATCATGTATTAAACATGCAGGGAGTTAGTACTAAAAACGACGATGAGTTGCTGCATACATGTATTCACAAATGAGTCATGTATTAAAAATCAAATGTTTCTAAACATCCCATGTACTACAAACTGCCCTGCACTAAAAACTCACGACGTCGCAGGTCCGGGGGGCTCCTTGGTGCGCCCGCTCGGTGCCCGGAGCGCACCTCGGCCCTCCGAGCGGCCTCCGCATCATGGAGGCCCTCCGGCGGCCGAGCGCGGGCTCGGCTCCCCCGCGGCCGCAGCAGCACCGAGCCCGCCCGGCTTCTCGTTGGGCGGCGGAGCGGGCTCGGCCGCCGAGGGGGCTCAGACAGGGAGCCCCGTGGTGGCGTGCAGCCGGCGAAGCGCTGTCCTCCACGTCCTCCTCCTCCTCCTCCTCCTCCTCCTCGTCCTCCTCCTCCTCCTCCAGTCCAAGCTTCTCGCTGCGAGGAGACCGCGGCGGAAGGTGCAGTCAGTGGTGTTATGCTGGGGGCCCTCGCTGGATCCCCCGGCCAGGCGATCCGTGGAGAGGAGGCAGGTTACCAAAGAGTTTCCAGATGGCTAGAATTATGATGTTCCAACCTACTTTAGTAGCCTTGACCACCAAGAACAAAAATCGAGCACCAAGAAAGTACCGAAACTCGAAGGTTTTCACGCGTCGGGCTCTGGGAGACGCTCGTTCGACACTGCTTCGACACTGTTTCGATACTGTTTCGACACTTTTCTGGGTGCTCGAAATTATTTTTGGGATGTGGTCCTCAAGTACGATGGGAGCAACATAACTCTACCTCTCTACCTGACACAACACATCAGGACGGACTTCTTGTTCGCCGTCTCCGGCCTCCAGTCGCCATGTTCGGGCCCCGGGGCATTGTCAACAAGAGGCTGAGGATGAAAAGCGGGCCCTGGGACAAATCCTGCCCCCTGGGCCCTGTTCTCCATCCTGAGTCTGTCGTCGCAGGCCCCCAAACAGTGTGGACACCACGTGATCGTTTTTATCTTCATTGTTTTGGCCGATCGGCGCGGGCCCTCCCCCCCCCCCTCCCCCCTCATGGAGTAGATATTGCCTGTTTTTAGCGCCTGTTTCAACCAGGTGGAGTCTCCCCCATAATGGACGCACTTGTGCAAACAGTCGCATTAAGCAGAGGTCTGGAGCCAGACCCCCCCTCCCCCGCCCCCCCTTTCGCCCACTGTCGAAACGCCAAATAAAAAAACGCTCGCCGCACCGCGTGGTGAGTCAGTGGGGATGCCGCCCGGTTTCGGGACTTGGTTCAATCTCCGAGGACGCTTCAGACCATCGGGGGCCTCCGAGGTCCCATGACCGTGCGGTGACGGACCGCGCGGTGAGGCCGTTGGGAATTTCTGTGCCACACGCGGTCCCCTCAGATCTGACGTTGCAGCAAATTACAACATGTGATCGTTCTTTTATTCATTGTTTTGCCGATCGGCGCGGGCCCCAACCCCCCCCTCCCCCCCCCATGGAGCAGATCTTGGCTGTTTCTTTTGGCGCCTGTTTCGAGCGGGTGGAGTCTCCCCCAAAGGCAGCACTCTTGCAGACAGTCGCACTAAGCAGGGGTCCAGAGCCAGACCCCCCCCCTCCCCCCCCCTTTCGCCCACTGTCCGAACGCCGAACAAAAACACGCTCACCATCGCGAGAAGTCACGACCAGAGCCCTAGATCGGCGTCGCCCCAACATACTAATACTATGTGTGCGTCACCCCCCAGAGGCGACGTGCGCACCGAGAAATCCTCTAGTGTACGCGTCGTGGCGGGCGCTTTCTGGCCACACCGCTCGGGAAACGATCTACCACAAGACGTGTATACCACATGTTCGGGTCGCACGCGCGCCTCCGAGGAGGACATGTGGTATCAGTATGTCTCGGTGCGTCCCTGCGTTCCTTTGCATGCACATCGCCTTCGGCACCGCCTGATTCGAGGGCTTTGCCCTCTCTTGGCCTTGACGTGAGGCCCCTCCTTCTGCCTTCCCCCCTCTGTCAATTAAAGCTGTGCGCGGCCCGCTTAGCTTCGACCGGAAGAGGTGCGCTCTCGACCCGCGAATCAAACAATGTCTCGGTGCGTCCCACTAGACCCAATCTTCCTGCGTCATTGTTCAAGCTGGGTCGATCTGTCAGGGTCTCGAGTCCCTGCAAGCGGCAGGGTCCGATATCGCGGGTGGGGACCACGTGCACCCCGGAGGCGGAGACGGCATTGGACTTACGTCTGGCGTGTCCCTCTACAGGGGGCATATTCAAAAATATTTAAAAATAGTATGGGGACTATTTCTTTGACTGTTTCCCAACCATCCTGTGGTGTTGGGTCCTCGTTTTGAAGAGACGGTGCCCCGCGTTCCTCTCCTCTCCTCTCCTCTCCTCTCCTCTCCTCTCCTCTCCTCTCCTCTCCTCTCCTCTCCTCTCCTCTCCTCTCCTCTCCTCTCCTCTCCTCTCCTCTCCTCTCCTCTCCTCCTCTCCTCCCCTCCTCTCTTCCTCTCCTCTTCACCCACCCAGTACACCGTTTCGTGGCTCCATAGGGAGCTCCACCGAAGGCCCCAGTGCCCGCGCCCGCATGCGTCACCCACACCCATTTCGGCACACCCTCACACGTTTCGTGGCTCCATAGGGAGCTCCACCGAAGGCCCCAGTGCCCGCGCCCGCATGCGTCACCCACACCCATTTCGGCACACCCCTCACACGTTTCGTGGCTCCATAGGGAGCTCCACCGAAGGCCCCAGTGCCCGCGCCCGCATGCGTCACCCACACCCATTTCGGCACACCCCTCACACGTTTCGTGGCTCCATAGGGAGCTCCACCGAAGGCCCCAGTGCCCGCGGCCGCATGCGTCACCCACACCCATTTCGGCACACCCCTCACACGTTTCGTGGCTCCATAGGGAGCTCCACCGAAGGCCCCAGTGCCCGCGCCCGCATGCGTCACCCACACCCATTTCGGCACACCCCTCACACGTTTCGTGGCTCCATAGGGAGCTCCACCGAAGGCCCCAGTGCCCGCGTCCGCATGCGTCACCCACACACATTTCGGCACACCCCTCACACGTTTCGTGGCTCCATAGGGAGCTCCACCGAAGGCCCCAGTGCCCGCGCCCGCATGCGTCACCCACACCAATTTCGGCACACCCCTCACACGGTTCGTGGCTCCATAGGGAGCTCCACCGAAGGCCCCAGTGCCCGCGCCCGCATGCGTCACCCACACCCATTTCGGCACACCCCTCACACGTTTCGTGGCTCCATAGGGAGCTCCACCGAAGGCCCCAGTGCCCGCGCCCGCATGCGTCACCCACACACAATTCGGCACACCCCTCACACGTTTCGTGGCCCCATAGTAGAAGCTCCGCCGAAGGCCCCAGTGCTGCCGCCCGCATGCGTCACCCACACCCAATTCGGCACACCCCTCACACGTTTCGTGGCCCCATAGGGAGCTCCACCGAAGGCCCCATGGCTGCCGTCCGCATGCGTCCCGCACACCCATTTCGGCACACCCCTCACACGTTTCGTGGCCCCACAGGGAGCTCCACCGAAGGCCCCAGTGCTGCCGACCGCATGCGTCCCGCACACCCATTTCGGCACACCCCTCACACGTTTCGTGGCCCCATAGGGAGCTCCACCGAAGGTCCCAGTGCTGCCGCCCGCATGGGTCCCGCAAACCCAATTCGGCACACCTCTTACACGTTTAGTGCCCCCATAGGGAGCTCCACCGTAGGCCCCAGTGGCGGCGCTCACATGCGCATGCGTCCCGCACACCCAATTCGGCACATTCCTCACAGGTTTCGTGGCCCCATCATCCACCGGAGGCCCCAGTGGCGGCGCTCACATGCGTCACCCACACCCACCCAATTCGGCACACCCCTCACACGTTTCGTGGCCCCATAGGGAGCTCCACCGAAGGCCCCAGCGGCCGCGCTCACATGCGCCCCCGCCACCCATCCCGGCACGCCCCTCACAACAACAGGTTTCGTGGCCCCATAAGGAGCTCCACCAAAGGCCCCTGTGGCACCGCCCGCATGCGTCACCACCCGCACCCAATTCGGCACACCCCTCACACGTTTCGTGGCCCCATAGAGAGCTGCACCGAAGGCCCCAGTGGCGGCGCTCACATGCGTCCCCGCCACACATCCCAGTACACCCCTCACGCGATTCGTGGCCCCATAGGGAGCTCCACCGAAGGCCCCAGTAGCGGCGCTTCCATGCGTCTCCGCCACCCATCCCGGCACCCCCCAGCCGCAGCAGCATCATGTTTCGGGGACCCATAGGGAGCTCCACTGGAGGCCCCAGTGGC
>CAUYUJ010014941.1:0-185000 GCA_963575745.1 Prorocentrum cordatum
GAACATAACTCGAGCTCTAGGTCAGCTACAGAGCTGGTAAGCACAGCTCACGCATGCAGAATGATCAGGCGCGTTCGCCTGTTGAACCCAGAGGTCTGAACTCGGTCTCTCAGCCGAGCTAGGTTCGCAAACCTGTTATTCGAGTCAACTTGATACGCGTTGTCGGTATTTTCTACTTAACTCGAGCTCTAGGGCAGCTAGAGTGCTGGTAAGCACTCCTATCGCACTCAGAATGATCAGACGCGTTCGCCCGTTGAATCCATAGGTCGAAACACGGTCTGCTAGTCGAGCTAGGTCCGCAAACCTATTCGTATTATTCGAGTCAACTTGATACGCGTTGTCGGTATTTCCTACTTAACTCGAGCTGTAGGGCAGTTACTGTGCTGGTAAGCACACCTACCGCACTCAGAATCATCAGGCGCGTTCGCCTGTTGAATCTAGAGCTCTCAACCCGGTCTGTTGCGTAATCCAGAATCACGAAACTGTTCGTATTCTTCAGTCATCATGAGAGCTACTGTCGGCGTTCTGCACAAAATTCGGGCTGTAGGGAGGCTGCAGGGCGGGTAATCACAGGAATCGATTCGGCGAGATCAGACGCGTCCGTCTGTCGCACTCAGATGTCTGAACTCGATCTGATACTCGAAATCGGCTGAAAAACTATTCGTCCTCTGCAATTTTTTTCCGACAGTATATGTTGTCAGGAAGCTCTACGAGTCCCCCGGCGGTAACCAAGGTTGACGGTTTACCGCCGGCGCCCAGTCCCTTAGCAAGTTATTGCTGGAAGCTTAAGAGTAATTCCGGGGAGCTGGAGAGCTAGTTGGCAAGAAAAATCTCGACGGACCTTTTGGTGACTTTTGGTCGGTTGAAAATTTTGTTCTCAAAATTTGACCATTCGTTAGAGCTCTAGTATTTTTTTCCCATGATATTCGATCTTATTCCCGCTCGCCATCTTGATCTCAGCTCGATCGGGTAACTTTGAAGGCCAAAAAAGCAGGCAGGCGGGAACGGCCGTTTGAAACGAGTCAATGGTTTCGTTGAGGGTTTTCTGAACATATCCACGAGCTGTAGGGCAGCTACAGTGCTGGTAAGCACACCTATCGCACTCAGAATAATCAGGGGCGTTCGCCTGTTGAATTCATAGGTCTGAACTCGGTCTGCTAGCCGAGCTAGGTCCGCAAACCTATTCGTATTATTCGAGTCAACTTGATACGCGTTGTCCGTATTTTCTTCTTAACTCGAGCTGTAGGGCAGCTACAGTGCTGGTAAGCACACCTATCGCACTCAGAATAATCAGGCGCGTTCGCCTGTTGAATCCATAAATGTCGAAAACTCGTCTGCAGTCGAGCTAGGTCCGCAAACCTATTCGTATTATTCGAGTCAACTTGATACGCGTTGTCGGTATTTCCTACTTAACTCGAGCTGTAGGGCAGATGCTGTGCTGGTAAGCACACCTACCGCACTCAGAATCATCAGGCGCGTTCGCCTGTTGAATCTAGAGCTCTCAACCCGGTCTGTTGCGTAATCCAGAATCACGAAACTGTTCGTATTCTTCAGTCATCATGAGAGCTACTGTCGGCGTTCTGCACTAAATTCGGGCTGTAGGGAGGCTGCAGGGCGGGTAATCACAGGAATCGATTCGGCGAGATCAGACGCGTCCGTCTGTCGCACTCAGATGTCTGAACTCGATCTGATACTCGAAATCGGCTGAAAAACTATTCGTCCTCTGCAATTTTTTTCCGACAGTATATGTTGTCAGGAAGCTCTACGAGTCCCCCGGCGGTAACCAAGGTTGACGGTTTACCGCCGGCGCCCAGTAATTCCGGGGAGCTGGAGAGCTAGTTGGCAACGAAAATCTCGACGGACCTTTTGCTGACTTTTGGTCGGTTGAAAATTTTGTTCGCGAAATTTGACCATTCGTTAGAGCTCTAGTATTTTTCCCATGATATTCGATCTTATTCCCGCTCGCCATCTTGATCTCAGCTCGATCGGGTAACTTTGAAGGCCAAAAAGCAGGGGGCGGGAACGGCCGTTTCGAGTCATCTTGATACGCGCTGTCGGTTTTCTGAACATAACTCGAGCTGTAGGGCAGCTACAGTGTTGGTAAGTACACGTATCGCTCTCAGAATGATCAGGCGCGTTCGCCTGTTGAATCCAGAGGTCTGAACTCGGTCTCTCAGCCGAGCTAGGTTCGCAAACCTGTTTCTATTATTCGAGTCAACTTGATACGCGTTGTCGGTATTTTCAACTTAACTCGAGCTCTAGGGCAGCTAGAGTGCTGGTAAGCACTCCTATCGCACTCAGAATGATCAGACGCGTTCGCCCGTTGAATCCATAGGTCGAAACTCGGTCTGCTAGTCGAGCTAGGTCCGCAAACCTATTCGTATTATTCGAGTCAACTTGATACGCGTTGTCGGTATTTCCTACTTAACTCGAGCTGTAGGGCAGATACTGTGCTGGTAAGCACACCTACCGCACTCAGAATCATCAGGCGCGTTCGCCTGTTGAATCTAGAGCTCTCAACCCGGTCTGTTGCGTAATCCAGAATCACGAAACTGTTGGTATTCTTTAGTCATCATGAGAGCTACTGTCGGCGTTCTGCACTTAATTCGGGCTGTAGGGAGGCTGCAGGGCGGGTAATCACAGGAATCGATTCGGCGAGATCAGACGCGTCCGTCTGTCGCACTCAGATGTCTGAACTCGATCTGATACTCGAAATCGGCTGAAAAACTATTCGTCCTCTGCAATTTTTTTCCGACAGTATATGTTGTCAGGAAGCTCTACGAGTCCCCCGGCGGTAACTAAGGTTGACGGTTTACCGCCGGCGCCCAGTCCCGGGCATCGTTTCAGGCGGCCTGGCTTGGCTTCGCTATCCGGGTTTTGGACGCTTACAAGCGCCTGGAAATAACTCGTAGAGCTTCCCTTAGCTAGTAACTCGTAGAGCTTCCCTTAGCTAGTTATAACTGGAAGCTAAGAGTAATTCCGGCGCGCCCCAGAGCTAGTTGGCAAGAAAAATCTCGACGGAACTTTTGACAACTTTTGCTCGGTTGAAAATTTCGTTCTCGAAATTTGACCATTCGTTAGAGCTCTAGTATTTTTTCCCGATATTCGATCTTATTCCCGCTCGCCATCTTGATCTCAGCTCGATCTCGGGTAACTTTGAAGGCCAAAAAGGCACGGTGGCGGGAACGGCCGTTTCGAGTCATCTATTGGGGGGGGGATACGCGCTGACGGTTTTCTGAAACATAACTCGAACATTAGGGCAGCACAGACTGGTAAAGCACAGCTAATGCAATGCAGAATGATCAGAGCGCGTTCGCCTGTTGAACCCAGAGGTCTGAACTCGGTCTGTCAGCCGAGCTAGGTCCGCAAACCTGTTAGTATTATTCGAGTCAACTTGATACACGTTGTCGGTATTTTCTACTTAACTCGAGCTGTAGGGCAGCTACAGTGCTGGTAAGCACTCGTATCGCACTCAGAATGATCAGACGCGTTCGTCTGTTGAATCCGTAGGTCTAAACTCGGTCTGCTAGCCGAGCTAGGTCCGCAAACCTATTATTCGAGTCAACTTGATACGCGTTGTCGGTATTTTCTACTTAACTCGAGCTGTAGGGCAGCTACAGTGCTGGTAAGCACACCTATCGCACTCAGAATCATAGGCGCGTTCGCCTGTTGAATCCAGAGGTCTGAACTCGGTCTGCTAGCCGAGCTAGGTCCGCAAACCTATTCGTATTATTCGAGTCAACTTGATACGCGTTGTCGGTATTTTCTATTTAACTCGAGCTTTATAGGGCAGCTACAGTGCTGGTAAGCACACCTACCGCACTCAGAATCATCAGGCGCTTTCGGCTGTTGAATCGAGAGCTCTGAACTCGGTCTGCTGCGCGATCCAGAATCACGAAACTGTTCGTATTCTTCCAGTCATCTTGAGAGCTACTGTCGGCGTTCTGCACTTAATTCGGGCTGTAGGGAGGCTACAGGGCGGGTAATCAATGGGATCGATTCGGAGACATCAGACGCGCCCGTCTGTCGCATTCAGAGGTCTGAACTCAGTCTGATACTCGAGTTCGGCTCAAAAACTATTCGTTCTCTGCAATTTTTTTCGACAGTAATATGTTGTCAGGAAGCTCTACGAGTCCCCCGGCGGTAACAAAGGTTGACGGTTTACCGCCGGCGCCCAGTTATAGCTGGAAGCTAAGAGTAATTCCGGCGCGCCCCACAGCTAGTTGGCTCGAAAAATCTCGACGGACCTTTTGGTGACTTTTGGTCGGTTGAAAATTTTGTTCTCGAAATTTGACCATTCGTTAGAGCTCTAGTATTTTTTCCCGTGATATTCGATCTTATTCCCGCTCGCCATCTTGATCTCAGCTCGATCGGGTAACTTTGAAGGCCAAAAAGCACGGTGGCGGGAACGGCCGTTTCGAGTCATCTTGATACGCGCTGTCGGTTTTTCGAACATAACTCGAGCTCTAGGGCAGCTACAGAGCTGGTAAGCACAGCTAATGCATGCAGAATGATCAGGCGCGTTCGCCTGTTGAACCCAGAGGCCTGAACTCGGTCTGCTAGCCGAGCTAGGTCCGCAAACCTATTCGTATTATTCGAGTCAACTTGAACGCGTTGTCGTTATTTTCAACTTAACTCGAGCTGTAGGGCAGCTACAGTGCTGGTGGGCACACCCATCGCATGCAGAATCATCTGGCGCGCTCGCCTGTTGAATCCATAGGTCTGAACTCGGTCTGCAAGCCGAGCTAGGTCCGCAAACCTATTCGTATTATTCGAGTCAACTTGATACGCGTTGTCGGTATTTTCTACTTAACTCGAGCTGCAGGCCAGCTACAGTGCTGGTGAGCACACCTATCACACTCAGAATAATCAGGCGCGTTCGCCTGTTGAATCCAGAGCTCTGAACTCGGTCTGCTGCGCGATCCAGACTCACGAAACTGTTCGTATTCTTCCAGTCATCTTGACAGCTACTGTCGCCGTTCTGCACCTAACTCGGGCTGCAGGGGGGCTGCAGGGCGGTTAATCACATGAATCGATTCGGAGACATGAAACGCGTCTGTCTGTCGCATTCAGAGGTCCGAACTCGGTCTGATACTTGAGTTGGGCTGAAAAATTATTCGTTCTCTGCAATTTTTTTTGACATTATGTGTTGTCAGGAAGCTCTACGAGTCCCCCGGCGGTAACAAAGGTTGACGGTTTACCGCCGGCGCCCAGTACATTTCTTTGGTCTTTAGGTGCAGTATTACTATCAAAAGACTTCAGGGAACCGACGTCGGATGAACAGAAAAACTTGATTTCCCGATCTCCTTCTTTCTTGCTCCAGAAGCTTTCTTCATCTGTTTCGAGGAGCGCAGAGTGAGAAACGAGCTCTACAAGAGCCCTGGCGGTCACCTGGTTGACAGTTGACCGGCGGTTCCCAGTTGCTCTCCGGTTTCTGGACGCTATCTAACCAAGGTCGATGGTTCCGGCTGAGGCGACAATATGACATCTTTTGGGTGGGTTTGCGAACATTTGAAAGATATTCGACCATTTTTTTTCTGAGAAAGTAGACTTTTGCGCGTCGCATTGGCATATAAACTCTTCTCTAGCAGCAGCTGAGCTGTCTCGATGCATTTTTTGAATGAGTTGACTTCCAGGAACTGAGCGAATATGAACATCGAAACAATCGAATCGGCCCCAGCGCGGGCTGTGCGGCGCGGGGAGGCCTCTGGGTCAGTGCGCTGGGAGGGGGAAACTATCGCGAATTGTTCGCAACGGTTTTCTGCTCCGGCGTGTGGCCTGCTGGGCCGAGCGGGCGTTTCGGGAAGGGCGCTCTCGGAGGGGGATGCCCTCGCCGATTTTTCCCGAGGGTCTTCTGCTCCGTTGGCCGCTCGGTGCGGATGTGTCTCTTCGGAGGCAGCGCGCTGGGAGGGGGAAACTATCGCGAATTTTCCGCGACAGTGTTCCGATTCTGCCGCCAGCGATTGTGACAAGGACGACGAGACTGACGCTGACGACGATTGGTTTGGAGCTGACGACGTTGTCAGGCCAGCCCCGGTTTTGGCTTCCGCTTGGGCACCGACGTTGGCCTCGGCTTCTGTCGCGGCCGTGGCCTCGATCCCGGCTCCGTCTGTGCGGGGCGCGGAGCGCGCTCCGCCGCTGGGGGGATCAGTTGAGTGGGAGGACCGGCTGCGTGAGAGCTTGCGCGCAGAGCACGACGTGTTCAGGGAGGAAGTCGTGGAAGATTCCGCCTGGGAGGCGGCGGAGCGCGAGCAGAAAGCGCATCGCAAGGCGTGCCGCGCGTCGCTTCGGAGGTCGCGCTGCGCGCGGCGGGAGGCGGAGTCCGCTTCCGCGCGATGAGTCGCCGCGCGCTTGCGATGAGTTGCCGCGGCGTGCCTGGGTGTCCCGCGCGGCGCTGGGGGGGCGGAGAAGCGCGCGACTGCAGCAGTTTCTGAATGCCCGAGCGGCGCGGGCTGTCGATTCGGCGCCCACCCCGCGCGTGGCGCTGCCGTCTCTGGAAGCGCGGTTGTCTGCGCTGTCAGTCGGGGAGGTTGCGCCAATTGCAGCTTTAGTTTTCGCTGCGCTGGGTCTGTTCCCGCCAAGGCCACACATTCTTTCGGGTGGCCGCGCTGTGACACGCGCGATGGCGCGCGCGCGGATGTGGAAAGAGAGAGAGAGAGAGCTTCTGGCGCGACGTGGACGCTCCGTCCGATGCGGCGCCGTCTGCCGCGAAGGTTTGGGTCGCCAAGTGGTTTTACTGTGGCCTGCGTGGGCTCTCCGCGCGGAGGTGCGGGGGGCGGCGCGTGTGCGCGCGCAGGTTCTCCCCCGGCATTGGCATCCGCGCTGCCAAGGCCAGGGCGGGCCGGGGCGCGGACGAGTGCGTGGGGGGCGCTGCCTGGAGGGCGTCGCAGAGGGCGGGGCAGTGCGTTGGCGATGCTGCTCTGCGCGTGGCCTGTGTCTGCGCCGCGCTGGGCGGTGTTTTCTGGGATGTGTGTTCCCGCGTGGGACGACTCGGTGCTGCTGGGGGGTCTGGCGCGTCCCGCGCGTGGCGGCGGCGCCTTAGACGTGGCGTCGCGTCGGGGCGACTCGGAGTTGTTGATGCGGGAGATCGCCTGGGGCCGTGGCGGAATAAGTGTCTGCAATTGAGTGTCGCTCGGTGCGGGGGTGCTGGCGCGCGCGCGCAGGCGGAGTGCTTCTTCGAGTTGCAGTGCGCTAATGATTCCGGAGCTGGGGCGCGCGGTGACGCAACGGAGAAGGCGAACTTTGCTATCGTGCAGGATTGGCTGGAGGCGCGCCGTTCGAGGATGCGAGTCTATGAGGCGGAGAGTGCAGATGGTTTACTGCGTGGGGAGTGTTCCGGCGCATGGTTTTTGGGTTCCGCGGGGGGGGCCGAGATCGGCAGCGTTGTGTGGTACCCAGAGGGCCATGTCGCGACGGTCGTTGATGTGGACGGTCGCTTGGCCGCTGGCGTATCTCTCGGAGACGCAGGCGCCGCGCCGTGGCTGCGGTCGATTGCAGGCGCGCCGAAGAGGAGTGCGCCGAAAAAGAAGGCCGCCGCGAAAAGCCAGCGAGGTGCGCATCTCCGCGGCGCGCAGAACCCGAACGTCATGGCGGGCGTTGCTGCGCGGGAGCGACGCGCGACCGGTGAGGATGGGGCGCCGTCGTCGTCTGGCGAGGACATGCCAGTCATCCAGGGAGTCACCGTCGACGATGCCGATTCGGGCGATGCCGCGGGGGCGTCCGTGCTTCGTCGACCTGCAGCTGCGGTCGCCACGCGCGGCCGTGCGTCTGGGGACGAGAGCGATTCGGGTGAGGACATGCCGATGCTTCCAGGGGTTACGGTGGAAGAGGATGACGCGGGGGCTGCTCGGGCGCGATCGGACGCCGTCGCACCGCAGGCAGCGGCTGCGAGGCGCGCTCTTCGGGGCGCGGCTTCGGCCGCGGCGCCGCCGAGCGATTCTGATGGCGAGGAGATGCCTGTCATCCCTGGAGTGACCGTGGACGTCGGGGGTGCTGACGATGGTGCAAGCGATGGCAGCGGGCCGGCCGCGCGTCCGCGCGGTGCCCGGAGAGCACGCCGGAAGCGCGGGGCCGCGGACGGGGTGCTTGCGTCCGAGGCAGAGTCCCGGCAGTTCCAGCCGGATTACGTGGACGAGGACCGCTGCAAAGGGCTGACGTGGGGGGGGGGCTGGGGGCGAGAGCAGTGCCGGTTTCGGCCGAAGACGGGGAGCGACGTGCGCGGGAAGTGCGCTCGATATGGGTGCCCGCACGGGCGCGTCAGGGGCCCGATTCCTGCAGGCGCGTTGGATAAGTTCAAGGAGTTCGCGCGAAGGCGAACAAGCCATCTAAGCAGTGGTACGCGCGGCACGCGATGTGGGACGTGGCGTCGAAGATGAAGCCTGAGCTGAAGTCCTTGTGTGATGTGGACGAGCACGGGCGATTTGTGTTAACGAACAGTGAGTACGAGCAGTGCCTCAAGCAAGTCCATGACAATCTCCGAATCCATAAGAATTATGGCCGTTCTGGCTTCGTATACGAGAAGGGGGGAGGGGTGCGGACACTGCAGGATCGCTGCGGGGAGGGAACTACTCGGTTCGGATCGGAGAGGGAGTCCTACAATGGGCAGCAGGGGGGGAAGGTGTTCATGTGGTACAGCAGGGCGGTCTTCAACAAGTACCTGGGGCAGCTGCAAGCTTCCGAAATGGAATGTAGCGAGAAGGACTGCGTGGAGGCGTTGCGGTTGACCAGCGAGGAGATCGGGCGGTACCCAATGAAGCAGCAGTATCTGAAGCCGTACGCAGGCCCGCAGTGCTATCCGCACATTGACCGCGTTCGAAAAAAGACAGGCTGCACGCGAACGAGAAAATGGGGCATGCGCCCGGAGAGGATCCGCAGGGGGGCGGCGACGGCGGCGCCGGGCCCGAGGCGTGCGGGGGAGCCGACGACGGGGCGTCGCACTTGTTCTGTATGCGGAATTGGGCGCAGTGCGATCGGTGCCACTGCTGGCGCCTGCTTCTGCCTGCCTGCGCTGCGCGCGCGCGAGGGGATGAGTATTACAAGGTTCGCGATACCGACTTGGATTGGGAGGAGTGGTTGAGGGGGGCGGCGCATCGGTGTGCGGCGGCGGCTGGTGCGTCGAGAGACCAGGACGCTGCGCTCGGTGGGGGGGGCGGCGACGCCGTGGAGGGTGCGATGCAGCAGGGCGGCGGCGCGGGCGAGGGCGGGGGTGGGGGGGGGGTGCGCGGCGGCGCTCGGAAGCGGCGCCTGGGGCGGAAGACGTCCGAGGCGGAGGCTGCCGAGCCCGCCGCGGCGCGCGGCGGGGCGCGGAAGCGGCGGCTGGGGCGCAAGACGTCCGAGGCAGAGGCTGCTGGGGGCGACGCGGGGCGCGAGGCCGCGGGGGCCGGGCGCGCGGGGGAGGGCGCCGCGGGGGTGGCGGCGGCGCGGAAGCGGCGGCTGGGGCGCAAGACGTCCGAGGCAGAGGCCGCTGAGAGCGGTGCGGGGCGCAGGGGCGCGGAGGAGGGGCGAGCTGGCGAGGGGGGCGCGGAGGTGCCGGAGGCGCGTTGGGGGCGCCGGAGACTCGAGCGCAAGACGTCCGCCGAAGAATGGGCCGAAGCGGGCGGTGCGGTCCGCGGAGCCGTGGATGAGGAGGGCGGTGGTGACGAGGCTTGCGGCGGCATGGCGGAGTTATCGGCCTCGGATTGCGACGACGAGCGTTCTGCGTCAGATCATGAGTGCGCCTCGGAAGAAGACGCGGCGCCGCTGCCGCGCGAGGTGCGCAGCGCGCTCGATGCGGAGCTGGTGCGTTTCGCGGGTGCTGGGCCGCCGACGGAGGCAGACCTGGCGGGGGCGCGAGCGGCCGAGGAAGGGCGCGGGAGCGCGCCGCGCCGCGCGGGATTGTCGCGAACCGGAGGTGGGGATGCGCGGGCGTGGGCAGTTGCGTCCGTGCCCCACCTCAAGGACAAGCGGATGGTGGCATTGGTCGGTGCCGTCCGCGAGTACCTGGTGTTCTGCCGTCAGTGCGACCGGGGTAGTTTTCGGATCCAGGGGTCGGACGGTGATTAAGTTGTGGGGTGCGCTGATGGAGCCGGGGGGGCCAGGACAGTTCGGGCGCGTGCTGCTGGAGCTGGAGGATCGCGCGCGCGGTCGTGGGCCGAGCGCGGAGCGTTCGTCTTGGGAGGCGATAGCCGTGGAGGAGGATTTCCGTTGTCGCTCGGAGTGGCCCCGAGTGCGTTTCGAGTGTAGTATGTTGCAGACGCCGGTCGTGTCCGAGAGCGGCGGGGCGCAGTGGCGGGCGGTGCGGTGCTGCGATGAGCCGGACGGGGGCGATGCGGACGATTTCCAGGCTCTGCGGCAGCGCGAGTCGCGGGTCGCGGCCGGCTTCGCAACGAACGTGGTTCGGGATGACGACGTGGTCGTGTTGCCTGTGGAGCGGCCTGCTGGGTGGACGGAGCCCGCGCACATGGCGGGGGCGTGGTGGCGGGGCCAGGGCCCGCGGGAGCGCAGAGCAGAGGAGGGGGAGAATCCCGGGCGCGTCTGGGTGGGCCAGCTGCAGGAGGACGCCGGCGTGGCGGGGCTGCTGCCCGAGGGCGGCGCGGGCGAGCGCACTGCGAAGGAGGGGCTCGACGCGCTGCAGCAGGCCGGTCAGGGAGCTCGGGGGGCGGGTCGCGCGGGTCGTGGCCGGGGGCGCCGAGCGAAGAAGCGCGGTCGGTACGGGAATGATTTGCGGGCCGTTATTCGGACCAGATGGGCGCCTGGGAGGTCGTCGGAAGGTGCCGGCCCGGGCGTCGCGGAGTCGTTTGTGTTTGGATCAGCGCCAGAATCGGAGCATTGGGAGATTCGTGTGGAGGCGCGTTTGCGCGAGCGCTGCGGAGGGCGTGTAAACCAACGAGCGCGTGTTGCTGCAGGGGACGTTCACCAGAAGTGCATGCTGCTGGCGCTGAAGACGGTGCCGCTGCGCGTGGCGAAGTATGACGTGCAGCTGCGCGATGCGTCCGTGCGGGCCGTGCAGGCGGCGCAGGCGATCCTGACGCGCATGGTGAAGTTCACGTGCCACGAGTGCCAGGAGCGGTTCCCGGCGTTCCACCCTGCCTTCGAGCCGCCGGACCAGCTGGCGGATGAGATGCTGCTGCTGCGTCGCGGCGGGGACGGGCTGGCTGCGCGCAGCACGGAGGTGGCCGAGTGGGACGAGGTGCCGCCGAGCGACCCGCCGGATGGCTTCGCCCTGGAGTGCGCGGGCGTGTGCATGCGGTGTAGGCGGGATCTGGACAAGCAGGCGGCGGCCGCGCCCACGGAAGACGACCTGTATCAGGTGGTGGGTCTCCGCACCGCGCAGAATCACATGGACCCGTGCTTCCGGTTCCCCTCCGATGACCTGCGCGACCTGTTCGACCAGGCCACGCTCACGGAGAGCCTGCTCATTGCTCTGGACCACATGCAGGTGCATCTGGCCACCGTGTCTCGGACAGGGCTGCGCAAGTTCCGCAAGAACATCATCTCGTTCCCGCAGGATGTGGCCGGGTTCGCGCGGCGTCACGAGCTAATGAAGGGGTACCGCGTCGGGGATCGCGTGAACTCGGTGCGCGGACCTGGCGAGCGCCCCGACGACCCGCACCGCCCGGAGCGCATTGCCGCGGGGGGCACGGACGAGGAGCGGCAGCGCTTCGGCGTGGACGTGTACGGGCGCCTGGTGTTTCCCGGTCGGGTCGCGGAGGTGCTGCTCAGTGGGGAAGTGATCATCGACTACGACCATGGCGGCAGGGGGAGGGAGCTTCAGGAGAACGTGGAGCCGCGGGTGATGCTGCCCTGGCACCCGAGGAAGGTGCCCTTCAGTCTGATGCTGCGGCGGAACGTTGGTTTCGGGAAGGAGGTGGTCGAGGGCCTGCACGTGCGCTGGCGCTACTGTGGGCACCTGCTGCGGGCGCTGTGCGCGTTCGCCGGCTCGTACGGGCCCTGGCGCCTGGGCGGCACTGCGAATGAGCCCATGCACAAGTACTACGACCCGCGTTTGTTTGATGTGCTGCCGGACGACGACATCATCCGGTGCTATGCGCCGAAGGAGAGCGACGACGGCGCCGTGCTGTCGGGGGACGAGGCGGGGGAAGCCGAGGGGCCGGGGCCGGTGACTCGGGCGGAGGCCATTGCCAGGGATACTGTTCCGTGTGGCGTCGACGTCGTCACGCCGCGGCAGTTCATTGCCGCGGGTTTCGACGTGCACTTCGTGGGGCCGCGTGATGAGGCTCAGCGAGGGGCGAGAGTCCGCGACGGCGACGGCGCACAGCGTGGCGACGAGGGCGGCCAGGACGCCGCGGGCGACGGTGGTGCGATGGAGGCAGATGAGGACCAGTTCGATGTCGGGGACGGAGACGAGGCCATGGCAGTCGATCACGATGTGTTCAGTGCTTGGCTCGAGAAGGCGCAGTTCAGGTACGGCGGGGCTGTGCAGCGATGGTGGGCGGGGCTGCAGCCGGAGGCGGAGGGCCATTTGGAGGGGCTGAAGTTTGGTGATGACGAGACGACGGAGGACCTGTTCGGGCGCTTGCTGGACGCGGCGCGGGGGGAGAGCACAGTGGTGGCCGTGCAGAGGGATCGGGTGCCCGTGGAGTGCGTGCGCGTCGATTTCCTCGTGGACTGGATCGGGCCGCGGGTCGGGGGGCCGTTCTCTGACCCAGACGGGGGCGTGACTCCGGAGGCGGTCCTGGACGATGTGATGCTGGAGTTGGCCATGGCCGGCAGGTTCGTGGGAGCTGCTCAGGACAAGGATACGGGGTGCGTGGAGGAGAATTTGCCGGAGTTTGACGAGGACGAGGTGGTCGCGCGGAAGGGAGAGCGGATGATTTACGGGTGGCCCGGCCAGAGTGACGACCCGATCCCGGCGCGCTCTGTCGGTCGCTTCGCGAGGGCGTTCCCGCTGGAGTTCCCGATGGGCATCGGCGACCTCTTCGAGGACCGCCCTCGCCGGGTCTCCGTGCAGGAGTGGGTGCAGCACCTGATGCGCTACCGCACCGGGCAGTTCGTTGGTGGTCCGCGTGGGCAGCGGGTGATGTGGGCTATGGTGAACGTGCTGCTCCTGAACGAGGCACGGGCGAAGGGCTTCGGCGTGTATCGGACCATGTACAGGCGGGCGGGGCTCGCGGTGCAGGGCCCGAGTGTGAAGACCAAGGGTGGGCTCAGGCAGATCTTGGAGAGCGAGGACCGGGTGCGGATCCTGGTGAGTCAGCTGGCGAACGTTAAACGCGACGTGCCCTCGACCACGATGCATTGGTCCTATGAATCCAAGAAGTTGCAGAGTACCGTGAAGCACCTGTCCTGGCAACCGCCCTGGGTCGAGGGCCCTCTGGCGGACGGCGCGGAGCCTGTCGGCAAGCGGTTCCTGCGCGAGATGGACTTGCCGGCGGGGAACGGGCGGACTCAGCGCAGGCGGCCTCTCGTGCCGGATGTTGTCGGGCTCGGCTGGCACCCGTCCATCTGGTGGACGCAGAATCCGTTCTACAATGCCGCGTTTGACATTCAGCGCATGGGAGGAGGCCGGGGGGCGCGGGCGGCAGGGGAGCGCGCCCTCGGGGATTGGGTGGGTGACGGGCGAGAGGAGCGCTTTCGGTTCGCTCGGGACAACCCGGACCTGGTGGCGTACATGATGGCCCTGCGGGTGGAGCTGAACATGCGGATGGTGATGCCCGCAGTGCTGCCGCACTCTGAGCAGTTCAAGTACATGGCCATGGCCAGGGCCGAGTGTGGCGCGGGAGGGAATCTGCACTACCACGGGTTCAGCGTAGGGTTGCCCGGGCCCGAGGTTGCGCGGGTGCGTGCGGACGTGGACGGGGAGGGCGACATGCTCCCGCCGAGCGTGACCAGCGACTTGGCGGCGTGTTTGCCATCGCTGGAGGCGGGGCCGATGGCTTGGCCCCCGCAGGAGCAGAAGCGCCGCGCCGCTGCTCTCGCGGTCCTGGAGCAGGCGTTGCGCGCCGCTGCCGGCCGGCCAGGCGCGCGGGCATCCAGGGGTCGTGGGGGTGAGGGTACGGCGGCTTCAGGGTCTGGGAGTGAGGATGGCGCGGACGACGACGATGAGGATGAGTTCGTGGGCAGGGCTGATGTGCTGCTTGACGCGCTGGTGGATCGCGGGTGGTTGGTGATCGTTGATGTTGATGAGGGTGCGCGAGGTCGGGGAGGAGAACGAGATGTCGCGTTCGAGCGTGTCGGCCGAGAGATTTCCGCGCCTGTGGACGCGCCGGGAGAGAGTCCTGTGGAGGACGGTGAGGGCGGTGACGGCGCAGAGGACGCCGGTGCGGGCCGGCCTGCTGGAGTTCCTGATGGGGCCCGCTTGCAGCGCTTGACGGGTGCTGGCGCTGATTTCGGCGTGCTGCAGCCAGAACACGAGAACGTTTCGCTGCAGAGCGTTCTGGAGAAGCGGTTCTATGAGTTCTTCGGGCACGTGGTCTCGGAGTGGAACCCCTGCTACGATGACGCGGGCGCGTGCAGATACACGTGGGACGATGAGGTTAGGGCCTTCGATGTTGACGTGGAGATGGAAGACGAGGCTGCTGCTGAGACGTCGGAGGCCCGGGCGGTCCCGAGCGTGCCTGCGTCTGCGCCGGAGTGCTTGAACTTGCGGAAGCTTCTGGACGAGGCCTTTCAGTCCGAGGCAGCAGGGACGTTGGACGTGCAGCCGGTTCGGAGAATGGTGTCCGCGCTGGTGAACAGGGTTGCGCGCCACACGAAGCATGGCATGGGCCCGCCGAAGCTCGGGGTACATGCGTGTGCGCGCGGCAAGGAGGGGTGCGTGTTCTGCCGGTATGATTTTCCGCGAGAGAGGTGGGGCCGCGTCGGGCCGAGACCGTTCCGGATGGAGAAGGGGCGCAGGGAGGGCCACTGGCAGGCGGTGTTCCCGAGGAACGACCGGCTCTGCAACAGCTACGAGGAGCACGTGCTCCTGGCCAATATGGGGAACATCGATTGGCGCCCCGTCCTGAACCTGTGGGCCGTTGTGGAGTACGTCACGAAATATGCGACGAAAGCGCCCAAGGGCTCGCGGAAGATCAAGGAGGTGCTGGACGACGCCGTCAACGAGGTCTGCGCGTACGTTCCCGACGGCGAGGGCACCGACTTCCTCCGACGCTCGATCCAGAAGTTCTTCGCTCGGATGCTCGGGGAGAGGGATTACCATTGTTACGAAGTGGCGCTGCTGGGGTTGCGCTTGCCAATGGTCTTGTCCATGATGCCCGTCGTGACTCTGAACACGACGGGCGCGCGTGCCCTGAAGCCTGCGTCCGCACTGCGGGACAAGTCGGAGGATGAGCCGGTTCACTGGGATAGCAAAGTGGACAAGTTCGACAAGCGCCTGGAGTTGGTGCGGCGCCAGCGGGCCCGGGGCGACGGGTCCATCACGGAGGAGGAGGTGCGCGATGTGTCACTCTTCGAGTTTTACTGGAAGTACGCCGTGTATCGAGGGAAGCTGAGGCGCGGGAACCCTGCGGTGTGCCTGCAGGTGACGCCCGGCTATAGCGCGGAGTGTGCGAACGTGGAGCACGCCTGCCACGAGGCGTACGCGCGGGCGAACGTCATCGCGCACTGGCGGCACATGGCGACGGCGGACCGCAGAGCCATGATCGGTGCAGAGATGCGGCGCGACGTCCGCCCTGTGCCGGAAGTCTGCATTGGGGCCGCGGATTTCGTGCCCCATGCTGGGGGCGATCGGTTCCTGGGAGTGCAGGATCTGTGGTTCAAGTCGGGGGGGGCGGCTTGGAGGGGCAGGGAGGATCGGTTCTGGGGAGATATGTTGATGGAGATGCTCACGGACCCGATGCTCCGACAGTGGGTGCCGGCGTGGGTCGTGGAGCAGTACGAACGCGCGAATCCGTTCTACAAGGAGGTGCTGGGCGCAATCTTGGAGGCTGGTGGGGTGCGGACCAACCGCGAGCTGCTGAGGCGGACGCGCCGCGAGATGGTGCGTCGGCACCGGGCGCGGCAGCAGGGGCGTGACGCTGGGGCGGGCGACGCCGCGGGCGACGTGGGGGGCCAGGAATCCGACGGTGGCTCGAGGGAGGGTGACGCTGGCAGAGAGAGCGATGCGGCGGAGTCGGGGGAGGACGTGGAGGAGCTGGTGGACAGACTCGCGCAGAACGCCGAGGACGATCCCAACGAGGAGCCTCGGGATATCGTGTTGCGCGACCCGCGACCAGGGGGGGGTGTGGAGGGTGCCGCAGGTGCGGGGGAGGTGTCCGAGTGGGATCGCCGCCCAGCGGATGAGCGTGTTAGCGCGGCGGGCCCCGCGGTGCAGGCGGCAGACGTGCGCGTCGGGGATGCGCCGCGGGAGGACGTTCGCGGGAGGGTGCGTGTGAACCCGAAGGATTTCAATTGGCTGGATGAACCGTGCAATGTGTCGACAGGGGAGAAGCGGCGCCTCGAGGAGCTGCGGGATGTCTGGTACGGCAAGGCCAACGTGGGTGACGGGGCCGAGGTCGTCTTGCGCGAAGGCCTGGACCCCTGGCAGAAGTTTGCCCACGACATCGTTATGGATGGACGCCACTCCGAGAAGGACCCGCTCCGCCTGATGGTCACAGGCGTGGCAGGCACGGGGAAGTCGCGCACGGCGCGTAGTTTTGTGGCGGCGAGGCGACAGAGGGCGCGTCAGACGGCTCCGCGGACCAGAATGGATCGGGTGCCGGGCCTCCGGGGTGGGATGCGGGAGGGAAGGCGCTCTCAGTCGAAGATTGATGAGGAGGTGCGGAATTGCTGTTTGCTGGCTGCTCCGACAGGGTGCGCCTCGTTCCAGTTGAAGTATGGGGCGACTACTCTGCACAGGGCTTTCGGCGTTCCGGTGGGGTACTGCGGGCCTTGGAAGCAAAAGGGCGGTGAACGCTTCTTGCGGACGCGGGACCGGTTGCGGCAGGCGAAGCTGTTTGTGTTGGATGAGATGAGTATGATCGGGCGGCAGATGTTGGGGAAGATCGAGTACAAGGTGCAGGACACTCTGGGCACGGATGCGAAGTTTGCGGCACGCGGAGGAGGCGGAAAAGGAGGAAAGGGGAGGAAGATGGAGGAGGACGAGCCAGTGTATCTCGGCGGGAAGGATGTCGTGCTGGCAGGAGATCCGCAGCAGGCGCCGCCCATCGGCGACGATCCGTTGTATCGAATGGGCAAGTATGAGGGGCATGGGAAAAATAAGCCGAGGGGGGCGGAGCGCACTCCAGACGATGCGTGGAGCACGGAGAAGTTGGTGGCCACGGGCCAGTTTGTGCGCAATACGTTCCAGGACGTCGCCGTGCTACGGCGCGTGCACAGATGGAGTGGGAAGAAGGAGGGTCTGTCCGCCGAGCGGCAGGCGGAGTACCGGCGGGATGCCGATCGTTTTCTGGAGGTGACCAAAGGAATGGCGCAGTGCACGTGGGACCAGTCGGATCATGCGTGGTTGAGGCGCCGGAACAGGTCGGTGCTGCAGATGACGAAGGAGGGCAGGGAGGAGCTCGCAGCGTTCGAGACGGCGCCGCTGCTGATGGATGGCAGGAAGGATCGGGCGTCGGGTGCCTGCGGCGCGGATAGGGTGAACCTGGAGAGGCTGTACCAGGTGGCGGCTGCCAGTGGCAAGCCCATTGCGTCTCTGCGCGCCTATCACAATTGGAAGGATAAAAGTAAATCTCGGCCGGAAGAGATGGCGGCCGACGATTTCCGAGGGATCGAGAACGAGCTTCACATGTGTGAAGGGGCGCGCGTGCTGCTGACGCAGAACTTGTGGGTCGAGGCGGGGTTGATGAACGGGGCGATGGGCACGCTGCGCGGGTACATGTGGCCGGACGGGGCGGACCCGCACAACAGTGCGCGCCCGGATCTGCAGGCGCCCATTTGTGTTTTCGTCGAGTTCGACGACGTCGATCTGGGAAAGGACGAGAATGGCGAGCCGCGGTCTTTCTTCAAGAACGATCCTGTGCGCAAGAACTGGGTGCCCATCTGGAGGCAGACTGTATCGTCCACGACGGAGGACGGCCTCGCGCGCGAGAACTACCCGCTGCAGCTGGCGTGGGCTTTGACGCACTGGAAGGCGCAGGGGATGACGTTGGCGAAAGTCCGCGTGCACATGTCGGCGAAGACCGCGGCCGTCGCTGGGATCGGGTTCGTCGCAACGACGCGCGTCAGGCATCCGTGGGACTTGGTGTTCGAGGAAGACTTGCCGGAGTACGCGGACTTCATGCGGGCCAGGCACGCGACGGCGTTCCGGGAGCGCCGTCGGTTCGAGCTGCGGTTGGAGGCGCGCGCTTCGTCAACGTTGCGGAAGTATGGGTACTGCGAGGCGGATTTGTGGACCGCAGAGGAGAGGTGTGCGGCGGGGAAGATTGTTGGGCCGTCTCGAGACCGTCCGTGCGGCGCAGGCGGAGAGGCTCAGAGGTCTGAACAGAGTGGTGGATGATGACACTTGGCTCTGGGGTGAGGACGGCGCGCCGTGCGTGTCCGCGTTGGCTGAGGCTGTCGATGCCGAGGCGGGGGGTGATGACGTCGCGCGGCGGCGTCTGACCGCCGTGGCTGACAGGCTCCTGGACCGGAAGAGGGTGCGCGGTGTGACGTTGGAGGAACGCGAGGCCGCGCGGGAGCTGGCGGGTGGGGATGCAGAGGATTTCTCTGGTGTTGACACGGTGGAAGAGTTGCGGGGGCGTTTGAGGGCTGCCGCTGCGCGGCTGTCGCGGGAGCGCCCGGACGACGACGGAGTGGAGTTGTTGGGCCGTGTCGCTGACATGATGGTGGATCGGTGGGTGGCGTGTGGGCGGTGGGATGGTCGCGTGTTCGATGTCGTGGAACCGAGCCTGGGCCCGCTGCACATGAGCGCTGTGAAGGAGGCCATGGGTGCGCTGGTGCCGCCGAGACTGCACGGGAGCTTGGATAAGGCGGCCAGGAAGATGAAGGATGCGTTCGGGGATGTTCGCGGTGGCTGCGCGCTGCGGATGGACAAGTGGGTCGTGAACGTGCGGTCGGAGGGCGCTCTGGCGGAGGGCAGACTGGAGCGTCAAGCGTTGGAGTTCTTCCTGAAGGTGGCGCGACAGCTGTGCTCAGGGTTAGACCTGCCGATGACTGTGGCCTCGGCAAAGGTGGGCGAGCACGTCGGCGCGGAGGAGAACCCAGAGCATTTTGCTCGGGTGGCGCACAACTGGACGAGCGTTTGGGACGCGAGCTGCGTCAGCGATAAGAAGGAGTTGCTGATGGTTGCTGCCGTGGACGCTCTGAGCGTGTCTGGCGTTCCCCAGGATTGGATCTTCGTGCGCGTCCAGGCTGGTCGGGCGGGGGAGGCGCTCGGGCGTGCCGAGTCTCTGACCGTGTGCGTGTACGATCGAGGCCGCAGGGAGGCGGTTGCAGGGCGAATCGCTCGGAATATCGACGCGCTGCTGCGGCCGATACAGGCCAGTGATGGGCGGCGCCCGCCACCAGTGGTAGAGTTTGGGGAGGCGCCGCACGTTCGGGTGCCTTCGCAGAGGATCGCCGGCGCACTCGGGCTCCTGCTGGGCCACGTTGGTCGCGGGGCCGGTGCCAGGGTGCTGGATGCGTCGGCGGAGTCGTTCGTGCCAGACGTGTGTCGTGCGTTGCGGGGCGCGTTCGCGTCTTTCCGCGCGGGTGTCGGCGCGCGGGGTGCGCGGGATGTCATGGAGTTGTTGCTCTCGGACCAGGAGTGCCGTGACGCTCTGGACCTCTTCGGCGTCGCCCCGCGCGCGGATGTGT
This sequence comes from Prorocentrum cordatum, assembly GCA_963575745.1. NCBI lineage: Eukaryota > Dinophyceae > Prorocentrales > Prorocentraceae > Prorocentrum > Prorocentrum cordatum. The sequence continues at coordinate 19,675 of CAUYUJ010014941.1, forward strand.
CTGGGCCCAGTGCGGCGGGCGCGGGCCGGGCGATGGCGGGTGTGGTGGGGAGGGCCGTGGACGAGGCAGGCGAGGGAGAGGGCCTTGAGGGCGCGTCGACGTTGTCGTTTGCGACGTGGAACATTGCTGGTGGGCATCGCGCTGCCGTGGCGCCGCATTCCTGGACCGCGCGGGATCAGCGCGCCGCGGTTCTTGGCGAGGTGCTCCGTTGGAGGCAGGCGCGCGGGTGTGATCAGGAGCGCCGCGAGGGCGTTGGAGGTGTGACGTCAGGAGTGCGAGGGCGGGGGCGCGTACGAGGAGCTGTCAGGGGAGTTTCAATTGGCGGGCGTTGCGCAGGCGCACGAGTCCAGGGGGTATGTGCATCTGTACGTCAGGCACGGTCTGCGGGCGGAATCTGTGGCTGTGCCAGGGCAGGATCCGTGCGTGCTGTGCCGTGTCCAGGTGCCCGGAGACGGCGGCGCCGGCGGCGATGGGCACGTGCACGTGGCGGCGGTGCACCTGCCCACGGACGCGTCATGGGAACGGCGTCGTGCGATACTTGGGAAGATTGTGGCGAAGTGCGGGGACGAATGCCATCGGCTGCTCATCGTGGGCGACATGAACAGCACGGATGCGCAGGTGCAGGCAGCCGTGGAGCAGTTGCGTCTGAGGGACGCATGGTATGAGGGCCGATCCTGGGGTTGCCCTGGCAATAAGTTCTATTCGGGTCTCGGCGAGAGGGGGGCTGTCGGCCAGAGACGTGACCGGGTGCTCTTTGGAGCGGATCTCTGGTCCGAGGTGCACTTGGTAGGGAAAGGGAAGGTGAGGGTTCCGAGTTCCACATGTCCGACCACTATGGGCTGTTCGGGTATGTGCGTGCCCACGCGTGCTTTGGATCTCGGGAGCAGAAGATGAGGGCCGTGGCGCAGCGCGCGCGAGTCGTGCTGCAGGCGACGCGCGATCAGTCACAGAGACTGGAGGGTGTGGAGGTTCAGAGTCGGTTACAGCGTGGTCGAGAGGCCGCGGCGCTGGCCCGGCAGCAGGCGCAGGAACGAGATCGAGAGGCGTACTTGCGGACGCAGCAGCGGGCTGCCGGCCGCCGACAGCGCCGTCGGGAACAAGCGATATCCGCAGCGTTCGGGCCACAGAGCTTGTTTGCTTTGGGTCGCCCGGTTCCGCCGCCGCCGAGCCCCTGCCCGTCTCCGCCGCCACCGTGCCCGGCAGACATGTATGTCCCGAACGTGGCTGGCATTCGCGCGGCTTCGTGGGACAGCGTGCGGCGCGTGCCCGTCCGAGGGATGCCGCGGCCATGGCACACCTGCTACGTGGTCAGTGTGACGCAGCTGATGTTGCGGACGCCTGCCGTCTTGGAGTGGCTTCGATGGCATTCAGAGCAGCAGTGCGAGGACCGGGGCACGGGGCGTTGTTGCGTGTGCGGGATGTGGGAGACGTACAACCAGTTGTGCTCGCGACGCTGGCAGCAGGGACCTGTGAGTGTGCTGCGGCGTACGAGCGTTGACTGCGACGACGATGTGATGGGGCGGCCGAGTAAGTTCAATGACCCGTGGCAGCAGCAGGATGTGTTTGCGTATTGGGGTAAGCTGATGGTGGCTGCGCGTGACGCAGAAATGTTGGCAGGTCGGTTTGCGCAGCGGGAACCCGATAGAATTTTCGCGGTGAATCTGCGGGTGACGTGCGTTGATCAGATGTTCGGGTTCGTCGTGGAGAAGCGGGAGAAGTGTGACGTGTGCAATTACGAGACTGTCGCGTACGAGGCTGAGGATGTGCTGAAGCTGCGTGTTCATGGGCGTCCAGGTGGGCCCTTGATGCTGCAGGAGTTGCACTGCGACTTTTGCGCTCCTGAAGATATCGAGAAGAGCTGCCCGGGGTGCTGCCGCGACGAGCACGACCGGGTTAAGCACGTGAGGCAGACGAGAGCCACTGGTGTGCCACAGGTTCTGGTGGTTTAATTGAGGAGGGGCTCCGAGGCGCGGGAGGCAGCGTGGGTGGAAGAACAACTGAGGCTGCCAGGGCTTCCCCAGATGCAGTTGGTCGGTGTGGTTTACCATAATGGGCGGTCAGTTAATTGCGGCCATTGCACGACTCTGTGCCGCGTTCATGATGGGAGGTACTTCTTGTTTGACGACGACGAGCCACCGCGCTTGATCCGAGACGAGCCGGCGCACATCAAGCAGAAGGAGGCGCACATGGCAGTGCATTGCCGCCTGGGCCGCGGTCAGGGGCAGGGCGCGGGCGCAGGTGCGACCGAGGTGGACGCAGCGCGTGAGGGGCAGGGCAGTGGCGGGAGTGGGCCGGGGGGCGGTGATGCGAGTGCGTCTGGTGGCGGCGGATGGGGCGGGGGTGGGGCTGTTGGTGGTGACGCCGACGGAGCGACGGAGCGCGAGGGGGGGAGTGGGGCGTCGGCGGCCCGAGGGAACGGGCGCGCGGGCGGCGTCGCTGGCGATCGGGCTGGGGCTTCGGCGTCTGTTGGGTCGAGGGGTGAGCCTACGTGCGGCGGTGGAGTTGGTGCAGGGCCAGGCCGTGGAGGACGCAGGGAGGGCGTTGTCTCGGTTGCCGCCGCCGAGCCGCGTTCCGCGAGCAGGCGCCTCCTGATCTCCTCCATCAAGTTGCTGTTCTCCTCCCTCCTACGCTGTGATGTGACCTTCCCCTTAACATGCTCCTCCAACTTCTCCTTCAAGATATATCTATCCTCCGTCTCCCATCCATCTACCACCACATGTTTGATACGATGTCGAACCTTACGACGAGTCGGGGGTACAGCCCATTCAAGAAGATCACGCCGATACTGTCTCCTCCAAACATTGGCAGCTGCTCTGAGTCTCTTTTTCTCTGGACCGTTCTGAAGGGACCGAATCCGCTCTTCGAGACGCGTGAGCTCAGGCTGGCGAGTAGGCGCCCGAGGCCGGGCAGCTGAGGCCGTGGAGAAATCCACATCCTCCTGCGTAAATGCTTTCAAAATAACAGGAGCGGTCTCTGTCACGTCCTGTGGTCGTGTCGACGCAGCCGGAGGGGAACCTCAACCTTGGTTACCGCCGGGAGACTCGTAGAGCTTCCTAGCTCGACTTAAGTTGAGAAAACCAACAGCACCTACCAACATTCTGACTCATAGTGAACATTTTTTGGCCTCTCGACAGGCGGACGCGTCTGATGTCTGCGAATCGACTCATGTCATTACCAGCCCTGCAGCCCCCCTACAGCCCGAGTTAAGTGCAGAAAACCGACAGCACATCTCAGGATGACTCGAACAATACAGTAGTTTCGCGGACCTAATTCGGGCAGCAGACCGAGTTCTGAGCTCTCGATTCGACATGGGACGCCCCTCCTGATGTCTTCAAATCGATTCCTGTGACCACCAGCAATGTAGCCCCTCTGAGCGCGAGTTGAGTGAAGAAAACCGAGAGCACTTCTCAAGATGACTCGACCAATATCAATAGTTTGGCGATTCTAGATCGGGCAGCAGACCGAGTTCAGAGATTTCTATTCGACAAACAAATGCAACTGATGATTCTGAATCAGTTTCTGTAAATATCAGCTCTCTAGATGTCCTACAGCTCGAGTTAAGTGCAGAAAACCGAGAGTTCTCAAAATGACTCGAATAATACGAATAGGTTTGCGGACCTAGCTCGGCTAACAGACCGATTTCAGACCTCTGGTTTCGACAGGCGAACGCGCCTAATCATTCTTCATCGATTAGCTGTGCTTACCAGCTCTGTAGCTGTCCTAAAGCTCGAGTTATGTTCAGAAAACCGTCAGCGCGTATCAAGATGACTCGAAACGGCCGATCCCGCCACAGTGCTTTTCAATAGTAATATTCATCCGATCGAGCTGAGATCAAGATGGCGAGCGGGAATAAGATCAAATATTACGGGAAAAAATACTAGGAGGTCAAACGAATTGTTGAATTTCGAGCAAAATTTTCAACCGAGCAAAAGTCAGCAAAAGTTCCGTCGATATTTTTCTTGCCAACTAGCTCTCCAGCGCGCCGGAATTACTCTTAAGCTTCCAGCAATAACTAGCTTAGGGAAGCTCTACGAGTTATGCCTCGTAGGGCTCTTCGGCTTCTATGAGCTACAGGAACTGGGCGCCGGCGGTAAACCGTCAACCTTTCTTACCGCCGGGGGACTCGTAGAGCTTCCTGACAACATATAATGTCGAAAAAAATTACACCGAAAAAAAATAGTTTTTCAGCCCAAACAATTTCAGATCTCTCGGATGTAACAGCCGAACGCCCCTGGTGCTTCTGGATTGTCTTCTGTACGAGCTCTGTAGCTCTCCTACCTCTCAAGATGACTCGAACAATACGAAAAGTTTTGGAAAACCAGCTCGAGTATCAAACCGAGTTCAGACCTCTGCATGCGACAGGAGGACGCATCTGATGTCTCTGAATCGATTCCTGTGATTACCAGCCCTGCAGCCCCCCTACAGCTCGAGTTAAGTGCAGGAAAGCGACAGCACCTCTCAGGATCACTCGATCAATACGAATAGTTTCGCAGATCTAGTTCGGGCAGCAGACACAGTTCGGAGCTCTGGATTCGGAAGGCCGACGCGCCTGATGTCTCCGAAGCGAGTCCAGTGATTACCAGCCATGCAGCCCCCTACAGCCCGAGTTAAGTGCAGAGAACCGACGGCATCTCTCAAGATGACTCGAACAATACGAATAGTTTCGTGATTCTAGATCGGGCAGCAGACCGAGTTCAGAGCTCTCGATTCAACAGACAACGGCCACTGATGATTCTCAATCAGATTCTGTACGTATCAGCTTTGTAGCTGTCCTGTAGCTGGGATCAAATATAGAAAGCCGAGAGCGTCTGCCAAGATGACTCGAATAATACGAATGGGTTTGCGGACCTAGCTCGACTGGCAGACCGAGTTCAGACCTCTCGATTCAACAGGCGAACGCGCCTGATCATTCTGAATCGATTACCTGTGCTTATCAGCTCTGTAGCTGTCCTAAAGCTCGAGTTATGTTCAGAAAACCAACAGCGCGTATCAAGATGACTCGAAACGGCCGATCCCGCCGGGGCGCTTTTTGGCGGTAAAACGTACCCGATCGAGCTGAGATCAAGATGACGAGCGGGAATAAGATCGAATATCACGGGAAAAAATACTAGAGCTCAAACGAATTGTTGAATTTCGAGAACAAAATTTTCAACCGACCAAGAGTCACCAAAAGGTCCGTCGAGATTAATCTTGCCAACTAGCTCTCCAGCGCCCCGGAATTACTCTTAGCTTCCAGCAATAACTTGCTAAGGGGAAGCTCTGCGAGTTACTGGGCGCCGGCGGTAAACCGTCAACCTTTTCTTACCGCCGGGGGACTCGTAGAGCTTCCTGACAACATATAATGTAAATACACTTAAGAAATAGTTTTTTTTCAGCCCAAGCAATTTCAGACCTCTCGGATGCAACATCCGAACGCCTCCTATGCTTCTGCATTCTCTTCTATACGAGCTCTGTAGCTCTCCTACAGCCCGAGTTTCATGCGTAAATCGAAAGCACCTCTGAAGATAACTCGAACAATACGAATAGTTTGGCAAACCTAGCTGAGTATCACACCGAGATCAGACCTCTGCATGCCACAGGCGGACGCGTCTGATGTCTGAATCGATTCCTGTGATTACCAGCCCTGCAGCCCCCCTACAGCCCGAGTTAAGTGCAGAAAACTGACAGCACCTCTCAACATGACTTGAACAATACGAATAGTTTTGGGGATCTAGTTCGGGCAGCAGACAGAGTTCGGAGCTCTGGATTCGACAGGCGGACGCGCCTGATGTTCCGAATCGATTCCAGTGATTACCAGCCATGGAGCCCCCCTACAGCCCGAGTTAAGTGCAGAGAACCGACAGCATCTCTGAAGATGACTCGAACGATACGAATTGTTTCGTGATTCTAGATCGGGCAGCAGACCGAGTTCAGAGCTCTCGATTCAACAGACAACGGCCACTGATGATTCGATCGGGTTCTGTACGTATCAGCTCTGTAGCTGTGCTGTAGCTCGAGTTAATTACAGAAAACTGAGAGCGTCTGTCAAGATGATTGAACAATACAAATAGATTTGCGGACCTAGCTCGGCTAGCAGACCGAGCTCAGACCTCTGGCTTCAACAGGCGAACGCGCCTGATCATTCTGAATCAATGAGCTGTGCTGACCAGCTCTGTAGCTGCCCTGAAGCTCGAGTTATCTTGAGAAAACCGTCACCAAGTATCAAGATGATTCGAAACGGCCGATCCCGCCGGGGCGCTTTTTGGCAGTAAAACGTACCCGATCGAGCTGACATCAAGATGACGAGCGGGAATAAGATCGAATATCACGGGAAAAAATACTAGAGCTCAAACGAATTGTTGAATTTCGAGAACAAAATTTTCAACCGACCAAAAGTCACGAAAAGGTCCGTCGTTTTTTTCTTGCCGACTAGCTCCAGCGCCCCGGAACTGGCGCCGGCGGTGAACCGTCAACCTGGTCACCGCCGGGAACCTCGTAGAGCTCCTAACACACGTAAGAGTGCTCAGTATCAAAAGAGACGGCTTCTGGAAGCATTTCTCGGAAAAGAGAAAACATGATTTTTCGACATAGAGTTGGTTCCGCCAAGTGTTTTGATAGTAACATGTAGAGAGCTCATATTAAGACGCTGAGGCCCTCATAATCGTCTACAGGTGCGAAAACTCTGCTTTCTCAAAATAAATGGTCAAATATCTTTCAAAAAATCGCGAAACCACCCAACCACATTGTCCGCCTCGGCCGGCTGGGCCAACTGGGCGCCGGCGCTGAACCGTCAACCTTGGTTACCGCCGGGGAACTCGTAGAGCTTCCAAGCTCGACTTAAGATGAGAAAACCGACAGCACCTACCAACATTCTGACTCATAGTGAATATTTTTTGACCTCTAAATGCGACAACCGAACGCGTCTGCTGTCTGCGAATCGATTCCTGTCATTACCAGCCCCGCAGCCCCCCCAACAGCCCGAGGTCAGTGCAGAAAACCAACAGCATCTCTCAGAATGACTCGAACAATACAATAGTGTCGCGAACCTAGTTCGGGTAGCAGACCGAGTTCCGAGCTCTGGATTCGAGAGGCGGACGCGCATGAGCTCTCGAAATCGATTCATATGGTAACCAGCACTGTAGCCCCCTCTCAGCGCAAGTTAAGTGAAGAAAACCGAGAGCACTTCTCAAGATTACTCGAAGAATATGAATAATTTCGCGATTCTAGATCGAAGAGACGACCGAGTTCAGAGCTCTGAATTCGACAAAAAAAACGCAACTAACGATTCTGAATCAGTTTAGCTGCGTACAGCTCGATTTAAGTACAGAAAACCGAGAGTTCTGTCAAGATGACTCGAATAATACGAACAGATTTGCGGATCTAGCTCGGCTCACAGACCGAGTTCAGACCTCTAGGTTCAACAGGCGAACGCGCCTGATTATTCTGCATGCATTAGCTGTGCTAACCAGCTCTGTAGCTGTCCTAGAGCTCGAGTTATGTTCGTAAGCGAATATCAAGATGACTCGAAACGGCCGATCCCGCCAGAGTGCGTTTTCGCCTTTAAAGTTACCCATTCGAGCAAAGATGAAGATGGCGAGCGGGGATTCGATCAAATATCACGGAGAAAATACTAAAGCTCTAACGAATGCTCAAATTTCGAGAACAAATGTTTCGACCGACCAAAAGTCAGCAAAAGTTCCGTCGAGATGTTTCTTGCCAACTATCTCTCAAGCGCCGGAATTACTCTTAAGCTTCCAATCACTGGCTTAGGGGCATCTCTACGATGCACTAGCTCCACCCAGCAACGAAATTCCTCTCGCTTTTCGATGACGAAGAGCTCTACAAGATATTACTCTAAACTTCCAGCAATAACTTGTTAGGGGAAGCTCTACGAGTTATGCCGAGCAAGTTGCTGCTCGAAGCTTAAGAGTAATTCCGGGCCGCTCAGCGAGTGCCTCGTAGAGCTCTTCGGCAACGATGAGCTAGAGGAATTCCGGCGCGGGATGCAGCTCGTATCTCGTAGAGCTCTTCGTCATCAATGAGCTAGGGGAAGACCTTTCCGGCGCAGGTTGTAACTAGTTGGTCGACCCGACCAGAGAGGACAAAGTGAGAACTCACTCGTAGAGCTTCCCTTAGCACTTGTAAGCGTCCATTGTAAGCGTCCATTGTAAGCGTTCAAAACCCGGATAGCGAAGCCAAGCGCGGAACGCCGCACGGGGACCTCCGCCAGGCCGCCTGAAACGATGCGCGGGACGCTGGAAACCGCGCAGGAGATGCTTGCAGGGGCGCCGTTTACGATGCGTGGGGCCCTGCAAAGCGCGCAAGGGAGATCTGCCTAGGAGCCTGGAAGAACTGCCGAACCTCTTCCGAAGCTCTGCCGAAGCGCTTCGCGCACCCTGGAGCCACGCGTATTGGGAAACGCTAGAAAGCCACGCTCCCAGACCCGCTGCCGGTTCCGGCAACCTGCTACGGGGATCGTGGACCGCCGAAGGTGGGCGTGTGCTCCTCACCACCCACCGCTAGCTTCTTATCTGAAACCCTCAGCTCTCCAAGAAGCTATCCGGGAAAAACCCGGATAGCGAAGCCAAGCGCGGAACGCCGCACGGGGACCTCTGCCAGGCCTCCTGAAAGGATGCGCGGGATGCTGGAAACCTCGCAGGAGATGCTTGCAGGGGCGCCGTTTACGATGCGTGGGGCCCTGCAAAGCGCGCAAGGAAGATCTGCCTAGAAGCCTGGAGGAACTTGTAAGCGTCCACTTGTAAGCGTCCAAAACCCGGATAGCGAAGCCAAGCGCAGAACGCCGCACGGGGATCTCCGCCAGGCTGCCTGAAACGATGCGCGGGACGCTGGAAACCTCGCAGGAGACGCTTGCAGGGGCGCCGTTTACGATGCGTGGGGCCCTGCAAAGCGCGCAAGGGAGATCTGCCTAGGAGCCTGGAAGAACTGCCGAAGCTCTTCCGAAGCTCTGCCGAAGCGCTTCGCGCACCCTGGAGCCACGCGTATTGGGAAACGCTAGGAAGCCACGCTCCCGGACACGCTGCGAACTCCGGCAAGTTCCTGCGGGGATCGTGGACCGGCGGAGGTAGGCGTGTGCTCCTCGCCACCCACCGCCGGCTTCTTCTCTGAAACCCTCAGCTCTCCAAGGAGCCTTCCGGGAAAAACCCGGATAGCGAAGCCAAGCGCAGAACGCCGCACGGGGATCTCTGCCGGGCTGCCTGAAACGATGCGCGGGACGCTGGAAACCTCGCAGGAGACGCTTGCAGAGGCGCCGTTTACAATGCGTGGGGCCGTGCAAAGCGCGCAAGGGAGATCTGCCTAGGAGCCTGGAAGAACTGCCGAAGCTCTTCCGAAGCTCTGCCGAAGCGCTTCGCGCACCCTGGAGCCACGCGTATTGGGAAACGCTAGGAAGCCACGCTCCCGGACCCGCTGCGAACTCCGGCAAGTTCCTGCGGGGATCGTGGACCGGCGGAGGTAGGCGTGTGCTCCTCGCCACCCACCGCCGGCTTCTTCTCTGAAACCCTCAGCTCTCCAAGGAGCTATCCGGGAACTGCCGAAGCTCTTCCGAAGCTCTGCCGAAGCGCTTCGCGCACCCTGGAGCCACGCGAATTGGGGCTCCGGCGGTTACCTGGTTGACGGTTTACCGCCGGATCCCAGTCGCAAGCCCGGAGAGTAACTCGTAGAGCTTCCCTTAGCAAGTTATTGCTGGAAGCTTAAGAGTAATTCCGGGGAGCTGGAGAGCTAGTTGGCAAGAAAAATCTCGACGGACCTTTTGGTGACTTTTGGTCGGTTGAAAATTTTGTTCTCGAAATTTGACCATTCGTTAGAGCTCTAGTATTTTTTCCCATGATATTCGATCTTATTCCCGCTCGCCATCTTGATCTCAGCTCGATCGGGTAACTTTGAAGGCCAAAAAGCAGGCAGGCGGGAACGGCCGTTTCGAGTCATCTTGATACGCGCTGTCGGTTTTCTCAAGATAACTCGAGCTTCAGGACAACTACAGAGCTGGTCAGCACAGCTAATGCATTCAGAATGATCAGGCGCGTTCGCCTGTTGAATCCAGAGGTCTGAACTCGGTCTGTTAGCCGAGCTAGGGTCGCAAACCTATTCGTATTATTCGAGTGATTGTAGCAGACGCTCTCGGTTTTTCGTAATTAACTCGATCTGTAGGGCATCCACAGAGCTGATAATCACAGAAATCGATTGAGAATTATCAGGCGCGTTCGTCTGTTGAATCAAGAGCTCTGAACTCGGCCTGCTCCCCGAGCTAGTTTCGCGAACCTATTGGTATTGTTCGAGTCATCTTGAGAAGTGCTCTCGGTTTTCTGTACTTAAATCGTGCTGGGGGAGTGCTACAGTGCTGCTGATCACAGGAATCGATTTCGAGACATCAGGCGCGTCCGTTCGTCGAACCGAGTGCTCGGAACTCGGTCTGCTGCTCGAACGAGATCCGCGAAACTGTTGTATTATTCGAGTCATCCTGAGAGGAACTCTCGGTTTTCTGCACTTAACTCAGGCTGTATGGGGGCTGCAGAGCTAGTAATCACAGGAATCGATCCGCAGACATGAGACGCGTCTGCCTGTCGCATTCAGAGGTCTGAACTCGGTTTCATACTCGAGCTCGATTGGAAAACTGTTCGTTTGTTTTGTTAGAGTCATCTTCAGAGCTCTATAATCGCTTGGGCTGAAAAACTAGTCGTTCTCTGAAATTCTTCTCCACATTATATATTGTCAGGAAGCTCTACGAGTCCCCCGGCGGTAAGAAAGGTTGACGGTTTACCGCCGGCGCCCAGTAAAGATCGACGGGGAAGGGAAACTTGGTAGCGTCTATGGTAGCGTTCAGCACCTGGAGAGCGAAGAGACCGTCGGGAAAGAGAAATCTTTCCTCGAGAGCTCTGGGCGGGGCGCTGCGGCGGACGTGGACCGCCATGGAGGAGCCCCTGGCGGGCACCACCACCGTCCGGCTTCTATTCTAAAGCCCTCTAGCTCTCAGAGAGCTCTCCGGGAAAAACCCGACGAGCAGAGAGGCGCTCCAACGCTTTCCCCAGGAGCTCCGGGGAACCCTCCTCAAGCGCTTCTGTAGCGCTGGTGGGCACGCTTCCACGCGTGCATTCACGCGTGCAAGCACGCGTGGACGCGTTCCCGAAGCGCTCCCGGACCTGCGACCCAGGGCAGATCGCTGCGGGGACTCTTGAGCGGCGAAGATGAGCTGCCGGAAGGCACCCCACCGTCCGGCTTCTAATACCTCGTAGAGCTCTTCGGCATCGATGAGCTAAAGGAATTTTCGCGCGGGGCGGAACTAGTTGATCGACCAGGCCTTAAGAGACAAAGTAGTAACTTTGGGTCGCTTTTGCTGAGATTTGAAAGATACTTGACAATTCACTTTGAGAAACCAGATTTTTCTCACGTGTAGTGTGCTATGCCTCGTCTGCCAGTTAAATTCTCAGGTCCGTAGCTGCAATATTACTATCAAAAAACTTTAAGCGTCCATTGTAAGCGTCCAAAACCCGGATAGCGAAGCCAAGCGCGGAACGCCGCACGGGGACCTCTGCCAGGCCGCCTGAAACGATGCGCGGGACGCTGGAAACCTCGCAGGAGACGCTTGCAGGGGCGCCGTTTACGATGCGTGGGGCCCTGCAAAGCGCGCAAGGAAGATCTGCCTAGGAGCCTGGAAGAACTGCCGAAGCTCTTCCGAAGCTCTGCCGAAGCGCTTCGCGCACCCTGGAGCCACGCGTATTGGGAAACGCTAGGAAGCCACGCTCCCGGACCCGCTGCCGGTTCCGGCAACCTGCTGCGGGGATCGTGACCGGCGGAGGAGGGCGCGTGCTCCTCACCACCCACCGCCGGCTTCTTATCTGAAACCCTCAGCTCTCCAAGGAGCTATCCGGGAAAAACCCGGATAGCGAGGCAAGGCGCGGAGCGCAGAGCGCTCGAAAGCGGCGCACGGCGACCTCTGCCAGGCCGCCCGGAACGATGCGTAGAGCGCTGGAAACCTCCCAGGAGAAACCTGCGGGGGCGTCTTTTACAACCCGCGGGGCTCTGTGAAACCTACCACGACGCCTCTGCCTAGGAGCCTGCGGGCACTGGCGAAGCTCTGCCGAAGCTCTGCCGAAGCCCTTCGCGCACCCCGGAGCCACGCGTATTGGGAATCGCTAGGAAGCCACGCTCCCGGACACGCTGCAGGTCCCGGCGAGTTGCTGCGGGGATCGTGGAGCGGGGAGCGTGGGAGTGCGGCGATGCACGCGCACCCGCCGGCTTCTCCTCTAACAACCCTATGCAGCCCAACGAAAGGGCTATCCGGGAAAGTTATTGCTGGAAGCTTAAGAGTAATACCTCGAAGAGCTCTTCGGCAAGATGAGCTAAGAGGAATTCGGGCGCAGGGTGGAGCTAGTACCTTCTAGAGCTTCCTTAGAAAGTTATTCCGGGGCGCTGGAGGGCTAGTTGGCAAGAAAAATTTCGACGGACCTTTTGGTGAGTTTTCCCGGAGAGCTCTCTGAAAGCTTGAGGGCTTTAGATTAGAAGCTGGACGGTGGTGGTGCTCGCCAGCAGCCCATTTTCGCCGGTCCACGATCCTCGCAGCAGCTCGCTCGTCCCGGCAGCGGGTCCGGAAGAGCTTCCGGCAAGCGTCTACGCGTGCCTGCACGGGTGCAGGCACGCGTGGAAGCGTTCCTGGCAGCTCTTCTGAAGCGCTGCAAGGGGGCCCAAAAGCCCTAGATTCCTGGAGAGCTCGCTAAGATCTCAAGGGTTTAAGATGGTTGTAGTGCTCGCCAGGAGCTTCTTTCCGTCGCTCCACGATCCTCGCAGCGGTTTTTTTGAGCCGGCAACTGGTTCGGGAGAGCTTCCGGCAAGCTTCCACGCGCGCCTGCGCGAGCGCAGGCACGCATGGAAGCGTTTCTGCCGGCGCTTCGGCAGCATCGATGAGCTAGAGAAATTCCAGCGCGGGGTGGAGCTAATGCCTCGTAGAGCTCTTCGACTTCTATGAGCTACAGGAATTTCGGCGCGGGGTGGAGCTAGTAACTCGTAGAGCTTCCCTAAGCAAGTTGCTGGAAGCTTAAGAGTAATTCCGAGGCAGAGAGCTAGTACCTCGTAGAGCTCTTCGGCAACGATGAGCTAGAGGAATTCCGGCGCGGGGTGCAGCTGGTACCTCGTAGAGCTCTTCGTCATCGATGAGCTAGAGAAAGACCTTTCCGACGCGGGGTGGAACTAGTTGGTCGACCCGACCAGAAAGGACAAAGTGGTAACTTTACTCGTAGAGCTTCCCTTAGCAAGTTATTGCTGGAAGCTTAAGAGTAATACCTCGTAGAGCTCTTCGGCAAGATGAGCTAAGAGGAATTCGGGCGCAAGGTGGAGCTAGTACCTTCTAGAGCATCCTTAGAAAGTTATTCCGGGGCGCTGGAGGGCTAGTTGGCAAGAAAAATCTCGACGGACCTTTTGGTGAGTTTTTCCCGGAGAGCTCTCGGAGAGCTTGGGGGTTTTAGATTAGAAGCTGGACGATGGTGGTGCTCGCCAGCAGCCCATCTTCGCCGGTCCACGATCCTCGCAGCAGCTCGCTCGTCCCGGCAGCGGGTCCGGGAGAGCTTCCGGCAAGCGCGTGCCTGTGCAGGCACGCGTGGAAGCGTTCCTGGCAGCTTTTCAGAAGCGCTGCATGTTCGAGTCATCTTGAGAGGTACTGTCGGTTTTCTGCACTTAACTCGGGCTGCAGGGGGGCTACAGTGCTGGTGGTCACAGGAATCGATTTGAAGACATCAGGTGGGTCTGCCCGTCGAATCCAGAGCTCGAAACTCGGTCTGCTGCCCGAACTAGGTTCGCGAAACTATTCGTATTGTTCGAGTCATCCAGAGAGGTGCTGTCGGTTTTCTGCACTTAACTCGGGCTGTAGGGGGGCTGCAGGGCTGGTAATCACAGGAATCGATTCGGAGACATCAGACGCGTCCGCCTGTCGCATTCAGAGGTCTGAACTCGGTCTGATACTCGAGCTGGGCTTGTCAAACTATTCGTTTCGTTCGAGTCATCTTGAGAGGTGCAATCGATTCACGCACGTAACTCGGGCTGTAGCAGAGCTACAGAGCTCGTACAGGAGACAATCCAGAAGCATCGGGGGCGTTCGGCTGTTGCATCGAGAGGTCTGAAATCGCTTGGGCTGAAAAACTAGTCGTTCTCTGCATTTTTTTCGACATGATATATTCAGGAAGCTCTACGAGTCCTCTGGCGGTAAGAAAGGTTGACGGTTTACCGCCGGCGCCCAGTGGTCGGTTGAAAATTTTGTCCTCGAAATTCAAGAATTCGTTTGAGCTCTAGTTTTTTTCCCATGATATTCGATCTCATTCCCGCTCGCTATCTTGATCTCAGCTCGATCGGGTACCTTTTACTGCCAAAAAACAGGCAGGTGGGATTGGCCGTTTCAAGTCATCTGGACACGCGATGACGGTTTCTGAACATAACTCAAGCTGTAGGACAGCTACAGAGCTGGTAAGCACAGCTAATCGATTCAGAATGATCAGGCGCGTTTGGCTGTTGAATCCAGAGGTCTGAACTCGGTCTCGAGCTAGATCCGCAAACCTATTTGTATTATTCGAGTCATCTTGACAGACGCTCTCTGTTTTCTGTACTCAACCCTAGCTACAGGACCGCTACATAGCTGATACGTACAGAAACGGATTCAGAATCATCAGTGGCAGTTGTCTGTTTAATCTAGAGCTCTGAACTCGGTCTGCTGCCCGATCTATAATCGCGAAACCATTCGTATTGTTCGAGTAATCTTGAGAAGTGCTCTCGGTCTTCTGCACTCAACTCGGCTGATGGGGGAATGCAGTGCTGGTGGTCACAAGAATCGATTGCAGAGATGATGCGCGTCCGCCTGTCGAATCCAGAGCTCGGAACTCGGTCTGCTGCCCGAACTAGGTCCGCGAAACTATTGTATTGTTCGAGTCATCCTGAGATGTGCTGTCGGTCTTGACTCGGGCTGTAGGGGGGCTGCAGGGCTGGTAATCACAGAGTCGATTCGCAGACATCAGATGCGTCCGCGTCTGCCTGTCGCATTCAGATGTCTGAACTCTGTTTGATACTCGAGTTGTGTTGCCAAACTGTTCGTTTTGTTAGTCGATTTACGCGCGTAACTCGGGCTGTAGGAGAGCTACAGAGCTCGGAAAGAAGACAATACACAATCATCCAGGGCGTTCGGCTGTTGCATCGAGAGATCTGAAATCGCTTGGGCTGAAAAACTATTCGTTCTCTGCAATTTTTTTCCACATTATATATTGTCAGGAAGCTCTACGAGTCCCCCGGCGGTAAGAAAGATTGACGGTTTACCGCCGGCGCCCAGTTGGCCGACCCGACCTTAAGAGACAATGTGACGACTTGGGGTCGCTTATTCCATCTTTGTGCAAAATTTTGAAAGTTCGTTTTAAGAACGGTATTTTTCCCACGTGTAGTGGGTTATGCCGCGTCTGCCAGTAAAACTCTCAGGTCCGTAGTTGGAATATTACCATAAACACTTGAGGGAACCGACTGTGTTCCGAGTCATCCTGACACGCGTTGACGGTTCTCGGTACTTAACTCGAGATTTAGATAGCTGCAGAGCTCATACTTAGAAACCTATCGGGAATCATCAGATGCGTTTGTGCGTTGCATCCAGAGGTCTGAACTCGGTCTTATACTCGAGCTAGGTCCGCAAAACTATTTGTATCCTTCAAGTCATTCGACAAGTCCTCTCGGTTTCCTGTACTTAACTGAAGATTTAGAAGAGCTACAGAGCTGATGCGCATAAAAACCGATCCAGTATCACCCGGCGCGCTCTTTTCTCGCATCGAGAGGTCTGAACTCGGTCTGGTACTCGAGCTAGGTCCACGAAGCGAAGATGCAAAATGAAAAAAACATATTTTTCGAGCCTTTTTCTTCACGATTGAGAAAGCTTTTTCGTGTGCTCCGAGCAGCGCCGCGCGAGAACAGAGCTCTACGAGGCTCCCGGCGGTTACCTGGTTGACGGTTACCTGGTTGGCGCTGGAGAGCTAGTACCTCGTAGAGCTCTTCGGAAAGATGAGCTGAGAGGAATGTGGGCTCACGGTGGAGCTAGTTGGCCGACCCGACCTTAAGAGACAATATGGTAACTTTGTGTCGGTTTTGCAATCTTTGTGCAAAATTTTGAAGTTCGTTTTGGGAACCGGAATTTTTCTCACCTGCAGTGGGTTGTGCCGCGTCTGCCAGTGAAATTCTCAGGTCCGTAGCTGCAATATTACTATCAAAAGACTTAAGGGAACCGTCGGCCGTTGACACGCGTTGACAGTATTATGTAGTTCTTAAGATTTAGGACAGGTACAGAGCTGCTAATTACAGGAACCGATTCAGAATCATCAGGCGCGTTTGTCTGTTTTATGCAGAGCTCTGAATTCGGTCTGCTGCCCGATCTATAATCGCGAAACTATTCGTATTGTTCGAGTGATCTTGAGAGGTGCTGTCGGTTTTCTGCACTTAACTCGGGCTCTTGGGGGGCTACAGTGCTGGTAGTCACAGCAATCGATTTGAAGACATCAGGCGCGTCCGCCTGTCGAATCCAGAGCTCGGAACCCGGGCTGGTGCCCGAACTAGGTCCGCAAATTCGTATTATACGTGATCTGAGAGGTGCTGTCGGTTCCCTACTTGAATCAACCGACTTTCGGTGAAAGCTGAAAAACGTAATTTTTAAAGCTTTTCAGCTCACGCGTGAGAAAGCTTCCCCGATGTGTTCCAAGCAGCGTCGTGCAGACAAGAGCTCTACGAGGCTCCCCGCGGTAACCTGGTTGACGGTTTACCGCCGGCTCCCAGCTGGCAAGAAAAATCTCGACGGACCTTTTGAGGACTTTTGGTCGGTTGAAAATTCTGTTCTCGCAATTCAACCATTCGTTAGAGCTCTAGTATTTTTTCCCGTGACATTCGATCTTATTCCCGCTCGCCATCTTGATCTCAGCTCGATCGGGTACCTTTTACTGCCAAAAAGCGTCCAGGCGGGATCGGCCGTTTCGAGTCATCTTGATACGCGCTGTCGGTATATTGAACTTAACTCGAGATACAGGACAGCTACAGAGCTGGTAAGCACACCTTATCGATTCAGAATGATCAGGCGCTCTCGTCTGTTGCATCGAGAGGTCTGAACTCGGTCTGCTAGCCGAGCTAGGTCCTCAAACCTATTCGCATTGTCCGAGTCATCTTGACAAGCGCTCTCGGTTTTCTGTACTTAACTCGAGCTGTATGACAGCTACAGAGCGGATACTTACAGAAACCGATTCAGAGTCATCAGTCGCGTTTGTCTCTTGAATCCAGAGCTCTGAACTCGGTCTGCTGCCCGCTCTAGAATCGCGAAACTATTCGTATTGTTCGAGTCATCTTGAGAGGTGCTGTCGGCTTTCTGTACTTAACTCGGGTTGTGGGGGGCTACAGTGCTGGTTGTCACAGGGATCGATTCGGAGACATCAGGCGCATCCGCCTGTCGAGTCCAGAGCTCGGAACTCGGTCTGCTGCCCGAACTAGGTTCGCGAAACTATTCGTATTGTTCGAGTCATCCTGAGATGCTTTCCTGCAGGGCTGGTAATCACAGGAATCGATTCGGAGACACTAGACGTGTCTGCCTGTCGCATTCAGAGGCCTGAACTTGGTCTGATACTCGAGCTAGGTTTGCCACACTATTCGTATTGTTCGAGTCATCTTGAGAGTGTTTTCGATTTACGCACGTAACTCGGGCTGTAGGAGAGCTACAGAGCTCGTAAAGAAGATAATCGAGAAGCATCAGGGGCGTTCGGCTGTTGCATCGAGAGGTCTGAAATCGCTTGGGCTGACAATCTATTCGTTCTCTGCATTTTTTTCGATATTATATATTGTCAGGAAGCTCTACGAGTCCCCCCGAGGTAAGAAAGGTTGACGGTTTACCGCCGGCGCCCAGTTTTGGTGGTATTGCGATTATTTCAAAGATATTTGACCATTTATTTTGAGAAAGCAGATTTTTCGCACCTCTAGTGGGAAAAGGCGCGTCTGCCAGTAAAGTTTTCAGGTCCGTAGCTGCAGTATTACTATCGAAACACTTGGAGGAACCGACCTTGGATAAAAATAGAAAAACGTGGTTTTTCGAGTTTCTCAGGTTTGCTCTAGACGCTTTCTTCATGCTTACCGAGGAGCGCCGTGTAAGCAACGAGCTCTACGAGGGCCCCGGCGGTAACCTGGTTGACGGTTTACCGCCGGTTCCCAGTTGGCCGGCCCAGCCCCGACGGACAATGTGGCAACTTTTGGCCGATTGGGCGAACATTCTGAGAGATTTGAACATTGGTTTTGAGAACTGGTATTTTTCGCACCTGTAGTGGTCTGTGCCGCGTCTGCCAGTGCAATTTCAGGGCCGTAGCTGCACTATTACTGTCAAAACACTTGGCGGAACCAACTTTCGATGAAGGCGAAAAAAACAATTCTTCGCGTTTTCAGCCAACGCTTGATGAAGCTCCTTGCATGTCAGCACCGCGCGAGGAAAGAGCTCTACGAGGCACCCGGCGGCAATCTGGTTGACGGCTTACCGCCGGCTCCCAGTTGTCAAGAAAAATCTTGACGGACCTTTTGCTCGCTTTTGGTCGGTTGGAAATTTTGTTCTCGAAATTCAACCATTCGTTAGAGCTCTACTATTTTTACCCGTGATATTCGATCTTATTCCCGCTCGCCATCTTGATCTCAGCTCGATCGGGTACCTTTCACTGCCAAAAAGCACACGCGCGGAATCGGCCGTTTCGAGTCATCTTGATACGCGCTGTCAGTTTATTGGACTACACTCGAGATACAGGAAAGCTAGACAGCTGGTAAGCACACCGTATCGATTCAGAAAGATCAGGTGCGTCCGTCTGTTGCACCTAGAGGTCTGAACTCGGTCTGCTAGCCGAGCTAGGTCCGCAAACTTATTCGTAGTATTCGAGTCACCTTGACAGGCGCTTTTGGTTTTCTGCTCTAAACTCGAGTTATAGGACCGCTACAGAGCTGATACATGAAGAAACCGATTCAGAATCATCAGTTGCGCTTGTCTGTTATCTAGAGCTCTGAACTCGGTCTGCTGTCCGATCTAGAATCGCGAAACTATTCGTATTGTTCGAGTCATCTTGGAGGTGCTGTCGGTTGTTGTGCACTTAAATCGGGCTGCAGGGGGGCTACAGTGCATGCGAGGACAGACATCGATTTGAAGACATCAGGCGCGTCCGCCTGTCGAATCCAGAGCTCGGAACTCGGTCTGCTGCCCGAACTAGGTCCGTGAAACTATTCGTATTGTTCGAGTCATCCTGAGTGGTGCTCTCGGTTTTCTGCACTTAACTCGGGCTGCAGGGGAGCTGCAGGGCTGGTAATCACAGGAATCGACTTGGAGACATCAGACGCGTCCGCCTGTCGCATTCACAGGTCTGAACTCGGTCTGTTACTCGAGCTGGGTTTGCCAAACTATTTGTTGTGTTCGAGTCATCTTGAGCGGTGCTATCGATTTACGCACGTAACTCGGGCTGTAGGAGAGCTACAGAGCTCGTACATAAGAAATCCAGAAGCATCGTGGGCGTTTGGCTGTTGCATCGAGAGATGTGAAATCGCTTGCGCTGAAACTATTCGTTCTCTGCATTTTCTCGACATTATATATTGTCAGGAAGCTCTACGAGTTCCCCGGCGGTAAGAAAGGTTGACGGTTTACCGCCGGCGCCCAGTACTTCGTAGAGCTCTTCTGCATCGATGAGCTAGAGGAATTCCGGCGCGGGGTGGAGCAAGTACCTCGTGGAGCTCTTCGTCATCGATGAGCTGGAGGAATTCCGGCGCGGGGTGGAGCTAGTTGGCCGACCCGACGAGAAGAGAGAATAATGTGGCAACTTTGGGTCGGTTTTGCTAATATTTGAACGATATTTGACCATTCATTTTGAGATAGCAGATCTTTACCCAAGCATTGGATATAAAATTTGTTCCTGGAGCAGCTCAGCTGTCTAGAGCCAGTTTTACTGTCGAAAAATTAAGAGCAACCGACACGAAGTTGACAACAAAAAATGAAATTCTACGTTTTCCTAGACATTCTCCAATAAGCTGTCTGCTTTAAATCTGAGCACTCTTACGCGTGCAAAGAGCTCTACGAGGTTTCCGGCGGTGACCAGGTTGACGGTTCAGCGCCGGCGCCAGTTGGCCGACCCGACCAGAAGAGATAATGTGGCAATTTTGGCGGATTTGCTGGCATTTGAAAGATATTTGACCATTCATTTTGAGAAAGCAGATTTTTACGCCAAGCATTGGCATATGAAATTTGTTCCCAGAGCTTACGCGTGCAAAGAGCTCCACGAGGTTCCTGGCGGTGACCAGGTTGACGGTTCACCGCCGGCGCGAGTTGGCCCACCCGGCCAGGGCGGACAAAGTGACAACTTTTGGGTGGTTTTGCAAACATTTGAAAGATATTTGACCATTGGACGCACCTTTGGACGACTATGAGGGCCTCTGCGTCTTGATATGAGCTTTCTAGATGCACTTTTACTGTCAAAACACTTGGCGGAACCAACTTCGTATCGAGATGAAAAAACATCATATTTTCTCTTTTTCGAGAAATGCTGCCAGAAGCTCTCTTTGTTGAGCACTCATACGCGTTCGAGGAGCTCAACGAGGTTCCCGGTGGTGACCAGGTTGACGGTTCACCGCCAGCGCCAGTTAGTCGACCCGGCCCGGGCGGACAATGTGACGAGCCGGATGGAGCTAGTTGGTCGACCCGGCCAGAAAAGAGGATGTCGTGACTTTGGGTCGGTTTTGCTAAGATTTGAAAGATACTTGACAATTCATTTCAAGAAAGGAGATTTTTCGCACCTGTAGACGACTATGAGAGCCTCTGCGTCTTAATATGAGCTCTGTAGACACACTTTCACTGTCGAACCATGGCGCCGGCGGTGAACCGTCAACCTGGTCACCGCCGGGAACCTCGTAGAGCTCCTTGCATCCGTAAGAAAGCTCAGGATCGAAGCGGAAAGCTTCTTGGAGTTTTCTAGAAAAACGTCAAATTGAGATTTTCGGAGTGAAGATGAAGTCGGTTCCGGGAAGTCAACTAATACTGAAACTGGCTCTACAGAGCTGAGCTGCTCAGGGAACAAAGTTTATATGCCAATGCTCGGCGTAAAAATCTGCTTTCTTAAAATGAATTGTCAGATGCGCACTTTCACTGTCAAAACACTTGGCGGAACCAACTTCACGTCGAAATGAAAAATATGAAGTTTGTTTTCTTCGAGAAATGAGTAATCTTACGCGTGCAAGGAGCTCTACGAGGTTCCCAGCGGTGACGAGGTTGACGGCTCACCGCCGGCGCCAGTTGGTCGACCCGGTCCGGGCGGACAATGTGGCGACTTTCGGTTGGTTTTGCTGAGATTTGAAAGATATTTGACCATTCATTTTTAGAAAGCAGATTTTGCGCACCTGTGAACGACTAGGAGGGCCTCTGCGTCTGAATATGAGCTCCGTAAGCGCATTTACTATCAAAACACTTGGAGCAACGAACTTCATCTCGACATGAAAAAAAAATCAATGTTCATTTTTTCGAAAAATGCCTCGAGAAGCTCTCTCTTTCGACTCTAAGCACTCTCACGCGTGGAAGGAGCTCTACGAGTTTCCCGGCGGTGACCAGGTTGACGGTTCACCGCCGGCGCCAGTTGATCGACCCGGCCAGAAAGAACAATGTGATAACTTTGGGACGGTTTTGCAAATATTTGAAAGACATTCGTTTTTTTTTTTTTTTTTTTTTTTTTTTTTTTTTTTTTTTTTTTTTTTTTTTTTTTTTTTTTTTTTTTTTTTTTTTTTTTTTTTTTTTTTTTTTTTTTTTTTTTCTTATATATATATATATATATATATATATATATATATATACGAAAACATATTCTTCGCACCTGTAGTGGGTTATGCCGCGTCTGCTAGTGAAATTCGCAGGTCCGTAGCTGCGGTAGAACTGTCAAAACACTTGGGGGAACCGACGTTGGATAAAAACAGAAAAATGTGATTCTTCGAGTTGTTCAGGTCTTGCTCCAGACGCTTTCTTCATGTCTACCGAGGAGCGCCGTGTGAGAAAATCCGGCGGTAACCTGGTTGACGGTTTACCGCAGGTTCCCACTTCCGGGGCGCTGGAGAGCTAGTTGGCAAGAAAAATCTCGATGGACCTTTTTGTGACTTCTGGTCGGTTGAAAATTTTGTTCTCAAAATGCAACCATTCGTTAGAGCTCTCATATTCTTTCCAGTGATTTTCGATCTTATTCCCGCTCGCCATCTTGATCTCAGCTCGATCGGGTACCTTTTACTGCCAAAAAGCAAACGGGCGGGATCGGCCGTTTCGAGTCATCTTGATACGCGTTGTCAGTATATTGGACGTAATTCGAGATACAGGACAGCTACAGAGCGGGTACGCACACCTTATCGATTCAGAATGATGAGGCGCGTTCGTCTGTTGCATCTAGAGGTCTCAAGTCGGTCTGCTAGCCGAGCTAGGTCTGCAAACCTATTCGTATTATTCGAGTCATTTTGACAGTCGCTCTCGGTTTTCTGTACTACTCGATCTATAGGACAGCTACAGAGCTTATAATTTGAGAAAGCGATTTAGAATCACCAGTCGCGTTTGTCTGTTGAATCGAGAGCTCTGAACTCGGTTTGCTGCCCGATCTAGAATCGCGAAACTATTCGTATTGTTCGAGTCATCTTGAGAGGTGCTGTCGTTTTTCTGCATTTATCTCGGGCTGTATGGGGCGGCTACAGTGCTGGTGGTCACAGGAATCGATTTGAAGACATCAGGCGCGTCCGCCTCTCGAATCCAGAGCTCGGAACTCGGTCTGCTGCCCGAACTAGATCCGCGAAACTATTCGTATTGTTCGAGTCATCCTGAGAGGTGCTCTCGGTTTTCTGCGCTCAACTCGGGCTGTAGGGTGGCTGCAGGGCTGTTCTGCAATTTTTTTCGACATTATATGTTCTCAGGAAGCTCTACGAGTCCCCCGGCGGCAAGAAAGGTTGACAGTTTACCGCCGGCGCCCAGTTATGTCGACATGGAAAAAATGAATGTTCAATTCTTCGAGAAATGCCTCCAGAAGCTCTCTCTTTCGACTCTAAGCACTTTCACGCATGGAAGGAGCTCTACGAGGTTCCCGGCGGTGATCAGGTTGACGGTTCACCGCCGGCGCCAGTTGGCCGACCCGGCCCCGACGGACAATGTGCGAACTTTGGGTCGGTTGGACGAACTTTGTGAGAGATTTGAACATTCGTTGGAGATCCGGTATTTTTCGCACCTGTAGTGGACTATGACGCGTCTGCCAGTGAATTCTTAGGCCCATAGGTGCAGTATTACTATCAAAACACTTGGCGGAACCGTCTTTGGGTGACAACTAGAAAAACCGACTTTTTCAAGTTTTCAGCTTGCGTACGAGAAAGCTTCTCCCACGTGTTCCAAGCAGCGCCGTGCGAGAAAAGAGCTCTACGAGGCTTCCGGCGGTGACCTGGTTGACGCTTTGCCGCCGGCTCCCCTTCCGGCGCGGGGTGGAGCTAGTTGGTCGACCCCACCAGAAAGGACAAAGTGACAACTTTTGGGTGGTTTTGCAAATATTTGAAAGATATTTGGCCATTTATTTTGAGAAAGCAGATTTGTCGCACCTGTGAACGACTGTGAGGGCCTCTGCGTCTTAATATGAGCTCTGTAGGCGCTCTTTTACTGTCGAAACACTTGGCGGAACCAACTTTATGTCGACATGAAAAAAAATGAATGTCCATGTTTTTGAGAAATGCCTCCAGAAGCTCTCTCCTTGACTCTGAGCACTGTCACTCGTGGAAGGAGCTCTATGAGGTTCCTGGCGGTGACCAGGTTGACGGTATACCGCCGGTGCCAACTATTCGTATTCGACCGACATTTTTTTTCCAAATGATGGTGAGTTTTCACTGAACTCGAGCTGCAGAGCAGCTCGAGAGCTTTTCGGCCGAAAAATCAGAAGGACATCGTGAGGCGCGAAGCATCCAGACGCTTGAGTTTGGGTCTGTTGTGAGCGCAGACGCCAAACACGGATTCGTACTCTGCTATTTTCTCCCTAATGGCATTTTCTATACGCTGCAGATGAGCTATAGAACTGTTCAGCACAGCAATGGGGTCTCACTCGACGCCTGAGATGAATTTGCTATCAGCGCTCGGGCTGAAAAACTATTCGTTCTCTGCTTTCTTTGGACATAATATATGGTCAGGAAGCTCTACGAGTCCCCCGGCGGTAAGAAAGGTTGACGGTTTACCGCCGGCGCCCAGTGACAACTTTGGGTCGGTTTTGCTAAGATTTGAAAGATATTTGACAATTCATTTTGAGAAAGCAGGTTTTTCGCACCTGTGAACGATTATGAGGGCCTCTGCGTCTTAATGTGAGCTTTGTAGGCGCACCTTTACTATCAAAACACTTGGCGGAACGAACTTCAGATCGACATAAACAAAATCAATTTTGACTTTTTCGCGAAATGCTTCCAGAAGCTCTCTCTGTCGATTCTAAGCAGTCTCACGCGTGAAAGGAGCTCTACGAGGTTCCCGGCGGTGGCCAGGTTGACGGTTCACCGCCGGCGCCAGTTGCTGGAAGCTTAAGAGTAATTCCGGGGCGCTGGAGAGCTAATACCTCGTAGAGCTCGTCGTCATCGATGAGCTAGAGAAATTCCGGCGCGGGTCGAGCCAGTTCCTCGTAGAGCTTCCCTAAGCTAGTTGCTGGAAGCTTAAGAGTAATTCCGGCGCGCTGGAGAGCTAGTTGGCAAGACAAATCTCAACGGACCTTTTGATGACTTTTGGTCGGTTGAAAATTTTGTTTTTCGAAATTCAACCATTCGTTAGAGCTCTAGTTTTTTTTTTCCCCGTCATATTCGGTCTCATTCCCGCCGTCTTGATCTCAGCTCGATCGGGTACTTTTTACTGCCAAAAAGCGTCGCGGGATCGGCCTTTTCGAGTCATCTTGACAGGCGTTGTCGGTTTTCTGTACTCAACTCGAGCTATAGGACAGCTACAGAGCTGATACTTAAGAAACCGATTCAGAATCATCAGGCGCGTTTGTCTGTTGAATCCAGAGCTCTGAACTCGATCTACTGCTCGAGCTAGGTTCGCGAAACTATTCTTATTGTTCGAGTCATCTTGAGAGGTGATGTCAGTTTTCTGTACTTAACTCGGGCTGTGGGCGGGCTACTGGGCTGGTAATCACAGGAATAGATTTGAAGATATGAGGCGCGTCGGGCTGTCGCATTCAGAGGTCTGAACTAGGTTTGATACTCGAGCTATTTTCGCGAAACTATTCGTATGGTTCGAGTCACCTTGAGAGGTGCTGTCGATTTTCGCACGTAACTCGGGCTGCGGGAGAGCTACAGAGCTGGTACGCACAGAAAACAATCCAGAAGCATCAGGGGTGTTCGGCTGTTGCATCGAGAGGTCTGCAATCGCTCGGGCTGAAAAACTCAAAAATTATATGCTTTTTTCGACATTATATATCGTCAGGAAGCTCTACGAGTCTCCCGGCGGTAAGAAAGGTTGACGGTTTACCGCCAGCGCCCAGTTGGCCGAGCCGACCAAAAGAGACAATGTGGTAACTTTAGGTGGTTTTGCAAAAATTTGAAAGGTATTTGACAATTCGTTTTAAGAAACCAGATTTTTACGCCGAGCATGGGAATATAAAATGTGTTCCCAGAGCAGCTCAGCTCTCTAGAGCCAGTTATACTATCGGAAAACTAGAAGCAACCGACATGAAGTTCACAACTAATGCAAATATGATATTTCCGTAGAAATGCTCTGAGAAGCTGTCTGCTTTAAATCTGAGCACTCTTTCGCGTGGAAGGAGCTCTGCGAAGTTCCCGCCGCACGATCAAGGGTATGCAGAACCGCCTCCACAGAATGAGTGAGGACCATCATCTTGTCACGGCTGAAGTGGGAAGGGATATGTGGAAATGGGTGTATAGGGAGGGCAACGATGAGGCGGACTATGAGACACATCTTGCACGTGAGGGTAAAGTAACTTCTGATGTTCGTTGGAATCATAACACTCTTTATCATATTAGATCGGGTCATTATATTGTTCGTGCACTTAGAGGAGCTTTTGACGGTGGGCGGTGTGAGCGTGGCACCTCGTGTGGCTGGGTTATTGATGTTTATCTTGTTCCCTCTCTTCCTCCTCACCAGCTTCCCCCTGGACTTGTGCAGGGTGGATGGCACCCTGGAGTTGGCCGCAGAGGTTTCATGATCCCTAGCCATTGCACGATCACACAGGCTGAGTTGGCAGCTGCACATTCTCTTCTCAATGGCATTGCCGAGATGTGTATACACGTACAACTTGGCAGGTGACTGTTTGTGTATAATATCTGCATAGCTCCGCTGTTGTAAGATACATGCTTAGCCCCACTGTTTCTTGATGTGTGTATATTCCTGTGCAGCTACGCTGTTGTATCATATATGCACAGCTACGCTGACTTGTATATCGCACAGCTCCGCTGTTAGTGCTTAGGTTGCCTGTAGGTAATCCTACCGCTGGCCCTGCCCCCTAAGGGGGCTCGAATCGGGCCCCGCAGACCGCAGACCAGGTTGACGGTTCAACGCCGGCGCTAGTTGGCAAGAAAAATCTCGATGGACCTTTTGGTGACTTTTGGTCGGTTGAAAATTTTGTTCTCGAAATTCATCAATTCGTTTGAGCTCTAGTATTTTTTTCAGTGATATTCGATCTTATTCCCGCTCGCCGTCTCGATCTCAGCTCGATTGGGTACTTTTTCCAGCCAAAAAGCAGGCAGGCTGGATCGGCCGTTTCGAGTCATCTCGAGCGTTGTTGGTTTTTACCTAACAGCTCTTGCTGATAGGTTTCTAGTGGTCTCAAAAGAGAGCATCATGACTCCTCAGGGGGGTCGGGGCGGGGCCCGGGGCGGGACCCGGCGCGGCTGCCGCCGCGATCGTTTTTCGCAAACAGTCACACACTTCGTGCTCTTCGACCTCCCAGAACTCCATTCCCCGGCCACATTCTGAATGCCCGGAGCCAATTGTAGGCCAGCCACTTCGTGCTCTTCGACTTCCCTGAACCCCATTCCCGGGCCACATTTTGGATGCCCGGAGCCAACTGTAGGCCACTTCGTGCTCTTCGACTTCCCAGAACTCCATTCCTGGGCCACATTTTGGATGCCCGGAGCCAAATGTAGGCCACTTCGTGTTCTTCTAGTTCCCAGAACTCCGTTCCCGGGTCACATTTTGAATGCCCGGAGCCAACTGTAGGCCACTTCGTGTTCTTCTAGTTCCCAGAACTCCGTTCCTGGGCCACATTTTGCATGCCGAGGCAGGCTGATGCTGCGGCCGAGGCAGGCTGAGGCTGAGGCAGGCTGAGGCTGAGGCCGAGGCTGAAGGCAGACTGAGGCTGAGGCTGAAGCAGACTGAGGCTGAGGCTGAGGCAGGCTGAGGCTGAGGCTGAGGCAGGCTGATGCTGAGGCAGGCTGAGGCTGAGGCTGAGGCTGATGCAGGCTGAGGCTGAGGCAGGCTGAGGCTGAGGCCGAGGCTGAAGGCAGACTGAGGCTGAGGCTGAAGCAGGCTGAGGCTGAGGCTGAGGCAGGCTGAGGCTGAGGCTGAGGCTGAGGCAGGCTGAGGTTGAGGCTGTGACTGCGCCTGCCGTTGCCGCTGCGACTGTCATCGCGAATGCAACTACGACTGCGAGAACAGCAGAATTCTACAACTGGATTTTCATTTGAATCTTAAGGGGAATGCTTTCATATATGCCTCTACACATCGCTGTTAGGTTGCTTTGCCGGGATATGTACCTAACTCGAGATTTAAGAAAGCTACAGAGCTGATAATTCCCGGAGAGCTGAGAGCTAGAGAGCTTGAGAGTAGAAGCCGGACGGTGGTGGTGCCCGCCAGCAGCCCATCTCCGCCGCTCCACGATCCCCGCAGCGCCTCGCCCGTCCCGGCAGCGGGTCCGGGAGCGCTTTCCACGTGGGCCTGCACGCGTGCGGGCGCGCGTGGAAGCGTTCCTGGCAGCGCTTCAGAAGCGCTGCAGGGGAGCTCCCCAGAGCTCTCTAGGAAAGATTTCCCCTCCCGGACGGTCTCTTCACTCTCCGGGTTTTGGACGCTGCCAAGTACCTCGTCGAGCTCTTCGTCCCTCGTAGAGCTCTTCGGCATCGATGAGCTAGAGGAATTCCGGCGCGGGGTGGAGCTAGTTGGTCGACCCGACCAGAAAGGACAATGTACCTCGTAGAGCTCTTCGGCATCGATGAGCTAGAGGAATTCCGGCGCGGGGTGGAGCTAGTTGGTCGACCCGACCCGGGCGGACAAAGTGGTGACTTGGGGTCGGTTTTTCTAAGATTTGAACGATATTTGACCATTTATTTTGAGAAAGCAGATTTTTACGCTAAGCATGCGCATATGAACTTTATTCTGAGAGCAACTCAGCTCCTCCGATCTATCCTATTATGAGTTGACTTCCGGGAACCGAGCTATCATTTTATGAACTTTATTCTGAGAGCAACTCAGCTCCTCTGATCTATCTCATTATGAGTTGAATTCCGGAAACCGAGCTGTCATAAATATTGAAAAAAACGAAAAAAAGTTTTTAATAACATCTTCATTTTATTATTCTACTTCGATCCAGAGCTCTCTTACTCGTGCAAGGAGCTCTGCGAGGTTCCCGGCGGTGACAGGTTGACGGTTCACCGCCGGCGCGAGTGACACATTTGGTTCGGTTTTGCTAAAATTTGAAAGATATTTGACAATTCATTTTGAGAAAGCAGATTTGTACGCCGAGCATTGGCATATACACTTTGTTCCCTCAGCAGCTCAGCTCTCTAGAGCCAGTTATAGTGCCAGTTCACTTCCGGGAACCGACTTCATGTTGACGCCGAAAAATCTCAATTTGACGTTTTTCTAGAAAAGCTCCCAGAAGCTCTCCGCTTCGATCCTGAGCTTGCTTACGGGTGCAAGGAGCTCTACGAGGTTCCCGGCGGTGACCAGGTTGACGGTTCACCGCAGGCGCCAGTTATCGATGAGCTAGAGGAATTCCGGCGCGGGGGGAACTAGTTGGCCTCCCCGACCAGAACGGACAAACTGATAACTTTTGGTCGGTTTTGCTGATATTTAAAAGATATTTCACCATTTATTTTGAGAAAAAAGCAGATCTTTACGCGTAGCATTAGTATCTAAACTGTATTCTCAAAGCAGTTCAGCTCTCTAGAGAGAGTTTTACTATCCGAGAATTAGCGGGAACCGGCATCAAAATGGAAAAGTTAACGTTTTCCGAGAAAGGCCCCGAGAAGCTCTCTGCTTCCATTCTGAGCACTTTCGTGCCTGCAATGACCAGATTGACGGTTTACCGCCGGCGCCAGTTCGCCGACCCGACCTTAAGAGACAAACTCGAGCTGTAGGACAGCTACAGAGCTGATATTAACAGAAACCCTCTGACAATCATCAGGCGCGTTCGTCTGTTGCATCTAGAGGTCTGAACTCGGTCTGCTGCTCGAGCTAGGTCCGCGAAACTATTCGTATTGTTCGAGTCATCTTGAGAGGTGCTGTCGGTTTTCTGTACTAAACTCGTGCTGTAGGGTGCCTACAGGGATGGTAGTTACGGAAACTGATTCAGAGACATGAGGCGCGTCCTCTGTCGCATGCAGAGGTCTGAACTCGGTCTGCTACTCGAGCAGGTTCGCGAAACTATTCCTATCGCTCGAGTCATCTTGACAGAGACTGTCGGTTTTCTGTACTTAACTCGAGGTCTAGGGGAGCTACAGAGCTGATACTCACAGGAACCGATACATAATAGTCAGGCGCGTTCGTCTGTTGCATCGAGAGGTCTGAAATGGGTCTGCTACTCGAGCTAGGTCTGCAAAACTATCCGTATCGTTAGAGTTATCCTGAGAGGTGCTGTCGGTTTTCGTACGTAACTCGGGCTGTAGGAGAGCTACAGAGCTGATGCGCACATAATCTGAGTTGAAATTATCAAGCTGGTTCGTCTGTTGCATCCAGAGGTCTGAACTGGGTTTGCTACTGGGTCCGCGAAAATATTCGTATTCGTCGAGTCATCTTCACAGGTGTTGGCCATTTTCTGTATTGAACTCGGGCTGATACGCACAGAAACCGATCCAGAAGCTCCAGGTGCGTTCGTCTGTTGCATCGCGAGGTCTGAACTCAGTCTGCTATCCGAGCTGGGTTCGCCAAACCGTTCGTATTCGACCGTTTTTTTGTTCAAATTATGGTGAATTTTGAATTGAACTCGAGCTGCAGAGCAGCTCGAGAGCTCTTCGGCCGAAAAATAAGAAGGATATCATGAGGCGGGAAGCATCTAGACGCTTGGTTTGGGTCTGTTGTGAGCGCAGACGCTAAACACGGATTCGTACTCTGCTACTTTCTCCGTAACGGTGCTGTTTTTCTCGGTTCTACACGCTGCAGAACTGAAAAACTATTCGTTCTCTGCTAATTCTTTGCACATTGTATATGGTCAGGAAGCTCTAGGAGTCCCCCGGCGGTAAGAAAGGTTGACGGTTTACCGCCGGCGCCCAGTTCGCCGACCCGACCTCAAGAGACAATGTGGTGACTTTGTGTCGGTTTTGCTAAGATTTGAAAGATATTTGACCATTCATTTTGAGAAACCAGATTTTTCGCACCTGTAGTGGGTTTTGCCGCGTCTGCCAGTTAAATTCTCAGGTTTATTGCAGTATTACTATCAAAACACTTGGAGCAACCGACTTTTGGTAGCAACTGAAAAACGTATTTTTTCAAGTTTTTGAGCTCATGCGTACGTAGGGAAGCTTCTCCCATTGTTCCGAGCAGCGAGGTGCGAGAAAAGAGCTCTACGAGGCTCCCAGCGGTAACCTGGTTGACGGTTTACCGCCGGCTTCCAGTTACAGAAACCGATTCAGAATGATGAGGCGTGTTTGTCTGTTGAATCCAGAGCTCTGCACTCTGTCTGCTGCCCGAGCTAGGTCCGCGAAACTATTCGTATTGTTCGAGTCATCTTGAGAGGTGCTGTCGGGTTTCTGCACTTAACTCGGGCTGTAGGGGGGCTCCAGGGCTGCTAATCACAGGAACCGATTGGGAGATATCAAGCGCGTCCGCCTGTCGCATTGAGAGGTCAGAACTCGGTCTGCTACTCGAGCCAGGTCCGCAAACCTATTCGTATCGATCGAGTCATCTGAACAGGACTGCGGTTTTCTGTACTAAACTCGAGCTCTAGTGGAGCTACAGAGATAATGCACACAGAAACCGATGCAGAATAATCAGGCGCGTTCGTCTGTTGTGTCCAGAGGTCTGAACTCGATCTGCTACTCAGCTAGGTTCGCGAAACTATTCGTATTGTTCGAGTCATCTTGAGAGGTGCTGCCGATTTTCGCACGTAACTCGGGCTGTAGGAGAGCTACAGAGCTGATACGCACAGAAACTGATTCGAAATCATCGTGCGCGTTCGTCTGTTGCATCCATAGGTCTGAACTGGGTTTGCTACTCGGGTTAGGTCCGCAAAACTATTCGTATCCTTCAAGTCACCTTGGCAGATGTTGTCCCGTTTCTGTATTGAACTCGGGTTGTAGGAGAGCTACGAGCTGGTACGCACAGAAAACGATACAGTAGCATCAGGGGCGTTCGGCTGTTGCATCGAGAAGTCCGGAATCGCTCGGGCTGAAAAACTATTCGTTCTCTGCAATTTTTTCGCACATTATATATGGTCAGGAAGCTTTACGAGTCACCATGACGGCGACAGAGCTCGAGGAGCTAGTCACGGACTCCAGGGCTGCTTCTCAGTGACGCCGACGGGCGGAGCCGACGGAAGTCCGCTTCGCCACGCTCAACCTTCAACGTGCGGGGAGGAAGGATGACAAAGCTTATAGTGTTCTGACGAGGGTAGTCTACGGAGCACACCTAGGCTGGGATTTCCTGGGGGTACAGGAGTCTCAGAACATCGACGTTATGGCGCAATGGCTTGTCAAAATGGGACTGTACTACCACGTCTCGGAGGATCGCCGTGCTATGATACTCTATCGGAGGGCTGATAGTGTTCGAGGCCAATGGGCCTCAGAGAGGTGGTGCGCGATCCTTGCTGGACGGATGCTCTTTGTCTCATTGTACTTGCCTGATGCCAGCCAGCCCGAGTTTCTGGAGATATCACATTGTGCACTCCAGTCGGTGAGCTTGCTCAGAAAGTACGTATGCCGTCGTTATGGCTTCTGTCGTCTTGTTGTTGCCATGGATGCGAATGTTGAGATACAGCCACACTTACAGCATGAGGAGGAGGTTTATTCGGGAGGAGGCTTGGAGGTAGTGCAGATCCAGGCCACGGGGACCAAGGAGCGGGAGAGGAAGGAGAAGGTGGAGAGCTTGCGACAGGAGGTGGAGGATTGGTTGGTTCAGGAGCGTATGTGTGCTTCGAATTCTTTTGGAGCTAGGAAGCCGACTTGGTTTGATTATCGGAAGGGGTCCCGCCGTGAAGTGCTGGATTACATCCTTGTTCCTCATGGATCGCAGGTGTCGGGGTGCTCGGTTGAGTTTCTGTACGTAGGACAGCAGCAGGGAGCCGTGATGAGATTATCAGATCATGCCCTTGTTCGAGCTTCTCTGAGAGTGGCTTCCAGGGAGTCGGCGAGACGGAATCTCTCACGACGTTCTCGAACCTTGAAAGGCTGGGACCCACTCAACTTGTCTGCTCGTCGATCGTGTCGCCAGTTGTTGGATGCCAATCTATTTTCGTGCCAACTTATGTGTCAGGCAGAGAGTGTTATCTATTCGTGTGCGTCGGCCACCGAATGTACCCCGAAGCGCCCAGCTCGACCCCCTGAACGATCGGAGTTGCTGCGGTCCTTGGATGTGCAGGTCTACCGGAGGAGGGCGGAGAGGGGGACGTTAGCCTATCGACTTCTACGCAGAAAAAGAGATCGGGAAGCGAGAAAATTCAAACGAGCAAAGCTGGAATGGGAAGCGGAGCGTCCACGTAAAGCAGCTTTGAAGGCGGTGAAGATTGAGGGGGAGGAGAGCGTGGACAGGGAGAGGTGGATGGAGGAGATGATGAAGTTGAAGGAGGTCTGCGAGGATGAGGAGGAGCGTCGGCGGTCGATCAAGATTGTCCAGGGCCTCAGGGAGGAGCTCCAGGGGTCCCCCAGACCCCAGGAGGCGACGCTCACGATGGCGGTGGTCCTTCGGGCCCGAGCTCGACTCAACCCTGGAAAAGCCACGGGACCAGACGGGGTGGGGGCAGAAGTAATCAAAGCGCTTCCGTGGAGAGCCGTTCGCACTATCAAGCGATTATTTTGTGATATCTTACGTGGCATTGTTGTACCTCCATCTTCTTGGCATCAAACATTGACGACACTACTTCCCAAATCTTATCCGATATGCGATGTTTCTGATACGAGGCGTATTTCTGTGGAGAGTATCTTTAAGAAGTGGTACAGTACTTGTCTCTCGATCATGCTTGAACCATATTGTCTCCAGGCTGGCACTCATGCATCGTTATTCGGTTTCGTTCCCAAAAGATCATGCACCGAGATATTTGCAGGACTTAAGGCAGCAGCACAACACGCCTCACAGTGGGGGAAGGATCGACGTCTGGTTCTGGGGTCAGCGGATGTGAAGCAAGCTTTCCAGAACACGAAAATCTCGACGGTCAAACGTGCGTTCGACGTCCTCTCTATCCCTCCCTGGCTCCAGTACGGTGTGCTCGTGCCTATGCCGTGCGAGGTCACCTCGCTTCTCTTCCAGGGCTTGCAGCTGCCAGATGTGGGAATTGATACCCACATCAGGACAGGTGGGAACGACAGCCCCTCCTTGTGGAACCTGATAGTCGTTGCGATGTGGGCTCCTTTATTTAAGCTTTGGGATGAGCAGGGGATTGGGTTTCATTGTCTGGATCCAAACTCGGTGGGAGAAGTTTCGGCCTCGGTTCCTGTACACCACTTGCTATATGCCGACAACATCTTTATCTTGGGATCTTCGGAGGAGGAGTTTAGGCGACAGGTAGGAGACATGACAGAGACTCTGCGGGGATGGGGATTCGAATGGAAGATCGAGTCGCTCGAGGTCGCGTTTATCGGTTTCTCGGAGAAGCCAAAACATCCTATCCTGGTTCGGGTTCAGGATCAGATGGTGCCGTTCAAAGTAGTTGATGAGATGAATGTCTTGGGGAACAGCATATACTGTAGCTATAGGGAGGCACACCAGGACCTTCGGCGGCGGATCGGGGCCGCGCGACGAGCCTTCCATGCGCATGCAGCTTATTTTAGATCAAAGGCAGTCCCGTTTTCGGCCAAGTGTAGGAGTTATATCACTCGGGTTCAGAGCATTCTCATTTATGGAAGTCAAGGTATTAGTTGGGACAGGGACTCCTTGCAGAGCCTGAATGTCTTTGAGGGAAATTGTCTTTACCAGATGACGTCACCCCAAAAGCCAGCCTCCGAAAGTTGGGTTGTTTGGAAGCCAGCTCGACTCAGAATTGCTAGACGGATGTTCTTTGAAGCAAAGTGCCAGAGTGCAGTGCAGAGAGTTCTTTATTCCTTGTGGCAGCTTGGAGCTGACATAGCATCATATTTTGGAGCTAATGTCGACAGCGGATATCAGATTCCTGAGTCGGAGCTGAGCCCAGGAATGGTCGCGGGCTCTCTAGGTACCAATGGGATGGGGGAGGTCTCTTCAGTTACCAATGGGATGGGGGCTGTCTCTTCAGTTACTAGTGGGATGGGTGCAGTCTCTTCAGATATGAATGGGATGGGTGTGGTCTCTTCTGATATGCATGGGATGGTCTCTCCAGTTACCAGTGGGATGGATGTGGTCTCTTCAGTTACTGGTGGGATGGTGGGAGTCTCTTCAGTTACCAGTGGGATGGGTGCTGTCTCTGCAGTTACTAATGGGATGGGCGCAGTCTCCTCAGATACGAATGGGATGGGCGCTGTCTCTTCAGATATGCATGGGATGGTCTCTTCTGCTATGCCCTCTGATAGGGCCTCTTCTTCTCGAGATGTTGAAGTTCCCTGTGAGCGGGGGGGGCCTAGGGATTCCCCCAGGCCCCCCCCGAAACGTCGGAGGGTGGCTGTTCCTGGACCTGGACAACAGACGGTGTATCCTCGTGCGCATCGTGACGCACGCCGGCTTCTGATGTGCTGTACCCCGAGGTGGGAGGAGAAAAGGACACTGGAGTCAAAATATTGGCGTTCACAGTGGAAGTGGAAGGAGGCCTCGAAACTGACACGATTAGGCAGTACTAAGGGGCAGGCGACGGGTGAACATCCTTGGTGTTTCATGTTCCAGACGATATTTCCCTCGTTTGTGAATCTGGAGGATCGGTGGTGGAGGGCGTGCTCTTTCTCTTACTCTGACTTCGTTCAGTATTGCAGGCAGTTCCTGGAAGCTTGTACTTTGGGGTCTCTGTTTGACTTGTTTGTTGTCCGTGGAGGAACTGGAGGGAGAGGAGACTACATAAAGGAGAGGGGGGAGGAGATGTTGGCTCGTCCGTTGTCGGCGAAGGAGTCCGAGAAGCTGGCCCAGAGATTGGCCTCGAACAATGAACAGGAGCCGACTTGGGATCTGAGTGATGATGGGATCGGTCTCGAGCTGACGGGCGATTCGCTTCTTATCTGTAACTGGATCAATGGTCTCTGGAAGGTTGAGGGAGGAGAAGGAGGAGATGGGGCTTCTTATCGTAGGCGGGTGGCAAATATTATTTCTCTTTTGGAAGAGTTGGAGGAGGAAGGAATACGACCCCCCTCATGGGGCAACGACTTCATTCGACACATATATCGAGAGAGTAACACAGTAGCTGATGAACTTACCCACTTAGCACGGGAAGGCCAGATATTCAGAGAGCTGTTCCACCACCATATCTTTCGTTCTGATGTCCGAGACAACTTTCGAGTTATTGGCCTCCGCGGATCCTTCGACGGCGGAGTGTGTGCCCAAGGTGTGGGCGTTGGCTGGTTTCTGCAGATTGGATATATTCCTCGATTCCATGACCCTTACCCTGACCCTGAGCATAGAGATAAGAGAGCTCGTGTAGTCTCCCTCTTCCCCCAAGCCTCCTCTCCTTGTCCAATCATATGGGAAATAGTAGGGCGTTGTGCACAGGCACTCCCCTCCCATAGCAGTATCACTGACGCTGAGCTTTCGGGTCTCGAGGGCCTCTTGCGGGCCGCAGTCCAGGTGGCCCAAGACCTCCAGCTGCAGAGAGACTAGGTAGGCACTTAACGGGCGCTGGGGCGCTCGGTGCCTGGTCAGCCTCCCCAAAAAAAAAAAGAAAGGTTGACGGTTTACCGCCGGCGCCCAGTTGGCCGACCCGTCCTTGAGACAGGTTTTTCTATCTTTGTGTAAAATTTTGAAAGTTCGTTTTAAGAACAGGTGTTTTTCCCACCTGTAGCGGGTCATGTCACGTCTGCCAGTCAAATTCTCAGGTCTGTAGCTGCAATATTACTATCAAAAGCCTTGAGGGAACCGTCGGCCGTTTCGAGTCATCTTGACACGCGTTGATGGTTTTCTGTACTTAACTCGAGATTTAACACAGCTACAGAGCTGATGCTTACAGACACTGGTTCAGAATCATCAGGCGCGTTCGTATGTTCCATTGAGAGGTCTGAACTCTGTCCGCTACTCGAGCTAGATACGCGAAACTATTCGTATTATACGAGTCATTTTGACGAGTGCTGTCGGTTTCCCTTAACTGAAGATTCAGAAGAGCTGCAGATCTGGTACGCATATAAACCGATCCAGTATCACCAGGCGCGTTCTTCCCTCGCATCGAGAGGTCCGAACTCGGTCTGGCACTCGAGCTAGGTCACGAAACGAAGATGCAATATGAAAAAACAAACTTTTTTTTCGACCTTTTTCCTTCACGCTTGAGAAAGCTTTTTTTCGTGTGCTCCGAGCAGCGCCGCGCGAGAACAGAGCTCTACGAGGATCCTGGCGGTTACCTGGTTGACGGTTTACCGCCGGATCCCAGTACCTCGTAGTGCTCTTCGGCAAGATGAGGAATTCGGGCGCAGGGTGGAGCTAGTTGGCCGACCCGACCTTAAGAGACAATGTGGTAACTTCGGGTCGGTTTTTCAATCTTAGTGCAAAATTTGAAAGTTCGTTTTAAGAACTGGTATTTTTCTCACGTGTAGTGGATTATGCCGCGTCTGCCAGTTAAAGTCTCGGGTCCGTAGCTGTAATATTACTATCAAAACACTTGCTGGAACCGACTGTACTTGGTCTGGTACTCGAGCTAGGTCCACGAAACAAAGATGGAACATGAAAAAACGTGTTTTTTTCCCCCCCCCCGAGCTTTTGTCTTCACGCTTGAGAAAGCTTTTTTCGTGTGCTCCGAGCAGCGCCGCGCGAGAACAGAGCTCTACGAGGCTCCCGGCGGTTGCCTGGTTGACGGTTTACCGCCAGATCCCAGTTGGCCGACCCGACCTTGAGAGACATTTTTTTGTTTAAAGTAAAAATATTTTATTATCATTATTATATATATATGTATGTATTAAAAAGGCAAAAATGGAAAGTTCGTTTTAAGAGCTGGTATTTTTCCCACGTGTAGTGGGTTATATCGCGCATGCCAGTAAACTTCTCAGGTCCGTAGATGAAAATATTATTATCAAAACACTTGAGGGAACCGACTTTGTTTCGAGCCATTCTGACACTACCTCGTAGAGCTCTTCGGCAAGATGAGCTAAGAGGAATTCGGGCGCAGGGCGGAGCTAGTTGGCCGACCCGACCTTAAGAGACAATGTGACGACTTGGGGTCGGTTTTTCTACCTTTGTGTAAAATTTGAAAGTTCTTCGTAAGAACAGGTATGTTTCACACCTGTAGCGGGTCATACTGCGTCTGCCAGTTAAATTCTCAGGTCCGTAGCTGCAATATTACTATCAAAAGACTTGAGGGAACCGTCGGCCGTTTCGAGTCATCTTGACACGCGTTGACGGTTTTCTGTCCTTAACTCATCAGGCGCGTTCACTGGTTCAGAATCATCAGGCGCGTTCGTCTGTTCCATTGAGAGGTCTGAACTCCGTCTGCTACTCGAGCTAGATACGCGAAACTATTCGTATTGTACGAGTCATTTTGACGAGTGCTGTCGGTTTCCCTTAACTGAAGATTTAGAAGAGCTACAGAGCTGGTGCGCATATAAACCGATCCAGTATCACCCGGCGCGTTCTTTTCTCGCATCGGGAGGTCCGAACTCGGTCTGGCAGTCGAGCTAGGTCACGAAACGAAGATGCAAAATGAACAAAGAACATATTTTTCGACCTTTTTTTCTTCACGCTTGAGATAGATTTTTCCGTGTGCTGCGAGCAGCGCCGCGCGAGAACAGAGCTCTACGAGGCTCCCGGCGGTTACCTGGTTGACGGTTTACCGCCGGATTCCAGTCTTTGTGCAAAATTTGAAAGTTCGTTGTAAGAACTGGTATTTTTCCCACGTGTAATGGGTTATGTCGCGTCTGCCAGTAAAATTCTCAGGTACGTAGATGAAAATCTTACTATCAAAACACTTGAGAACCGACTGTTCCGAGTCATCCTGACACGCGTTGACGGTTTTCGGTACTTAACTTGAGATTGAGGATAGCTACAGAGCTCATACTTAGAAACCTATCCGGAATCATCAGGCGCGTTCGTGTGTTGCATCCAGAGGTCTGAACTCGTTCTTATACTCGAGCTAGGTCCGCAAAACTATTTGTATCCCTCGAGTCATTTGACAAGTCCTCTCGGTTTCCTGTACTTAACTGAAGATTTAGAGGAGCTACAGATCTGGTACGCATATAAACCGATCCAGTATCACCCGGCGCGTTCTTTTCTCGCATCGAGAGGTCTGAACTGGGTCTGGTACTCGAGCTAGGTCCACGAAAAAAAGATGGAAAATGAAAAAAACGTGTTTTTCGAGCTTTTGTCTTCACGCTTGAGAAAGCTTTTTTCGTGTGCTCCGAGCAGCGCCGCGCGAGAACAGAGCTCTACGAGGCTCCCGGCGGTTACCTGGTTGACGGTTTACCGCCGGATCCCAGTCTTTGTGCAAAATTTGAAAGTTCGTTGTAAGAACTGGTATTTTTCCCACGTGTAGTGGGTTATGTCGCGTTTGCCAGTAAAATTCTCAGGTCCGTAGATGAAAATATTACTATCAAAACACTTGAGGGAGACGACTGTGTTCCGAGTCATCCTGACACGCGCTGACGGTTTTCGGTACTTAACTTGAGATTTAGGATAGCTACAGAGCTCATACTTAGAAACCTATCCGGAATCATCAGGCGCGTTCGTGTGTTGCATCCAGAGGTCTGAACTCGGTCTTATACTCGAGCTAGGTCCGCAAAACTATTTGTATCCTTCGAGTCATTTGACAAGTCCTCTCGGTTTCCTGTACTTAACTGAAGATTTAGAGGAGCTACAGATCTGGTGCGCATATAAACCGATCCAGTATCACCCGGCGCGTTCTTTCCTCGCATCGAGGGGTCTGAATTGGGTCTGGTACTCTAGCTGGGTCCGCGAAAAAAAGATGGAAAATGAAAAAACGTGTTTTTCGAGCTTTTGTCTTCACGCTTGAGAAAGCTTTTTTCGTGTGCTCCGAGCAGCGCCGCGCGAGAACAGAGCTCTACGAGGCTCCCGGCGGTTACCTGGTTGACGGTTTACTGCCGGATCCCAGTTGGCCGACCCGACCTTAAGAGACAATATGATAACTTGGGGTAGGTTTTTTAATCTTTGTGCAAAATTTGAAAGTTCTTTTTAAGAGCTTGTATTTTTCCCCCGTGTAGTGGGTTATGTCGCGTCTGCCAGTAAATTTCTTTGTCCGTAGATGAAAATATTATCATCAAAACGCTTGAGGGAACCGACTGTGTTCCGAGTCATTTTGACAATGCCTCGTAGAGGTCTTCGGCAAGATGAGCTAAGAGGAATTCGGGCGCAGGGTGGAGCTGGTTGGCCGACCCGACCTTAAGAGACAATGTGACGACTTGGGGTCGGTTTTTCTATCTTTGTGTGAAATTTGAAAGTTCGTTTTAAGAACAGGTATTTTCCCCACCTGTAGCGGGTCATACCGCGTCTGCCAGTTAAATTCTCAGGTCCGTAGCTGCAATATTACTATCAAAAGACTTGAGGGAACCGTCGGCCGTTTCGAGTCATCTTGACACGCGTTGACGGTTTTCTGTCCTTAACTCGAGATTTTGGACAGCTACAGAGCTGATACTTACAGACACTGATTCAGAATCATCAGGCGCGTTCGTCTGTTCCATTGAGAGGTCTGAACTCCGTCTGCTACTCGAGCTAGATACGCGAAACTATTCGTATTATACAAGTCATTTTGACGAGTGCTGTCGGTTTCCCTTAACTGAAGATTCAGAAGAGCTACAGAGCTGGTACGCATATAAACCGATCCAGTATCACCAGACGCGTTCTCTTCTCGCATCGAGAGGTCCGAACTCGGTCTGGCACTCGAGCTAGGTCACGAAACGATGATGCATAATGAAAACAACATATTGTTTGACCCTTTTTTCTTCACGCTTGAGAGAGCTTTTTTCGTGTGCTCCGAGCAGCGCCGCGCGAGAACAGAGCTCTGCGAGGCTCCCGGCGGTTACCTGGTTGACGGTTTACCGCCGGATCCCAGTACCTCGTAGAGCTCTTCGGCAAGATGAGCTAAGAGGAATTCGGGCGCAGGGTGGAGCTAGTTGGCCGACCCGACCTTAAGAGACAATGTGGTAACTTCGGGTCGGTTTTTCAATCTTAGTGCAAATTTTGAAAGTTCGTTTTAAGAACTGGTATTTTTCTCACGTGTAGTGGATTGTGCCGCGTCTGCCAGTTAAATTCTCAGGTCCGTAGCTGCAATGTTACTATCAAAACACTTGCTGGAACCGACTGTGTTCCGAGTCATCTTGACACACGTTCACGGTTTTCTGTACCTAACTCGAGATTTAGGAGAGCTAAAGAGCGCATATTTAGAAACCTGTTCGGAATCGCCAGGCGCGTTCGTGTGTTGCATCCAGAGGTCTGAACTCGGTCTTATACTCGAGCTAGGTCTGCAAAGCTATTTGTATCCTTCGAGGTATTTTGACAAGTCCTTTCGTTTTCCTGTACTTGCATCGAGAGGCCTGAACTTGGTCTGGTACTCGAGCTAGGTCCACGAAAAAAAAAATTGAAAATGAAAAACAACGTGTTTTTTCGAGCTTTTGTCTTCACGCTTGAGAAAGCTTTTTTCGCGTGCTCCGAGCAGCGCCGCGCGAGAACAGCTACGAGGCTCCCGGCGGTTACCTGGTTGACGGTATACCGCCGGATCCCAGTTGGCCGACCCGACCTTAAGAGACAATGTGATAACTTGGGGTCGGTTTTCAAATCTCTGTGCAAAATTTGAAAGTTCGTTTTAAGAACTGGTATTTTTCCCACGTGTAGTGGGTTATGTCGCGTCTGCCAGTAAAATTCTCAGGTCCGTAGATGAAAATATTATTATCAAAACGCTTGAGGGAACCGACTGTGTTCCGAGTCATTTTGACAGTACCTCGTAGAGGTCTTCGGCAAGATGAGCTAAGAGGAATTCGGGCGCAGGGTGGAGCTAGTTGGCCGACCCGACCTTCAGAGACAATGTGACGACTTGGGGTCGTTTTTTTTTTTTTTTTTTTTTTTTTTTTTTTTTTTTTTTTTTTTTTTTTTTTTTTTTTTTTTTTTTTTTTTTTTTTTTTTTTCTCTCTTTCTCTCTTTGTGTAACATTTGAAAGTTCGTTTTAAGAACATGTATTTTTCCCACCTGTAGCGGGTCATACCGCGTCTGCCAGTTAAATTCTCAGGTCCGTAGCTGCAATATTACTATCAAAAGACTTGAGGGAACCGTCGGCCGTTTCGAGTCATCTTGACACGCGTTGACGGTTTTCTGTGCTTAACTCGAGATTTAGGACAGCTACAGAGCTGATGCTTAACAAACACTGATTCCGAATCATCAGGCGCGTTCGTCTGTTCCATTGAGAGGTCTGAACTCCGTCTGCTACTCGAGCTAGATACTCGAAACTATTCGTATTATACGAGTCATTTTGACGAGTGCTGTCGGTTTCCCTTAACTGAAGATTCAGTAGAGCTACAGAGCTGGTGCGCATATAAACCGATCCAGTATCACCAGACGCGTTCTTTTCTCGCATCGAGAGGTCTGAACTGGGTCTGGTACTCGAGCTAGGTCCACGAAGCGAAGATGGGACATGAAAAAAAACATGTTTTTCGACTTTTTTTCTTCACGCTTGAGAAAGCTTTTT
This sequence comes from Prorocentrum cordatum, assembly GCA_963575745.1. Lineage (NCBI taxonomy): Eukaryota > Dinophyceae > Prorocentrales > Prorocentraceae > Prorocentrum > Prorocentrum cordatum. The sequence goes on from CAUYUJ010014941.1 coordinate 61,803, forward strand.
TCGTGTGCTCCGAGCAGCGCCGCGCGAGAACAGAGCTCTACGAGGCTCCCGGCGGTTACCTGGTTGACGGTTTACCGCCGGATCCCAGTCTTTGTGCAAAATTTGAAAGTTCGTTTTAAGAGCTGGTATTCTTCCCACGTGTAGTGGGTTATGTCGCGTCTGCCAGTAAAGTTCTCAGGTCCGTAGATGAAAATATTATTATCAAAACACTTGAGGGAACCGACTGTGTTCCGAGTCATCCTGACACGCGTTGACGGTTTTCGGTACTTAACTTGAGATTTAGGATGGCTACAGAGCTCATGCTTAGAAACCTATCCGGAATCGTCAGGCGCGTTCGTGTGTTGCATCCAGAGGTCTGAACTCGGTCTTATACCTGAGCTAGGTCCGCAAAACTATCTGTATCCTTCGAGTCATTTGACAAGTCCTCTCGGTTTCCTGTACTTAACTGAAGATTTAGAGGAGCTACAGAGCTGGTGCGCATATAAACCGATCCAGTATCACCCGGCGAGTTCTTTTCTCGCATCGAGAGGTCTGAACTGGGTCTGGTACTCGAGCTAGGTCCACGAAAAAAATGGAAAATGGAAAAACGTGTTTTTCGAGTTTTTTTTTGTCTTCACGCTTGAGAAAGCTTTTTTCGTGTGCTCCGAGCAGCGCCGCGCGAGAACAGAGCTCTACGAGGCTCCCGGCGGTTACCTGGTTGACGGTTTACCGCCGGATCCCAGTTGGCCGACCCGACCTTAAGAGACAATGTGATAACTCGGGGTCTTTTTTGTTGTTGTTTTGTTTTTGTGTGTGTGTGTGTGTGTGTGTGTGTGTGTGAATGTGTGTGTGTGTGTGTGTGTGTGTGTGTGTGTGTGTGTGTGTGTGTGTGTGTGTGTGTGTGTGTGTGTGTGTGTGTGAATGTGTGTGTGTGTGTGAATGTGTGTGTGTGTGTGTGTGTGTGTGTGGTGTGTGTGGTGTGTGGTGTGTGGTGTGTGGTGTGTGGTGTGTGTGTGTGTGTGTGTGTGTGTTTTTTTTTTTTTTGTGTCTCTTCCCCCCACGTGTAGTGGGTTATGCCGCGTCTGCCAGTAAAATTCTCAGGTCCGTAGATGAAAATATTACTATCAAAACACTTGAGGGAACCGACTGTGTTCCGAGTCATTTTGACAATACCTCGTAGAGCTCGTCGGCAAGATGAGCTAAGAGGAATTCGGGCGCACGGTGGAGCTAGTTGGCCGACCCGACCTTAAGGGACAATGTGACGACTTGGGGTTGGTTTTCCAACTTTGTGTGAACTTTGAAAGTTCGTTTTAAGAACAGGTATTTTTTCCACCTGTAGCGGGTCATACCGCGTCTGCCAGTTAAATTCTCAGGTCCGTAGCTGCAATATTACTATCAAAAGACGTGAGGGAACCGTCGGCCGTTTCGAGTCATCTTGACACGCGTTGACGGTCTTGTGTACTTATTAACTCGAGATTTAGGACAGCTACAGAGCTGATACTTACAGACACTGATTCAGAATCATCAGGCGCGTTCGTCTGTTTCATTGAGAGGTCTGAACTCCGTCTGCTACTCGAGCTAGATACGCGAAACTATTCGTATTATACGAGTCATTTTGACGAGTGCTGTCGGTTTCCCTTATTGAAGATTCAGAAGAGCTACAGAGCTGGTGCGCATATACACCGATCCAGTATCACCAGCGCTTGAGAAAGCTTTTTTCGTGTGCTCCGAGCAGCGCCGCGCGAGAACAGAGCTCTACGAGGCTCCCGGCGGTTACCTGGTTGACGGTTTACCACCAGATCCCAGTCTTTTTGCAAAATTTGAAAGTTCGCTTTAAGAATTGGTATTTTTCCCACGTGTAGTGGGTTATGTCGCGCCTGCCAGTAGAATTCTCAGGTCCGTAGATGAAAATATTTCTATCAAAACACTTGAGGGAACCGACTGTGTTCCGAGTCATCCTGACACGCGTTGACGGTTTTCGGTACTTAAGATTTAGAGGAGCTACAGAGGCGCGTTCGTGTGTTGCATCCAGAGGTCTGAACTCGGTCTTATACCCGAGCTAGGTCCGCAAAACTATTTGCATCCTTCGAGTCATTTGACAAGTCCTCTCGGTTTCCTGTACTTAACTGAAGATTTAGAGGAGCTACAGAGCTGGTGCGCATATAAACCGATCCAGTATCACCCGGCGCGTTCTTTTCTCGCATCGAGAGGTCTGAACTGGGTCTGGTACTCGAGCTAGGTCCACGAAGCGAAGATGGAAAATATAAAAACGTATTTTTCGAGCTTTTTTCTTCACGCTTGAGAAAGTTTTTTTTCCTGCGCTCTGGCGCCGCGCGAGAACAGGAGCCCTGCGAGGCTCCCGGCGGTTGCCTGGTTGACGGTTTACCGCCGGATCCCAGTTCCAGTGTGTGTTCTCTTTGCTCTCCGGGTTTCGGACGCTACCAAGTGTCTCGTAGAGCTCTCCGGCAAGATGAGCTAGGAGGAATTCGGGCGCAGGGTGGAGCTAGTTGGCAGACCCGACCTTAAGAGACAATGTGGTGACCTGGGGTCTGTTTTGCTAAGATTTGAAAGATATTTCGCCATCTATTTTGAGAAACCAGATTTTTCTCACGTGTAGTGGGTTATGCCGCGTCTGCCAGTTCAATTTTCAGGTCCGTAGCTGCAATCATACTATCAAAACACTCCGACTGTGTTCCGAGTCATCTTGACACGCGTTCACGGTTTTCTGTGCTTAACTCGAGATGTAGAAAAGCTAGAGAGCTGATGCTTACAGGAACCGATTCAGAATGAGCAGGCGGGTTCGTCTATCGCAGCCAGAGGTCTGAACTCGGTCTGTTACTCGAGCTCTGTCCGCAAAACTATTCGTATTGTTCGAGTCATTTCGACCAGTGCTGTCGGTTTACTAGACTTAACTCAAGATTTGGAGGAGCTACAGATCTGGTACAGAACCGATTCAGTATCACCAGGCGCGTTCGTCTGTTGCATCGAGAGGTCTGAACTCGGTGTGCTACTCGAGCTAGGTCCATGACGCTATTCGTATTTATCAAATTCTCTACAGGCGCTGTCGGTATTCTGTACTTAGCTCGAGCTCTAGCAGAGCTACAGAGCTGGTTCGCACAGAAACCGATCCAGAATCATCAGGGGCGTTCAGAGTCTGCTACTCGAGCTAGGTCCGCAAAACCTCGTATGCGACCGTTTTTTTTCGAACTGATGGTGAACTATTTCACTTAACTCGAGCTGCTCTCCCGCGCAGAAATCAGGAGAAAATCAGGATTCGGGATAGTCTGAAGTATCTAGGCGCTTGGCTTGGGTCTGTTATGAGCGCAGACGGCGCACAACTAGTCCCACACGCACTGCTATTTTGCGCTAGGGCTGAACACTGATTCGTACTGTGTGACTTTCTTGGAAATGTTACTGTTCTCCTTGGTTTCACTCGTGCTGCAGATGAGCTGCGCATCAGGGGTAATCGTGAAATGTATCTAGATGCCTGAGATGATCTACTATCAGCGCTCGGGTTGAACAATTATTCGTTCTCTGCTAATTCTTTGGACATAATAAGAGGAGTTCGGGCGCAGGGGAGCTAGTTGGCATATCCGACCTTAACAGACAATGTGGTGACTTGGGGTCGGTTTTGCTGAGATGTGAAAGATATGTGACAATTTATTACGTGTGCCTGCCAGTCCAATTGCAATGTTACTATCAAGGGAACCGACGTTGGATGGAAACGGAAAAACATGTTTTTCGAGCTTTTTCCTTCACGCTCGAGAAAGCTTTCTCCGTGTGTTCCGATCAGCGCCGCGCGAGAAAAGAGCTCTACGAGGCTCCCGGCGGTTACCTGGTTGACGGTTTACCGCCGGATCCCAGTGCCTCGTAGAGCTCTTCGGCATCGATGAGCTAGAGGAATTCCGGCGCGGGGTGGAGCTAGTTGGCCCAGCCGGCCCCGGCGGACAAAGTGATAACTTACCTCGTGGAGCTCTTTGGCAACGATGAGCTAGAGGAATTCCGGCGCGGGGTGCAGCTAGCATTGGAACCGGCGGTAAACCGTCGACCTAGTTACCGCCGGGAACCTCGTAGAGCTCTTTTCTTGCGCGGCGATCGTCGGAACACATGAAGAAAGCTTCTGGAGCGAGAAACGAACAACTCGAAAAATCACGTTTTTCTGTTTTTATCCAACGTCGGTTCCTCCATGTGTTTTGATAGTAATACTGCACCTACGAACCTCGTAGAGCTCTTCGGCATCGATGAGCTAGAGGAATTCCGGCGCGGGGTGGAGCTAGTTGGCCGACCCGACCAACAGAGACAATGTGCATAGTGCAGAGAGGTGTTCTTTTGTTCCTCTTACTGTGCACGGTGCCTCAGTGTCGGTTTTGCCTGAGTGCCTTTGGATCGTTCGTTTTTGTGGGTACTATCATATACTTGTTTGCAGCTGCTCTCTTATATTGCTCTGCTTGTATTGCTGCACTTTGTTTTGAACAGTTTCGTGAACAGTTTCGTCCTCGCCGTTCTTATTCAGAGATGGATTCCGATCTCGGAGACTCAGATTTCGATGAAGCAGGCAGTGGAGGAGGTGCCGCAGCTGGAGGAGACATAGCAGAGCTGGTACGCAGTCAGTTCGAGGTGATGAAGGCAGATATGCAACGCATGCTGAAGCAAAATACGAAGGACACGCGACAGGATATCACTACCCAGGTCCAGGAGCAGGTGGCCCCCATTTCTTCGTCAGTGAAGGAGATTCGTGAGGCCCAAGAGGCCCAGGCTAAGCAGATCCAGGAGCTCCAGGCGAAAGTGAATAGCAATCGGGACCCCTGGGCCGACTCTGCTTCTTCTTTGGGTGGTGCTTCAACTCGTGAATCGGTATCGCGTGCTTTTCGCAAGCCCTTTGAGCCTCGCGTTCCAACTTGGATTCAGGTCTCGGGCTTTTGCAAAGAAGATCCTCGGAAGATTGAGACTCGTGACCAGGCCAAGCTTCCAGTGGCCACAGCACGCAACATGATTGCCAAGTTGTACGGTATTTCCCAGGCTCGGGATGACGGTGGTGGAAGTATCTTTGATAAGGAGCGTACTGAGCGCGACTTGGCATCTAATAAGTTTGGGGTCACTCGTTTCCGAGTTTACTTCAAGAGTGGCACCTCAAAAGATGTCGCCTGGGAGGTCAGGAAGGAATGGAGTGCCGCTTGGCTTGATCAGAATGCCGATCTTCTTTGCCCGAACGCTTTTGGAAACTACCGTGACCAGTACTTGGGATGGCTTGTGCAACCGGCGCCTCAGGATCGCAAGCGGGTTTCTGAGACACGTACGGCGACGGCGCAATTCCACAAACGGAAGACAGTGCAGACGGCCCAGGTGCTGTTCGAGGCTGAGGGTCCAGCGAAAGCGTGGATGTATGCCAAATCGACCTCTGCTGCGGCGAATGTTTGTATCGGTGCGTGGGCGGGCACGATTGGATGGAAGATCTCAGCTGATAAAATGAAGGAAGCTGATACTGGGATTGACGTATCAGCTTGGGAAGGTGCGCTTAACAGTACTCTGTGACGGTGCCCAGCCTTGTGCGGAGGTTGGAATACACGGAGGTTGGGGACACACACCTCCGAGTGCATGCGCCATCTTGCTGATCTCGATCTCTCTCTTGTCGCTCTTCAGGAATGCCAGCATTTGAATGATGTTGAAGTTGAGGACGTGGGATGGGACTTCCGTTGCTCTGAGTGCAGACGGGCTGCAATCTTGTTTCGGGGATCTTGGAAACACCTCATCTTACACTGCATCTCTGGCGATCGTTGGGTTGCGATTGTGTTCCGCCATCTTATATTCGTCCCAGCTTACCTTCCACATCGTGAAACGTGCAAGGGGACAAATGGTGAGCCTAGGGGATCTTCAGAAGGCCACTATGAGAGTTTCGCCTTGTACACCAGCGTGCTGTCAGATCTGACGTCTAAAGTTCTTGCTGTTAAAAAGAATTACTCCATTCGCGGTTGTGTCTTGCAAGTCGATGCCAATGTTGAGGTCTATCCCAATCAGACTGTTGCTAGGATACTCGTGACGGGGGAGGCGGTAGAGGGACCTAAAGCTAAGTCTAGGAAGCGTAAGGCCAAGGAGGGGAGTGCGGACGCCATGCGTGACCAGATGAGGGAGATGTATTGCCAGGCTCTCTTGAAAACCATGGGTGCCCTGAAGCTCCGTCTTGCGAACACCTACGGTACGCGCGCACCTACTTGGGCACATTGCACACGTGAGTATGAGCATGTATATGACTACTTCGCTATCCAGATAGATTGGCAGGTTCCAGAGGTCTCTTGCACATGGGTATTGCCGCCTACTCTTGAACGTGCGCGTGCGCGTGAGATGACATTCAGTGATCATAAGTTGCTGCAGCTCCGACTCCCAGAACATCAGGCTAAGTCGCGTCCTCGTTCTCGTCCCTCACTTGCTCGGTGGAAGTTGCAGGCAGGTTCGGAGGTGCACCACATGGCTTGCTTGGAGCGCTCCGTGAGCCAGTACAACCGCTTCGCGGCGCTCTCCGAGGATCTTGAGGCTAACCCCATTGAGCTCATAGGTCAGGCCATCACTGAGGGCGCCCTCGAGACTCTGGATCTCTCCCGCCATGCAGGTGATCAATCTTCTGGGTTCCCGAGGCTTTCTGAGGACCAGCTGAGGATGAAGGAGGAGCACTACAATATTAGGAAGCAGTACAAGCGGGAGGAGGTGGAGGAGGGGGTGTACACACATAGCCTGAAGATGTGGAGGAGGGTCCGTCGGGATATCGAGCGTGCCCGGTTGATGTATCGTCAGAGGGAGGGGGTTCGACGTAAGCCGAAAGCCACGCAGATGATGGTTGAGGGGGAATTGACACATAATGTCAGTAGGTGGGAGGAGGCTCTTAGGCAACGTGGTCTACTTCGGTATTCGAGCGAAGCCCATCGACATGATACCAATTCTTGTCTTGAGGAGCTCCGAGATAAATGCAAGCAAATGTCGCAACATGCTGGTCGCGCTTGTCCGACCGATATGGGTCTTCTTCTGCGAGCTCGTGCACGTTTGCGGGAGGGGAAGGCTACAGGTCTTGATGGCATCTCAGCTTCTGTACTCAAGGCCTTACCGTGGGAAGCTCTTCGCCACGTTCTTGTCTGCTTTCAGAGATTATATGGGAGGCAGATTGTTTCACCGCTTTCATGGGCCGAAGGCGCGTAGCTTTGATGAGACTCGTGCTCTAGCTATGCTGTCGGTTTTTGGGAAATGGTTCAGTTGTTGTCTCACCATCTTGCTCGAAGCTCACATCAAGACGGTTGCGCCGAGGGGTTGTCAACTGTATGGTTTTGTTGTGGGTCATAAATGTTATGAGGTTACCGCACCTTTGAAGCATCTTGCTCGTCACGCTGTCTTGTGGAAGGAGGAGGATTGTCACATCGTCAATTGTGATATCAAGCAGGCTTTTGATTATCTCACAGTTCGGTCGGCTGTTGAATCTCTGCTTGAGTTGGAAGTGGACTCTTCTCTGGTGTATGCGATCTTTGAGGGGTGCGCGCACAATGTTGCAGAGCTTTCATTCCAGCAGTGCACTGTTGAGGGCATTCAGTGGGACACCTGCATTCGTACAGGCTCCATGGAGGCTCCAGCTTTATGGGTGGCTAAATCGTTATGCATTCTGGCGCCTGTCGTTTCACGGTTGCGAGATCGCGGCTATGGTATCCAGCTTTCTATTGAAGCGTCCTTGTTGCTCGTCAATCATTGGCTTTGGGCTGACAATGTTATCTTAGTGGCTTCACGTCGGGGGGGTATGCTGGCCATGCTCACGGATCTGACTACTGCAATTCACCGACACGGCTTCAGGTGGAAGGACAGCTCTTTAGAATACCTTGCTTGTGGTTGCTCTGGACCGCCTCGTGCACTTCAGATTTCGGTGCCTTCTAGCTTGCTTCCGGGCGTCGTGCAGTCTTCCAATCCCACGGGCTCGGCTCGCGGTGAGGTCGTCAGACCACAGGAAGGCACGCACTTCTCTGAGCCGATCTCTTATACCATTCCGCAGGTTACTCAGACAATCGTTTTGGGCACCTTGTTGGACGTAGAGTTCTCAGATCATGCAGATATACGTCACCGACTGAAGAAAGCACGCCAGAGCTTTTGGATTGATGCGGATTTCTACACTAGTGCTGTTATTCCAATGGGCCCCAAGCTTGCACAGTATGATGCACGCGTTCGCTCTTGCTTCCTTTACGGCGTCGAGGGCACCACTTGTGATGCGAATAGTTTGACGTTGATTCACGTGGAGGAAGGGAAGTTTCTCTCGGCTATGTGTCGTCGTCGTAAGAGGGTGAATGAGACGTGGGCTGCATATTGGAGTTCACGGATCAGGCACGCACACATGTTGATGCTCAACTCTTCCAGGCCATCACTTGTGCAGCTTACTTTGTATCGGCAGTGGTTGTTCGCTAAACATGTTGTGTGTACGGCTTTTGGTCATCTTGCTCAGCCTGCTTGTGACGATCTCAGCCAAGGGGTTCTATCGCGTGAGCCTGAGTTGCCTCATGTTCTGTGTGACTCACCTGTGCCTCCTACCCCTGCTCCTGTGTGCAACCGTCGCCAGCAAATCACAGATATGCATCGTAATGTTCGCCCGCGTCGTGAAGACCCGCCCCGGCCTGTTTCGCAGCCGGCTTCGGATCCACCTCGTAAACGTGCACGCGTGGATTTCACGAAGGTTTGGGCCACACCGTCTATGCAGAGCGCGCTGTGTATGATGCATGCGTCAGGGGAGTACACTGATCATCGTGATGCCATGGTTCTTGCTTTTGGCGCCCGTGGTCGTGGGTTTCCTCGTCGGCTTTCGCGCAAAGTTACGCAGATTCTCCAGCCTTGGTTTACGGTGTTCGAAGTCTCTCAGGGGCCTCATTGGGATCAGAGTATGTGTTGGACGGAGCTAGGTTGGAAGACCTTCTTAGTGGACACGCTGCAGAAGCTTGATCTATCCAAGATATTGGAATTCTGCCTGATAAAAGATGCTACTTCGGGTGCCCATTGGAAGGAGGAGGAGGATACTAAAACAGAGGCCGAACTGCAACGTGAAAGTGACCGTCTTGCTAAACGGTTAGCTGCGCTTTTCCAGGACGAAACCAACTGGAGGATGAACCCTGGGTGGCTGGCTCTAGAGATGAGGGGAGATAGTCAGTGTATAACACGTTGGCTGACGGGTAAAAACAGATGTATGAATGAGATATATAGTAAAACCATCGCCGATATGCAAAATAAATGGTACGCCGTGTGTAAGCAGTTCCAGATCTATAGTCCTGAAGCGGGCCGTGATATTTGGAAATGGGTTTATCGGGAGGGGAACGCTGAGGCGGACCATGAGACGCATGTGGCCAGAGAAGGACAGACTACTTCAGATGTGCGGTGGGACCTCAATACACTTTCTTCTATTCGTTCGAATCAACATAGTGTACACGCGGTGAGAGGCTCTTTTGATGGTGGCAGATGTGAGTTAGGCACATCTTGTGGCTGGGTGATTGACATTTTTATCTCTTCTAATTTGCCTTCTTCCTCCCTCCCCCCTGGCCTCCCCTCTAATCGTTGGCCGCTCGGTGTAGCCAAGCGGGCGTTTATGCTCCCTTCCCATTGTGCAATCACCCAGGCGGAACTTGCTGCATCTCAGAGTTTATTGTCGGGAGTTGTTGATTTGTGCACACATTTATGTGGATAGCATATTTCTTTTACAGCTTCGCTGCATAATCTTCCCGCTTTAATCTATCAGCTTCGCTGCCCTTGTACAGCTTCGCTGTTTAGGTTCTCTGTGTAGTGGCCTGCTCTTTAGGGAGCTCGAATCGGCCAGCGCAGAACACGCAGAACCAGGTTGACGGTTTACCGCCGGTTCCCAGTTGACCCACCCGGCCCGGGCGGACAATGTGACGACTTTGGGTCGGTTTAGCTACTATTGGCAAGATATTTGACCATTCATAACTCGTAGAGCTTCCCTTAGCTGGTTGCTGGAAGCTTAAGAGTAATTCCGGGGCGCTGGAGAGCTATTTGGCAAGACAAATCTCGACGGACCTTTTGCTGACTTTTGGTCGGTTGAAAATTTTGTTCTCGAAATTCAACAATTCGTTTGAGCTCTAGTATTTTTTCCCGTGATATTCGATCTTATTCCCGCTCGCCGGCGGGTTAGGCCGTTTCGGGTCATCTTCATGCGCGGTGGCGGTTTTAACTCGAGCTGTAGCGCAGCTACAGAGCTGATGTTAACAGAAACCCATCCAGAATCATCAGGCGCGTTCATCTGTTGCATCTAGAGGTCTGAACTCGGTCTGCTACTCGAGGTATATTCACGAACCTATTCGTATTATTCGAGTCATCTTGACAGTTGCTGTCGGTTTTCTGGACTTAACTCGAGCTGTAGAAGAGCTACATAACCGATACTTACACAAACCCATTCGAAATCATCAGGCGCGTTCATCTGTTGCATCTAGAGGTCCGAACTCGGTCTGCTACTCGAGCTAGGTCCACAAAGCTATTCGTATCGTTCGAGTCATCTTGAGATATGCTGTCGGTTTTCTGTATTTAACTCGAAATGTAGGAGGGCCGCAGAGTCGTACGCGCATCAATCGATTCCGCATCATCAGGCGCGTGCGTCTGTTGCATCTAGAGCTCTGAACTAAGTCTTCTATTCGAGTCTGCTATCAGCGGAGGCCGAAAAACTGTTCGTTCTCTGCCAATTCTTTGGACATAATATCTGGCAAGGAAGCTCTACGAGTCCCCGGCGGTAAGAAAGGTTGACGGTTTACCGCCGGCGCCCAGTTTTGAGATAGAAGATTTTTACGTCCAGCATTGGTATCTAAACTTTTTTTCTGCCAGAACCTGAGCTCTCCCGGGCATTTTTTTCTATTGAAATATTTGGAGGAACCGAGATCAGATTGACACCGAATAATGTAAATTTTACCTTGTTCCAATAATCTCCGAGCACTCTTGCGCGTCCAAGGAGCTCTACGAGGCTCCTGGCGGTGACCAGGTGGACGGCTTACCGCCGGCGCCAGTTTGGTCGGTTTTGCTAAGATTTGAGAGATATTTGACCATTCATTCTGAGAAAGTAGATTTTTGCGCTAAGCATGCGCATATAAACTTTGTTCCCAGAGCAGCTCAGCTCTCCCGAGGGAGTTTTACTATAGGTTGACTTCCGGGAACCGACTTCATATGGACATCGAAAATTACAAAAATAAGGATTTTATGAAAATCTTCTCCGAAGCTCTCTGCTTCGATTCTGAGCACTCTATTGCGTGCCAGGAGCTCTGCGAGGTTCCCGGCGGTGACCAGGTTGACGGTTGACCGCCGGCGCCAGTTGGTCGGTTTTTCTAAGATTTGAGAGATATTTGACCATTTCTTTTGAGAAAGCAGATTTTTGCGCTAAGCATGCGCATATAAACTTTATTCTGAGAGCAGCTCGGCTCTGCCGAGGGAGTTTTACTATGGGTTCACCTCCGGGAACCGATGTCAATTTTCAGATCGAAAAATCAAAAAATAAGATTTTAAGAAAATCTTCTACGAAAATTTCTCTGCTTCGATTCTGAGCACTATAGTGCATGCAGGGAGCTCTACGAGGTTCCCGGCGGTGACCAGGTTGACGGTTCACCGCCGGTGCCAGTCGATGAGCTAGAGGAATTCCGGCGCGGGGTGGAGCTAGTTGGTCGACCCGACGAGAAGAGACAATGTGACAATTTTGGGTCGGTTTTGCTACGATTTGAAAGATATTTGACCATTCATTTTGAGAAACCAGATTTTTCGCACCTGTAGTGGGTTATGCCGCGTCTGCCAGTCAAATTCTCAGGTCCGTAGGTGCAATATTACTATCAGAACACTTGGAGCAACCGATTTTGGATGACAACAGAAAAATCGTGTTTTTTTCGAGCGGCTCTCGCGTCAGAAGCTTCCTTCGTGTGTTCCGAGGAGCGCTGTGCAAGAAAAGAGCTCTACGAGGTGCCCGGCGGTAGCCTGGTTGACGGTTTACCGCCGGCCCCCTTGTCTCGTAGAGCTCTTCGTTATCGATGAGCTAGAGGAATTCCGGCGCGGGGTGGAGCTAGTACCTCGTAGAGCTCTTCGGCATCGATGAGCTACAGGAATTCCGGCGCAGGGTGGAGCTAGTACCTCGTAGAGCTCTTCGGCAAGATGAGCTAAGAGGAATTCGGGCGCAGGGTGGAACTAGTTGGCCGACCCGACCTTAAGAGGCAATGTGACGACTTGGGTTCGTTTTTTTTTTTTTTTTTTTTTTTTTTTTTTTTTTTTTTTTTTTTTTTTTTTTTTTTTTTTTTTTTTTTTTTTTTTTTTTTTTTTTTTTTTTCTCTCTCTCTCTCTCTCTCTCTCTCTCTCTCTCTCTTTCTTTAAAAAAATAAAAAATAGAAACAAATGATTATATATATAAACTGGGTGTAAAATTTGAAAGTTCGTTTTGAGAGCGGGTATTTTTCCCACCTGTAGTGGGTTATTGCGCGCGCGGCTGTGAAATTCTCAGGTCCGTAGCTGCAATATTACTATCAAGAGACTTGCAGTAACGGACTGTGTTCCGAGTCATCTTGACACGCATTGACGGTTTTCTGTACTTAACTCGAGATTCAGAAAAGCTACAGAGTTGGTACTTACAGAAACCGATTCAGAATCATCAGGCGCGTTCGTCTATTCCATCCAGAGGTCTGAACTCGGTCTGCTACTCGAGCTAGGTCGGCAAAACTATTCGTATTCTTCGAGTCATTTTGACAAGTGCTGTCGGTTGTCTGTACTTAACTCAAGATTTAGAGAAGCTACAGAGCTGGTGCGTACATACGCGGATTCAGTATGACCAGGCGCGTTTGTCTGTTGCATCGAGAGGTCTGAACTCCTGCTACTCGAGCTGGGCGGCACTATTCGTATTTCTCAAGTTCTCTTTATAGGCGCTGTTGGTATTATGTACTTAACTCGAGCTGTAGGTGAGCTTGCGAGCTGATACGTACAGAAACCGATTCGAAATCATCAGGGGCGTTCGGCTGAAGCATCTAGAGCTCTCACCAGATCTGCTACTCGAGCTAGGTCCGCAAAACTATTCGTATGCGACCGATTTTTTTCGAACTGATGGTGATTTTTTTCACTTAACTCGAGCCGCAGATGAGCTTGAGAGCTCTCCCGCACAGAAATCAGAATAATATATAATATATATATATATATATATTTCTCACGTGTGTCTGCCAGTCCAATTCTCAGGTCCGCAGATGCAATGTTACTATCACGGAAACCGACGTTGAATGAAAACGGAAACAACGTATTTTTCTAGCTTTTTTCTTCACGCTTGAGAAAGCCTTTCCCGTGTGTTCCGAGCAGCGCCGCGCGAGAAAAGAGCTCAACGAGGCTCCCAGCGGTAACCTGGTGTCTCAGTGCCGGTGCCTCAGTGTCGGTTTTGGCTGAGTGCCTTTGGATCGTGCGGACAGGGTGATCTGTCTGCATTGAATTGATTAGTTGTTCTTGCGTGCCCCTTCCTTGTGCGGCATCATGACAGCGCAATTTTGTTCGACGAGTTCTGTTTCGACCAGTTGGAAAAGAAAAACAAGGAGAATCAAACTTGCGATTTGTAGACAAGCTGTATTTGATGTTATGCAGTTTAATGCTCGTGATCCATATTTTGTGGCTGATCCGAATACTTTCCCCGCGTCTGGCTGGTTTGATAGCCTCGATGATTGTGCGCGAAACCCATGCCCGTTTCAGGGGAACTCGGAGGAGCAGGTCAGTATATTGTTGAGTTCCTTATCGGTGCCAACTGCTGGGCCAACTGATCGTGGAGAAGCTTTCTCGTCTCAATCGGTTGCGTATTCTCCAGATGTGGTGCAGTCTCCAGATGGTGGGCTGCAGTCGAGACTGGGCTCTGTTGCTTTTGATCGTGGTGTTCAGAATGAGGGGGCGTTTGAGGAGAAGGAGGGGATGAAGGATACGGAGGTTGCCAAAGTTGCTGCGAATCCGTATTGTGCAGAGATCCATACGGCCGCTTCAGGATCCCAGGATGTAGGACCCAACCTTGCTGCTGAAGAAGCGTCGCTTGCTTCTCAATCAAATGATGCTGTGCTGCACTCAGTTCCTTTGGATTATTCTCTGCACTCAGCTCCTTTGGATTGTTCTCTGCACTCAGTTCCTTTGGATTATTCTCGAGTGCAAAGGGAAGGTGGAGGCCCCGAGGCGCTGCCGTTGGCATCCTCGAAAACCCACGGAGAGTGCGAAGTCGACCAGCGTAAAGATAACTGTGCTTCTTCTTCCCGGCTCTGTTCAGATGAGTTGCAGAGCAATCGATCTGAGTGTCAAGCTGCCAGGGACTGGGCCCGTGCCAATGACGACGCAGTTGCTCTTTGGCGGGAATTCGAACGGCTCCCGAAAGAGGAGTTTTATGCTCGGATCGAGGCGCTCAAGGCATACAAACTTCGAATGGGAATTGAGAGTCCCGAGGAGGCGCCGAGTCCTGAGGAGGATGCTGGCCGTGGGAAAGGCCGGAGGCACCGCAGAAACAGGGGGCGGGCAAGGGCGAAGGCTCAGGCAGTTCTAACTGGCTCTTCTATGTCAAAGTCGGCCCATCCATCTACTTGCGATCCTCCCCAACCTCCGTCCTCTTTTCACGATTCAGTTTCTTCCGCTATACCCGCCCCAAGTGTGCCCTTGTTGCCCGAAGGCGACAAGGAGGCGGAGGTGGGTGAGTTGCATAACAATCAATCAGAGTGCGATGAGGACGCTGATTCGGATGCGGCCTTCCACGCATGGGATAAAATGGCCACCCAGCGAGTGAGGGCAAATTTCTATTTGAAGAAGGCCGATCTGCACCGTTTGTGTGGGGCTTTGCACCGTGATGGGGGGGGGGGGGGGGCGCGGACGTCCAGAGAACCTGTGGGCTGTGTCGGTTGGACAAGATAAGGATGCACCGTATTGCAGGGTGGTGCTTCGGACATTGGCGAGCAGCTCTCTTATTTACATAAGATGCTCGTGCACCGTATTGCACGAAGCTATGTTCATACCTCGCTTATTGCATGTGCGAGTACAACAAAAACTAGACGGCCTCCGTGGATTCTTCGACGGAGGGCGCTCTGTGGAGGGATGTGCCTCCATTGACGGCTCTGTATGGCCGTGGAACACGTTTTGGGTAGCCTCTTTCTTCCCTAACCTGTTCCTACACCTCTGCAATTTCACATGTCGTGCTGCATCCTTCTCCTTGTTCCTGCATCCTATTCCGATGCCTATGCCTCAGTGGCTCGGCAGTGTGATGATAAGAGATGCCTTCTCTAGCTACCCTGTGCTCCGTTTGGGAGTCTTAGGGCTCAGCTGTCACAGCTGTCCGCGCCCTGACTCAAACTCAAAAACCTGGTTGACGGTTTACCGCCGGCTCCCAGTTGGTCGACCCGACCAGAAGAGACAAAGTGATGACTTTGGGTCGGTTTTGCTGAGATTCCAAAGATATTTGACAATTCATTTTGAGAAACCAGATTTTTCGCACCTGTAGTGGGTTATGACGCGTGCGCCTGTGAAATTCTCAGGCCCGTAGGTATAGTATTACTTCCAAAACACTTGGAGGAACCGACGTTCGATAAAAACGAAAACGTGATTTTTGGAGTTTTTCGGGTCTCGCCCCAAAAGCTTCTTTCATGTGTTCCAAGGAGCGCTGTGCGAGAAGAGAGCTCTACGAGGGCCCCGGCGGTAACCTGGTTGACGGTTTACGGCCGGTTCCCAGTTCCGGGAGAGCTCTCTGAGAGCCAGAGGGTTTCAGATTAGAAGCCGGACGGTGGTAGTGCCCGCCAGCGGCCCATCTCCGCCGCTCCACGACCCTCGCAGAAGTTCGCCCGTCCCAGCAGCTGGTCCGGGAGCGCTGCCGGCACGCGTCCACGCGAGCCTGCACGCGTGCAGGCACGCATGGAGGCGTGCCTGGCAACGCTTTCGAAGCGCTTCAGGGGGGCCCCCAGAGCTCCCGAGCAAAGATTTCCCGTCCCCGAGGGTCTCTTTGCTCCGGGTTTTGGACGCTACCAAGTAACTCGTAGAGCTTCCCTTAGCTAGTACCTCGTAGAGCTCTTCGGCATCGATGAGCCAGAGGAATTCCGGCGCGGGGTGGAGCTAGTTGGACCACCCGGCCCGGCCGGACAAAGTACCTCGTAGAGCTCTTCGGCAAGATGAGCTAAGAGGAATTCGGGCGCAGGGTGGAACTAGTTGGCCGACCCGGCCTTAAGAGACAATGTGACGACTTGGGGTCGTTTTTTTTTTTTTTTTGGCGCGCGCGGCTGTGAAATTCTCATGTCCGTAGCTGCAATATTACAATAAAAGACTTGAGGGAACCGTCGACCGTTTCGAGTCATCTTGCGCGTTGACGGTTTTCTGTACTTATTTCGAGATTTAGGAAAGCTACAGAGCTGATGCTTACAGAACACGGTTCATAATCATCAGGCACGTTTGTCTGTTCCCTCGAGAGGTCTGAGGTCGGTCTGCTACTCGAGCTAGGTCCGCGAAGCTATTCGTACTATACGAGAAACCTTGACAGGTGCTGTCGGTTTCTGTACTTCACTCGGGCTGTAGGAGAGCTACTGAGCTGGAACGCAGACGAATCGATTAAGAATCATAAGGCGCGTTCGTTTGTTGCATCGAAAGTTCTGAAATCCGTCTGCGTCTCGAGCTAGATCCACGAAACAGTTCGTCTTCTTCGAGTCATCTTGACAGGTCCTGTTGGGTTTCTGTACTTAACTCGAGCTGTAGGGGGGCTACAAAGCTGTTGCGCCCACGTAATCGATCGAGAATCATCAGGCGCGTGCGTCGCAAGCATCTAGAGCCTGAAATCAGTCTGCCACTTGAGCTAGGTCCGCAATTCTATTCGTATTCGACCGATTTTCTTCGAAATGATGGTGAATTTCTTCACTTAACTCGAGCTGCAGATGAGCTTGAGAGCTCTTCTTCACAGAAATCAAAAGAAAATCGCGAGGCGCGCTAGTCTGAAGCATCTAGACGCTTGGCTTGGGTGTGTTGTTAGCGTAGACGCCAAACAACTAGTCCTTCTTTGCTGTTTTTGAGGTGATGGAATTCGTTTTCTGGACTGAACTCGACCGATCAGCGCCGCGCGAGAACGGAGCTCTACGAGGCTTCCGGCGGTTACCTGATTGACGGTTTACCGCCGGATCCCAGTGATAACTTTTGGTCGGTTTTGCTAAGATTTGAGAGATATTTGACCATTTATTTTGAGCGAGCAGATTTTTGCGCTAAGCATACGCGTGTGAACTTTGTTCCCAGAGCAGCTCAGCTCTCCCGAGGGAGTTTTACTATGGGTTGACTTCCGGGAACCGACCTCGTATGAACATCGAAAGTTACAAACATGAAGATTTCAAGAAAATCTTATCCGAATCTCTCTGGTTCGATTCTGAGAGCACTCTAGTGCGTGCAAGGAGCTCTACGAGTTTCCCGGCGGTAACCAGGTTGACGGTTTACCGCCGGCGCCAGTTGCTGGAAACTTAAGAGTAATTCCGGGGCGCTGGAGAGCTAGTACCTCGTAGAGATCTTCGGCATCATGAGCTAAGAGGAATTCCGGCGCGGGCTGGAGCTAGTTGGTCGACCCGACGAGAAGAGACAATGTGATAACTTTGAGTAGGTTTTTTTCATAAGATTTGAAAGATATTTGACAATTCGTTTTGAGAAACCAGATTTTTCGCATCTGTAGTGGGTTATGCCGCGTCTGCCAGTCAAATTCTCTGGTTCGTAGGTGCAGTATTACTTTCAAAACATTTGGAGGAACCGACTGTGTTCCGAGTCATCTTGACACGCGTTCACGGTTTTCTGTACTTAACTCGAGATTTCGGAGAGTTACAGAGCTGATACTCACAGAAACCAATTCAGAATCATCAGGCGCGTTCGTCTGTTGCATCCAGAGGTCTGATCTCGGTTTGCTACTCCAGCTAGGTCCGTAAAACTTTTTGTGCTCTTCGAGTCATTTTGACCAGTGATGTCGGTTTTCTGTACTAAAATCAAGATTCAGAGGAGCTACAGAGCTGGTGCGCACAAAAACCGATTCAGTTTCACCAGGCGCGTTCGTCTGTTGCATCCAGAGGCCTGAACTCGGCCTGCTATTCGAGCTACGAGACTATTCGTATTTCTCACAGAAAGCGATCCAGAATCATCAGAGGCGTTCGGCTGAAGCGTCCAGAGCTCTGAACAGAGTCCGCTACTCGAGCTAGGTCCGCAAAACTATTCGTATGCGACCGATTTTTTCGAGTTTTTTGGCCCTCGCTTTAGAAGCTTCCTTCACGTGTTTTGAGGAGCGCTGATCAAGAAAAGAGCTCTACCAGGTCCCCGGCGGTAGCCTGGTTGACGGTTTACCGCCGGTTCCAAGTTGGCAAGAAAAATCTCGACGGACCTTTTGGTGACTTTCGGTCGGTTGAAAATTTTGTTCTCGAAATTCAACCATTCGTTTGACCTCTAGTATTTTTTCCCGTGATATTCGATCTTCTTCCCGCTCGCCGTCTTGATCTCAGCTCGATCGGGTACCCTTTACTGCCAAAAAGCATCCCGGCGGGATCGGCCGTTTCGAGTCATCTTGACAGGCGTTGTAGGTTTTTTGTACTTAACTCGAGCTGTAGGACAGCTACAGAGCTGATACTCACAGAAGCGGATTTGAAATCATCAGGCGCGTTCGTCCGTTGAATCCAGAGGTCTGAACTCGGTCTGCTGCTCGATCTAGGTCCGCAAAACTATCCGTATTGTTCGAGTCATCTGGAGAGGTGCTGTTGGTTTTCTGTACTTAACTCGGGCTGTAGGGGGACTACAGGGCTGGTAATTACATAAACCGATTCGGAGACATCAGGCGCGTCCGCCTGTCGCATGCAGAGGTCTGAAATCGGTCTGCTACTCGAGCTAGGTCCGCAAAACTATTCGTATCGCTCGAGTCATCTCGACAGGAACTGCCGGTTTTCTGTACTGAACTCGAGCTCCACCGCAGCTACAGAGTTGATACGCACAGAAACCGATGCAGAATAATCAGGCGCGTTCGTCTATTGCATCCAGAGGTCTGAAATCGGTCTGTTACTCGAGCTAGGTCCGCGAAACTATTCATATCGTTCGAGTCATCTCGAGAGGTGCTGTCTGTTTTCGCACGTAACTCGGGCTGTAGGAGATCTGCAGAGCTCATACGCACAGAAACTGATTCAGAATCATCAGGCCCGTCCGTCTATTGCATCCAGAGGTCAGAACTGGGTCTGCTACTCTGGCTAGGTCCGCAAAGCTATTCGTATTCTTCGAGTCATCTTGACAGATGTTGCCCATTTTCTGTATTGAATTCGGGCTGTAGGAGAGCTACACAGCTGGTGCGCACAGAAACCGATCCACAAGCATTAGGAGCGTTCTTCTCTTGCATCGAGAGGTCCGGGGCGCTGGAGAGCTAGTTGGCAAGGAAAATCTCGACGGACCTTTTGTTGACTTTTGGTCGGTTGAAAATTTTGTTCTCAAAATTCAACCATTCGTTTGAGCTCTAGTATTTCTTTCCGTGATATTCGATCTTATTCCCGCTCGCCGTCTTAATGTTGTCGGTTTTTTTGTACTTAACTCGAGCTCTAGAAGAGCTACAGAGCTGATACTTACAGAAATCGATTTAGAATCATTAGGCGCGTTCGTCTGTTGCATCCAGAGGTCTGAACTCGGTTTGCTGACCGAGCTAGGTCCGCGAAACTATTCGTATTGTTCGAGTCATCTGAGAGCTGCTGTCGGTTTTCTGTACTTAACTCGGGCTGTAGGGGGGCTAGATGCTGGTAATTCCAGAAACCGTTTCGGAGACATCAGGCGCATCTGCCTGTCGCATGCAGAGGTCTGATCGGTCTGCTACTCGAGCTAGGTCCGCAAAACTATTCGTATCGCTCGGGTGATCTCGACAGGGACTGTCGGCTGATACGCACAGAAACCAATGCAGAATAATCAGGCGCGTTCGTCTTTTGCGTTCAGAGGTCTGAACTCGGTCTGCTAGGTCCGCGAAACTATTCGTATCGTTCGAGTCATCCTGAGAGGTGCTGTCCGTTTTCGCACGTAACTCGGGCTATAGAAGAGCTACAGAGCTCATGCGCACAGAAACTGATTCGGAATCATCAGGCCCGTCCGTCTTTTGCATCCAGAGGTCTGAACTGGGTCTGCTACTCGGGCTAGGTCCGCAAAACTATTCGTATTCTTCGAGTCATGTTGACACTTGCTGACCATATAGTATGTCCCAAAAATTAGCAGAGAACGAATAGTTTTTCAGCCCGAGCGCTGATAGCAGACTGATCTCAGGCGTCTAGTGATATCCCCTTGCGTTGCTGAACAGTTCTATAGCTCATCTGGAGCGTGTAGAAAATACCATTAGGGAGAAAATAGCAGAGTACGAATTCGTGTTTGGCGTCTGCGCTCACAACAGACCCAAACCAAGCGTCTAGATGCTTCGCGCCTCATGATGTCCTTCTGATTTTTTGGCCGAAGAGCTCGAGTTCAGTGAAGAAATTCACCATCATTTGGAACAGAAATGTCGGTCGAATACGAATAGTTTTATGAACTAGCTCGGGTAGCAGACCGAGTTCAGACCTCTCGATGCAACAGACGAACGCTCCGAATGCTTCTGCATCAGTTTCTGTGCATAGCAGCTCTGTAGCTCTTCTACAGCCCGAATCCAATGCAGAAAATGGACAACATCTCTCTACGAGCCCCCCGGCGGTAAGAAAGTGACGGTTTACCGCCTGCGCCCAGTTCCGGCATGGGGTGGAGCTAGTACCTCGTGGAGCTCTTCGACTAGAGGAATTCCGGCGCGGGGCGGAGCTAGTTGGTCGACCCGACAAGAAAAGAAGATGTGACACCTTTGGGTCCGTTTTGCCAAGATTCGAAAGATATTGGACAATTCATTTTGAGAAACCAGATTTTTCGCACCTGTAGTGGGTTATGACGCGTGCGCCTGTGAAATTCTCAGGCCTGTAGGTAGAGTATTACTACCAAAACACTTGGAGGAACCGACGTTGGAAAAAAAACAGAAAAACGTGATTTTTCGAGTTTTTCGGGTCTCGCCCAGACGCTTCCTTCATGTGTTCCGAGAGCGCCGTGCGAGAAAAGAGCTCTACGAGGGCCCCGGCGGTAACCTGGTTGACGGTTTATCGCCGGTTCCCAGTTGGTTGACCGGACCAGAAAAGAAGATGTGACGACTTTGGATCGGTTTTGCTAAGATTTGAAAGATATTAAACCTTTTCCTTTTGAGAAAGCAGATTGTCAGCACCTGTAGTGGGTATTCAACTTTTCAGGCCCGTAGGTCCAGTATTACTACCAAAACGTGGAGCAACCGACGTTGGATAACCGTGCAAGAAAAGAGCTCTACGGAGGTCCCCGTAGCCATTTTGGCTCAAGCCATTTTGGCTCAAGCTCTACGAGCTCAAGTGCAGAGAGGTGCCCTTTTGTTCCTCTTACTGTACACGGTGCCTCAGTGTCGGTTTTGCCTGAGCGCCTTTGGATCCAGATTACACATTGACAGTCCAGATCGTTTGAGTACCGTTTACTTCTTGTGAGGACATCAATTTCTTGTGAGGACATCTGTACTTTCTTGTGAGGTCATCTGTACTTCTTGTGAGGACATCTGTTCGACACGACGACAGATTCTAAGCGTTCGCGTGGGGACATCAATTTCTTGGAACAGTGGGGGTTTCCAGAGGAGTTCAAGTATTCGAACACCGTCACTTTCGCAGCGATGCCTCAGCAAAACCCAGCAGGTGAGCCCTGTTGTAAGAAGAGTAAGGCTGAGGGTGAGGATGAGGATATGATTCAGGCAAGCAGTGAGGAGGAGGAGCAGTTCGGGGAATTTGATGACGGCAATCCTATGAAGCAGCAGTTTGCTATGATGAAGGCTATGCTAGCTAAGCAGAACACTCAGAAGAAAAGAATTTCACGGATTGAGCAGGATGTGAAACGGATCGACCAGCGTGGTGAGAAGAATGAGGCTGACATCGCAGCTATGCAGCAGCAGATCCGTTCGCTTCAGCAGAAGGGTCCACCCAGTGATGCAGGATCAGGGTCCACGGATGCTTGGAGTAACTATGCGGGCCCGGCGGGCTCCTCTGCTACGGCCACTGCTCCCAGGTATGGTAATCGTGCGCCAGCTCGCGAATGGAATCGAGTGCGGGAGGATTTCGCACCGACCTTCATCCAACTCACAGGTTGGGCGCGAGGTGGAGTCGGCAATCTCAAGACTCGTTCATCGGATATGCTCTCCTGGGATCATGCTCTGCCTGTTATTCGTAAATTTGTCCGTGGCACAGGAAAGATGACAGAGTTGCATTTCGACATGAGTAGGATCGAGCGGGAGCACAAAAATAAACCATATGGTCGTTATCGTATACGATTCTATGTTATAAGTGGCAAGTTGACGAACGATGAAATTTGGGAGATACGCAATTCTTGGGCCGTCGAGCTTGAGAATGACACGCACGACTTGAAGCAAATCACTCCCATCCTGGCCAACAAGCGGCCCGGCGTATCCTGTGAACCAGCACCCTGGAAGCAGCCACATGTATCTGCCGTGGGTCGTTGTCAAGCTATCTTTGCTACTCTCAGGAGTGGCTCCCAGTGGCTGAAGGGTGAGATGGGTCCTCCTGTCAGCTATGTGTGGGGCTACCCTTCGGCCACGACGCCGAAGACGGATGGAGTATGCATTGCCGCTTTTGATCCTAACTTGGGGTGGAAGGTTGATGCCGAGTTGCTGCGTAAGGTCGATGACAAGTTGGATTGCGAGGCCTTTCTGGCCAAGCTCAACTTTCGTACCTGGTGAAGGTGCCATGGCGCCATCGTGGGCACGTATAACGTGAGGCGCTGTGGCAGCATGAACAGCCACGACTTGCTTGCTCAGGTCAAGACCTCGAATTCGGAAGTTCTCGCTTTGCAGGAGTGCCAGTTCCTTGGAATAGGTAGGTTCTCTGAGCATGGTTTCACCTTAACTCTTTCTAATGATGGGAAGGCGGGGGTTCTCTACAAGAGGGTGTGGAGAGCCTCCATACGTGAATGCATCAGGGGTAATCGTTATGTCATTCTCGTGTTTCAATCGTTGTTTGTGGCCAGCTTGTGCTTACCACATGCGCCGAAAAAAGGGGATCACAATATCTTATTCACACAAACATTGCAGTCGTTTCGAAAGGATTTGGATACGCTCCGAGGTAGGTTTCCCAAGGAAGGGTGGGACATGTTGATCGGGATGGATGCCAACGTTGAGCTTCTGCTTCGCACGGTCTTTGGAGATGTTGCTTTGACTGGTTCTGCAGTACAGGGTGGGAGATTTGAAGAAGGGGACAATGCAGGAGGAGGTGGACGTGGAGGTTTCCAGCAGGGTAGGAGGAGGATGCAACAATACATGTGTGACGAGCTCTGTGAATGTATGTGGCATTATGATTTGGTTTTCTCGAATTCTTTTGGGGCCCGTCGTGCGACCTGGAAGGCCAAGGAGGAGACGGAGGAGGAGGACACGGTTCTTGATTACCTGTGTATTCCGAGCTCCTGGGAAAGGCCTCGGTGGGAGGTGTCGTGGTTAAGGCCTACACTCAGGGGCTCCGTGGACCCCAGAAAGACCCGCCTGTCGGACCATGCCCTGCTCACCTTGCTTGTCCCCGAATCGGCCGCTTCGACTCGACGTTGGAGAACGAAGCCACGACAGACGTTCACTCATTGGTGCTGCGACGAGGCTTCGGAATTGCAAGTTTCGGCTAACCTTGATCGTCGCTTGCACGCTGCAGCTCGTTACCCATCTGGTCTCTGCCCGGATGAATTGGCTCCTGTTATCTTGGATGCATGTACACAGGACAAGGAGTCATACACCAATGTCCCAAAGAAAATGCAGATCCCCAAAAAGACAGATCGTCATAAGGAACTTGATGATGAATATCGCCGACTGCGTCGTGAAGGAGGGGAGGAGGAGGAGCTCATCAGGGTTAGGAAGGAGAGAAGGAAGGAGATGCGTGCACACACTCGTCGTCGACTCGCATACGATCATCGTGACGGGAAGCTCGCTCGGACGGTGGTGGACAAATTGAGTTATGACAATGTGCTCACGGAGGGTAGGGAGTTGTGGGGGAAGGCGCTCTATGCTCACGGGTTCGCCAAGTACCGCTGTGCTGCGCAAGGGATACGTAACGTGGAGTGTATCGAGGAGAGGAGGAGGAGGAGGAGGTTGCAGGACACGAACACTGTGGACGTCTCCCCCATTTCCATGTCCGTATTGTTACAGGCACGATCACGCTTAAAGTGTGGTAAGGCGGTGGGTAAGGACGGGGTTTCTCCTTCTATGTTGAAACGTATCACGTGGGTAGGTTTGCGTTATATTCTTCGGTTATTCCAGGACCTGTATCTTCAACGGTGTCCTACTCCTCGGATTTGGTCTGAGTTGCTTGTGGTGTTGATGCCGAAAGCTACAGATATCACTAAGTTGTCTGATACTCGTGCTCTCGTCTTACTTAGCAGCCTAAGCAAATGGTATACTTCATGTTTGGTTGATATTGCTGAAGGGTATCTGAAAAAGGGTCCCACACTATCTACATAACTACGGACTTTGCAAGGGAAGGCGCACGCACGAGATCACTGCCATACTTAAGCATGTCACCACACACGCTCTGGAGTGGGGGAAAGATGAGACCCTGCACCTCGCGTCATTAGATGTGCATACTGCCTTTGGTAACGTCGCGGTTGAGAAGGCCAGTCGGGCCTTGGATGCCATCCCTGGGTTCCCCAATGACCTTGCGTTGGCGCTGCTCGCTCCCAGTATCCTGGACACAGCGGACTTTACCTTTCAGGACTCCACGGCGACGGGTATTCCCTGGGATGCATGTGTACGTACTGGCAGTGTGGAGGCCCCCTTCCTGTGGAAGTGTGTGACACTACTGATGTGGGATAGGATTGTACTGAATTGGGAGGAGGAGAAGCTGGGGTACGATTTGGGGGAGGAGGCTGGTGGGAGGTATCTTACTCATGCGCTCTGGGCCGATAACATTTTGCTTTTCTCGAAATCAAAGACTGAGCTCACACGTGTGGTGGGGGACTTCTCGGCTCAGCTGTGTACGCACGGTTTCAGATGGACAGATTTCTCACTACACTGTCTTGCCTTTGGGGAGGACTCTGAAGGCGCCTCGACGGGGAACCTCGTTGTCCAGGTGAACGATCTCGGTACCCTGTGTCTTCCGCGATGCTATGAAATGGAGTGCCTGGGTTGCCTGGTCACGACCAAGACTGACAAACGCCATGATGTGGCTTGGAAATTGGCTCGGGGTTGGAAGCGATTTAATCATGTCCGCAAGTTTTATACGAATCGTGCTGTACCCTTCCAGAAGAAAATCAAGCATTATGAATCTAGGTTGCGTAGTTTTGTATCTTGCGGTGTTGAAGGCATGCCAGCGGACCACCACACCTTGAAACAGTTGCACACGTGGGAAGGTAAAATATTGTGTTCTATGGTACGCCGCCCGAAACCTGCCGACATGGATTGGAGTATATACTTATGCAACTTGTACAAACGTGGGCGGCGTATGCTCCTGGAATTGGGACGGCCTCTCTTGTGCAGCTATTCTTGTTTCGTCAGTGGCAGTGGGCTCAGGACTGTACGTTTGCTGTGAAACGCCTGAACCCAACACCCGCACATATTCCTCCAGGTACTTTTGAATCTTCAGGCAAGCCTGGCCCCGACGTCTTTGCTGCGTGTGAGCCACCGCCGGCCAAGAGACAACGTCAGGATGAACCCGTGTATGTGCTACCAAGTATTGTGTGCTCGGCATCAATGGGAAGTCATCCTGACGTGTGTGAGACGATGCATGCTGTTGATTCCTTTGAGCTCCCTGGTTCTCATACACAATTACCCGCGCATCGGCGCAATCTGATTTCCCGGATGCATAAGCGTGCAAAGACATCCCATCCATCTCAGGATTCTTTGTCGCAAAAGCGTTCCTCTGTTGAGTTGCCGTCGCAGGAAATCGCTGCAAACAAGCGGCGACGGGTGGCTCCACCTCATCATCGTAGCACAGGGGACTCGCATATGCAGGCTAGAGAATGTATTTTTGCATGGTCGGGGGAGTGGGCTGACCGACGGCAGGCCTTCATTGCATCACTGCCTTGGAAAGATCGCCCATTAATGACACGTCGGCATGAGGGGGGGAGACCACTGGCGTTGAGCGACTTCCATTACATTTTCGAGTTGGTATCAGGGAAGGATTGGTGTCACACGTTATCTTTTTCACGTCAGGGATGGAAAGAATTTCTGAAGCGGGCACTGGATGTTACTAACATGGAGGAGGCGTGGGGGTACTGTTATTTCAAACATGCACAACCTGCGGGATATGCTAGGGGGGAGGAGGAGAGGGAGAAGACGGAGGAGCAGCAAAGGAAGGAGGACGAGAAGATGGAGAAACGACTTGCGTACATTAATGAACATGCGTCGGAGTGGAGTGCAGAGCCTCGGGACTCGATGCCGATGGAATTGATTGGTGACTCCTCCACAGGGGTGAATTGGATTAACGGTCTCTGGGCAACATCCAATATTATCTACAAGCACATTCTTGGCGACATTCAAAACAGGCTGGAGCATATATCTGTGTTGTATGGTATGAGGCCTCCGAGTTGGGGCCACAACATGTTCAAGTGGATCTATCGAGAAGGAAGCGAAAGAGCTGACAGGCTGACATGGTTGGCCAGAACCAAAAATAGTTACGTTACGTTCCATACCTCACTTGTTGAACATGCGAGTAAAACAAAACTAGACGGCCTCCGTGGATTCTTCGACGGAGGTCGCTCTGTGGAGGGATGTGCTGCAGGATGGTGTATAGATTTGTGTGTACACGGGACGTGGCAGTTGGTGGCGGAGGAAGCTTTCTCGCTTGATGCCTCTGCTTCTGTCATGTTTTGTGAGATGATTGCAGCGCAACGGCTCTGCATGGCCGTGGAGCACATTTTGGGTAGCATCTTTCATCCAAGCAGCTGACTCATTTCATCTTGCTTGGAGCTCTCCAACACCTTTACAATTTCACATGTTGTGCTGCATCCTTTTCCTTGTTCCTGCATCCTATTCCGTTGCCTATGCCTCAGTGGCTCGGCAGTGTGATGATAAGAGATGCCCTCTCTAGCTACCCTGTGCTCCGTTTGGGAGTCTTAGGGCTCAGCTGTCACAGCTGTCCGCGCCCTGACTCAAACTCAAAAAACCAGGTTGACGGTTTACCGCCGGTTCCCAGTGCAGTTCTTTGTCATCGATGAGCTAGAGGAATTCCGGCGCGGGGTGAAGCTAGTTGGTCGACCCGATCAGAAAAGAAGAAGTGACCACTTTGGGTCGGTTTTTCTAAGATTTGAAAGATATTGAACCATTTATTTTAAGAAAGCATACTTTCCGCACCGTTAGTGGGTTATGACGCGTGTGCCTGTGAAATCCTCAGGCCCGTAGGTGCAGTGTTATTGCCAAAACACTTGGAGCAACCGACGTGTGATAAAAATTTTATAAACGTGTTTTTTTTCAAGTTTTTCGGCTCTCGCTTCAGAAGCTTCCTTCGTGTGTTCCGAGTAGTGCTGTGCGAGAAAAGAGCTCTACGAGGTCCCTGGCGGTAGCCGGGTTGACGGTTTACCGCCGGTTGCCAGTTCCGGGGCGCTGGAGAGTTAGTTGGCAAGAACAATCTCGACGGACCTTCTGGTGACTTTTGCCCGGTTGAACATTTTGTTCTCGGAATTCAACCATTCGTAAGAGCTCTAGTATTTTTTCTGACATATTCGATCTTATTCCCGCTCGCCGTCTTAACCTCAGCATCGCGTACCTTTTACTGGCAAAAGTGCGGCGGGATCGGCCGTTTCGAGTCATCTTGACAGGCGTTGTCCGTTTTTTGCTCTTAACTCGAGCTCTAGGACAGCTACAGAGCTGATATTACATGGACCCCCTTAGAATCATCAGGCGCGTTCGTCTAATGCATGCAGAGGTCTGAACTCGGCCCGCTACTCGAGCTAGATCCGCGAAACTATTCGTATTATTCGAGTCATCTTGACAGGTGCTGTCGGTGTTCTGTATTTAACTCTGCTGTAGGACAGCTACAGAGCTGATACTTACTGAAACCCATTCAAAATCATTTTGCGCGTTCATCTGTTGCATCTAGAGGTACCAACTCGGTCTGTTACTCGAGCTAGGTCCGCGTAGAAGCCTGAGATCAGTCTGCTATCAGCGCTGAGGCTGGAAAACTATTCGTTCTCTGCCAATTCTTTGGACGTAATATATGGCAAGGAAGCTCTACGAGTCTCCCGACGGTGAGAAAGGTTGACGATTTACCGCCGGCGCCCAGTTGTCGATCCGACCAGAAGTGACAAAGTGGTGACATTTGGTCGGTTTTGCTAATGTTTGAAATATTTGTCGATGAGCTAAGAGGAATTCCGGCGCGGGGTGGAGCTAGTTGGTCGACCCGACCAGAAGAGACAATGTGATAACTTTGGGTCGGTTTTGCTAAGATTTGAAAGATATTTGAACATTGATTTTGAGAAAGCAGATTTTTACGCCGAGCATTAGTGTCTAAACTTCCTTCTGCGAGCAGCTCAGCTTTCGGAGAGAGTTTCACTATCGGAAAATTAGGAGCAACCGACATCAATTTCCCACCGAAAATGCAAATTCGGCGTTTTTCTAGAGATGCTCCGAGAAGCTGTCTGCTTTGAATCTAAGCACTCTTACGCGTGCGAGGAGCTCTTCGAGGTTCCCGGCGGTGACCAGGTTGACGGTTCACCGCCGGCGCCATTTGGTCGGTTTTGCTAATGTTTCAAAGATATTTGATAGTTCATTTTGAGAGATCAGAATTTTACGCCTAGCATTGGTATATTT
Source organism: Prorocentrum cordatum (assembly GCA_963575745.1). Lineage (NCBI taxonomy): Eukaryota > Dinophyceae > Prorocentrales > Prorocentraceae > Prorocentrum > Prorocentrum cordatum. The sequence continues at coordinate 90,589 of CAUYUJ010014941.1, forward strand.
ATATTTTGTTCCCAGAGCAGCTCATCTCTCTAGAGCCAGTTTTAGTATTAGTTCACCTCCAGGAACCGACTTCATGTTGACACCGAGAAATGTCAATTTAACGTTTTTGTAGAAATACTCCAAGAAGCTCCCTGCTTCGATCCTCAGCACTGTTACGCGTGCAAGGAGCTCTACGAGGTTCCCGGCGGTGACCAGGTTGACGGTTCACCGCTGGCGCCAGTTTGACAATTCATTTTGAGAAAGCAGATTTTTACTCCGAGCATTAGTGTCTAAACTTTCTTCTGCGAGCAGCTCAGCTCTCTGGAGAGAGTTTTATTATCCAAACATTTGGAGCAACGGACATCATGTTGACACCGAAAATGGAAATTCGATGTTTTTCTAGAAATGCTCCGAGAAGCTGTCTGCTTTACATCTGAGCACTCTTACGCGTGCAAGGAGCTCCACGAGGTTCCGCGCGGTGACCAGGTTGACGGTTCACCGCCGGCGCCAGTCACAAGCACTCCTGCAGAGAGGAGCCGGCGGGCGGCAGACAGCTCAGCCGACGTGATAGTGCAGGAGGAGGGGAGGAGGAAAGCTTCAGAGGCAACACGGCGCCAGCCACAGAAGATAGAGGAAGAGGGAGGAATAATATTGCGAGCGAAAGAATCTGGGTAGCGTCCAAAACCCGGAGAGCAAGGAGACACTCAGACCGGATGCCTTTCCTGGAGAGCTCAGGGGACCTCCCCTGGAGCTCCTCTGAAGCGCTGCCAGGCGCGCTTCCGCGCGTGCCTGCGCGCGTGCAAGCACGCGTGCGCGCCTGCCGGAAGCCCTCCCGGACCCGCTGCGACCTTTTACAAGTCGCTGCGGGGATTCTGGAGCGGCGAAGATGGGCTGCTGGCGGGCGCCGCCACGGTCCGGCTTCTAATCTGAAGCCCTATAGCTCTCAGAGAGCTCTCCGGGAAGCAACCCTCGCATCAAGCACCCGGCCGCACCCGACACCATGTTGGGAACGACCTCCGTCGAAAGAGCCACGGATACAGTCGATCATAACTGCATTTAACTTGATAAGTTTCAAAAAGTCGTCGTCATGCCAGAGACCACAGTTACCAGTGCGAGCATTCCAGGTCATTTCATCCGCCTCAGTGTTTCCTCCCCTATACACCCACTTAAAGATATTGTGACCAGACTCAGGAGGACGGTTAAGACAAGGGACGGAGAGATCACATAACATGTTCTGCATCTCCGCCACCTTGGAAGCATAGCCTATGTTCCCCGTGTCATACAGCCCACCCAACCAACGGATCAGACATTGCGAGCCACCTTTCAACTCAACCGCAAGATGCCCAGGTACACTCTCCCAGGAAGATTCGCTCAATCATACTTTAGCAAGTCTCTGAGCTAACTTATCATCAGACTTAGCCTTCTGCTCCTTCGTCATATTCACTTCCTCCTCCTTCTCCTTAGGATTCCATGGGTGGGGGTCTTTAAGTGCACACCACTGCAGTTTATCAGACAAGTCCAGGAGACCACAAACACCACGGATAAAATATAACCAGCCATGTTCACACCAACTCAGGTGACTGCCAGAGTTCGCCTCCCACCATCTCAGAAATAAGATGCCACGGCGTGAGCCCCTTCAGATTAGTACTCTGGCCCCTCAAGCGGGTAAACGCCCGAGCCTCCTTGGTCCCAGCAAGATGGATAAGAGTGTCACGAGTCCGTGTCCATGAACCCGAAGCGTGCAGCATGAGCAGGCGAGACTGAGCAAAGCTGGACACGCATGGGGCCACAGGCTCGGGGGACCACCGCAGTCCCCGTCTCTTCTCAGGCGGTGGCACAGCGCGGGGCGGCTCAAAGGCATCACGCACACGAACAGTGTTTTGAGACAGTTTCCCACGGGCACGTTTAGCCTGCCTCTGCATCTCGCCGATCTCCTGCCTGCGATTTCTTTTGCGGCCGTCCTCAACGGTCGCATCAACAAACGACGGCGACCCACCCACCACCGAGATGCTCTGATCCTCCTCTTCTTCCAGCGGTATAGGCAAAGCTCCCAAAACATATTGAGATAGCATGGGAGGTGGCGCAGCAGCAGCAGATGACGGGGGTGAAGCAGGAGGCGGAGAAAAACATGTAGACACAACATCCTTCGCCCACATCCACTGCTTATACACAAACAGCTGCGCAAGGCTGGCCTTTCGTTCACGAAACAAAGCCTGACGACCACGATAGAATCAACGTGATAGGAAAAGACTCCAGCTCTCATCTGCTCGCTTGTTACGCCAGACCATGCGAGACAGCATCTTCCCTTCCTCCTTGTTGATATACCGCAGCGCATTAGCATCAATAGAAGTCCCTTCCAAACCATGCAAGAACTTGCTGCGAACTCTCGAATCAAAACGGCGAATCTTCGAATGAATAGAAATAAGACGCGACTGATAATAAGATTTGTCCTTCCAGAAAGCACCAACAACACATTGCATTCGATGACGAATATCCTCATGAGCAGTAAAATTTCTGGAGCTGCCTGGTGCTGAGCCACCCGTGCTGTCCCGTGCTGTGCCACCGCCTGAGAAGAGACGGAGACTGCGGTGGTCCCCCGAGCCTGTGGCCCCATGTGTGTCCAGCTTTGCTCAGTCTCGCCTGCTCATGCTGCGCGCTTCGGGTTCATGGACACGGACTCGTGACACTCTTATCCATCTTGCTGGGACCAAGGAGGCTCGGGCGTTTACCCGCTTGAGGGGCCAGAGTACTAATCTGAAGGGGCTCGCGCCGTGGCATCTTATTTTTGAGATGGTGGGAGGCGAACTCTGGCAGTCTGACCTGAGTTGGTGTGAGCACGGCTGGTTATCTTTTATCCGTGGTGTTTGTGGTCTCCTGGACTTGCCTGATATCCTGCAGTGGTGTGTACTTAAAGACCCCCACCCATGGAATCCTAAGGAGAAGGAGGAGGAGGTGAATATGACGGAGGAGCAGAAGGCTAAGTCTGATGATAAGTTAGCTCAGAGACTTGCTAAAGTTTTCTTGGACGAATCTCCTGGGGAGAGTGTACCTGGGCATCTTGGGGTTGAGTTGAAAGGTGACTCGCAATGTCTGATCCGTTGGTTGGGGGGGCTGTATTACACGGGGGACATAGGCTATGCTTCCAAGGTGGCGGAGATGCAGAACATGTTATGTGATCTCTCCGTCTCTTGTCGTATCCGTCCTCCTGAGTCTGGTCGCAATATCTTTTAGTGGGTGTATAGGGAAGGAAACACTGAGGCGGATGAAATGACCTGGAATGCTCGTACTGGTAACTGTGGTCTCTGGCATGACGACGACTTTTTGAAACTTATCAAGTTAAATGCAGCTATGATCGACTGTATCCGTGGTTCTTTCGACGGAGGTCGTTCCCAACATGGTGTCGGGTGTGGCTGGGTGCTTGATGTGAGGGTTGCTTCTTTCGCTCGCAATATTATTCCTCCCTCTTCCTCTATCTTCTGTGGCTGGCGCCGTGTTGCCTCTGAGGCTTTCCTCCTCCCCTTCTCCTGCGCTATCGCGTTCGGCTGAGCTGTCTGCCGCACGTCGGCTCCTCTCTGCAGGAGTGCTTGTGATTCTGCAGAAGTCAGGCTTCATAGGCATGTGTAGTTCGTAGTCTGGACGTGAGCACCGTCCTGCCATGGCTCTACGCAAACGCAAAAAATCAAGGCGCCGGCTCCCAGTTGGCAAGAAAAATGTCGACGGACTGTTTGATGACTTTTGCTCGGTTGAAATTTATGTTCTCAAAATTCAACAACTCGTTAGAGCTCTTGTATTTTTTCCCGTGATATTCGATCTGGTTCCCGCTCGACGTCTTAATCTCGGTCGATCGGGTACCTATTACTGCCAAAAATCGTGTGGGCGGGATCGGCTGTTTCGAGTCATCTTGACAGGTGCTGTCGGTTTTCTGTACTTAATTCGGGCTGTAGGAGAGTTACAGAGCTGCTACGCGCACGTAATCGATTCAGAATCATCCGGCGCGCTCGTCTGGAGCATCTAGAGGTCTGAAATCGGTATGCTACTCGAGCTAGGTCCGCGAAGCTATTCGTATTCGACCGATTTTTCTCGAGCTGATGGTGAGTTTCTTCACTGAACTCGAGCTGCAGATGAGCTTGAGAGCTTTTCGGCGCAGCAATCGGGAGGAAATCATCAGGCGCGCTGGTCTGAAGTATCTAGACGCTTAGATTGGGTCTGTTATGAGCGCAGAAGCCGAACAACTAGTCATACTCTGATATTTTTCTGGTGATGGAATTGCTTTTCTTGACTGAATTCGAAGGCCAGATGAACTCCAGAGCTCTTAGGTACAGCAATCGGAAGAGAATCATCAGCCCCGCAATTTGAATGTATCTAGACGCCTGAACTCAGTCTGCTATGAGCGCTCGGGCTGAACAACTATTCGTACTCTGCTAATTTCTTGGAGATGGTATTGGTTTTTCTTGGTTTTACTCGTGCTGCAGATGAGCTACAGAGTGCTTCAGCACAGCAATGGGACGGGAATCGTCAGGGGCGCTAGTTAAATGTACCTAGACGCCCGAAATGAGTCTGCTGTCAGCGCTCGGGATGAAACATTGGTAGCGTCCAAAACCCGGAGATCAAAGAGACACTGACACCAGAAAACTTTCCTCAACTGGCGCCGGCGGTGAACCGTCAACCTGGTCACCGCCAGGAGCCTCGTAGAGCTCCTTGCGCGCGTAAGAGTGCTCGGAATCGAAGCAGAGAACTTCGCAGAACATTTTCTTAAAATCTTCATTTCTGCTTTTCTTGATGTTAGCATGGGGTCGGTTCCGGGAAGTGAACAGATAGTAAAACTGCATCTACCTAGCTCAGCTGCTTTCAGAATGAAGCTTCTATGCTGATGCTCAGCTCGAAAATCCGCTTTGCCAATATGGCCCGTCAAATCTCTATCGAACCTTAAGAAAACCGAGCCCAAGTAACCACATTGTCCGTTCTGGTCGGGTCGATCAACTGGCGCCGGCGGTGAACCGTCAACCATGTCACCGCCGGAAACCTCGTGGAGCTCCATGCGCGCGTAAGAGTGCTCGGAGTCGAAGCAGAGAACTTTGCAGAATATGTTCGTGACATCTTCAATTTTGTATCTTTAAGTCGACATGAAGGTGTATCCGCCAAATGCTTTCATAGTGCAAGTGCGCCTACGAACTCATATCGAGACGCAGAGACCCTCATAGTCTCTTACAGGTGCCAAAAATTGGGTTTCTCAAAATGAATTGTCAAATATCTTTCAAATCTTAGCATAACCGACCCAAAATTACCACATTTTCCTGTCTGGTCGGGTCGAGTAAGTAGCTCCACCCCGCGCCGGAGTTCCTTTAGCTCATCGATGCCGAAGAGTTCTACGAGGTACTAGCCCCACCCTGCGTCCGAAGTTCTCCTAGCTCATCTTGACGAAGAGCTCTACGAGGTAAGACTCCGGGAAGCTCTCCTGAAACGCTTGTGAAGAGCTGCCAGGCACGCTTCCACGCGTGCCTGAACGCGTGCAGGCACGCGTGGACGCGTGCCGGAAGCGCTCCCGGACCAGCTGCGACCCCCGGCAAGTCGCCGCGGGGAACGTGGGGCGCCGTGGAGGAGCTGCTGACAGGCACCACCACCGTCCGGCTTCTAATCTAAAGCCCTATAGTTCGTAGAGAGCTCCCCGGGAACTACTCGTTCTCTGCTAATTCTTTGGAGACGGCCTATAGCAAGGAAGCTCTACGAGTCTCCTTGCGGTAACCAAGGTTGACGGTTTACCGCCGGCGCCCAGTTCCGGCGCGGGAGGCAGCTAGTTCCCGGAGAGCTGCCTGAGAGATATAGGGTTTTAGATTAGAAGCCGGACGGTTGTGATGCCTGCCAGCAGCTCCTCCGCGGCGCTCCACGTTCCCCGCGGCGACCTGCCCGGGGTCGCAGCTGGTCCGGGAGCGTTTCCGGCACGCGTCCACGCGTGCCTGCACGCGTTCCAGCACGCGTGGAAGCGTGCCTGGCAGCGCTTCGCAAGTGCTTCAGGGGAGCCCGCCAGAGCCTTTCAGGATAGCTTTCCAGTGTCAGTGTCTCTTTCCTCTCCGGGTTTTGGACGCTACCAAGTTGGTCGGGGCCATCACTCACACCAACAGTGCCTCTCTTGCAGGGTGAAGGATACGATTTCAATATCTTGCGTAACCACAAGAACGATGGCTGCAGCAGCAGCATCAACAGTGACTCCACCCGCAGTGCCAGCAGGTTCGTCAGTTTCAGGTGCTCCAGGCTTGCATCCAACTGGCCAGGACATGACGGTTGATGATGGGGGTGGTGCATTTGCTCGGGCTGTGCGTGCTCGATCTGCCAAGGGAGGAGGGAAAGGAGAAGGAGGTGCAGGACAAACATTAGGTGCGAATGAGGTTGCCCAGGAAGCTGGGCTTGACATTGAACAGATGTTTCGCTTTATCATGACGGGGCAACAGACTATGACGGCTGACATGCAATCGCTCAGGAGTTCTATTCGTGCGGAAATGGACGCGCTCAAAACATCTCTTGATTCCAGGGTCTCGAAGACAGAGTCGGCCATCCAGGACCTCACCAATGAAGTTCAGAAGCTCAAGCAGGGGGACGGGCTGTCGGTAGCAAGTGGATCCACGAAGGCGGGTACGGATATGCATGACCCAGCTTGGAAGCCACGGTATGTTGAGTTCAAGGGATGGGTTTCAAGGGAGGGAAGGAAGGACCGCGAGATACGTCAACGGGAGGCTCTTTCACAGGATGCTCTGACGACGGCTATGAATGGTCTTATTGATTCTAAACAAATTGATGCTACACAGAGGGTGGCACTGGACTTGGATCGGACGGTTCAGGAGAACACAGGCAGGTATTGGCCGTACACGAGGGGCAGAATCTGTTTCAAGCCAGGGACATCCTCTGATATCCTATGGGAAGCGAAACGTGTGTGGGAAGATGACTACAGGCGAGGACTCACCTCGTTGCCTCCCAATGTGCGCTTTCAAGTTGAATGCCAGCCATGGAAGATAGAACATGTACGGGCGGTGGGGAGGTTTCAAGCTCTATTTTCAGACGCCAAGGGGAATGCGACGGCAATTCTTCGCGGTGAGACGGGCCCGCCGATGACCTACATGTGGTATATATCGAATCCAGATGATACTACACAAAAGACGTTGATTGCAAAATGGGGACCGACGAAAGGATGGAACCTCTATGGCGCCAACTTGACACAGGTGGAGCCTGATATTAACCATGTACAGTTTCTTCAGACACTACGATGCCCCATCCATTGACGGGGCGGCGGGGCTGCGACTGAGACCGTCGTCGCAACCTGGAATGTGCAGAAGGCATCCGACGGTCAGGTACCCAACCTGGTCGCTGCATGCGAAGCCAGGTCAATTCAAGTGGTGTGCTTGCAAGAGTGTGAACATACCAGTGCAAATACTTTCAATAGATGTGGATGGGAGATTCATTATAGCTCCTGCTCCAAAGCGGCTGTTGCATGGTGCAGGGCTTGGGCACCACATGTGATAGCACGACGGAGTGGGGTGCGATTTGCGCGTGTTGAATTCAGGGGAGCTCTAGTTACATCAGTGTATCTACCATGCGTGATGCGTGATGTCGACCACTTGGGGGCATACTTAGATGTACTTACAAAGCGCAGTGTTTGTATGTTTCAAACTACACAGGCTGGAGTCATACCGTGGGTGGGGATTGGTGCCCAGACGGAACTCGAACCAGATATGCTTGGAATGACGGGAGGAGGTCTTATGCAGGTGGACGGTAGGAGCGAGGAGGCGAACTACCATGCAGAGAGGAGGGACATGCTGATGATATTCACGAGTACTTTTGGGGATCTGTGCGGCGAACGCATATGGAGCACGACGTATCACACACGTACCAGACTGTTCCACACATGTGCAGCGTGTACTCGATTACATACTCATCCCTACACGTTGGTGCGCGGATGAGGCACGAGCCAACCAGGAAATGAGATGCCAGGTCCAGTTTGTGGAACCCATCACGGCTTCGCCAGGTATGCGTGCAAAAGTCAGTGCCTATAGTGATCATGCTCTGGTCTGGGTGGCTCTCAAGTCCACGGAGATCAGGTGCCCAACTTTACCACCGCGCCCTGTGTCCATGGTTGGCTGGCAGCCGACGGATGACACGGCGCGAAACATGTTTCGTGTGCTTGCGGATGTGTCGATCGAGGGGCTTGCATCTGACACGGTAGGGACGGACTTACAACAGGTAGGACGGGTACTCTTGGAGACGGCAAAACTCGTGGACCAAACTAGGGGGCGCCCCAACTGCAAACCTATTCCGAGGCCCAGGGAGCTCATGGAGGTGGAGTCTGCCGTCAGGCGTGGGGCCCTTGGGAATACTCGTAAACAACTACCGCGTAGGAGAGAGACCCTCAGGAGGCAACGTAGAAGGAGACAACTCTTGCAGGACCACAACGGATCCAGTGAGACCTCTCGGTGTATCCTTAAGGAGCTGGAGTGTGAGGGTGTGCTGACAATGGGCAGGACTAGGTGGAGTACGGAGATCACTAAGTATGCGACGGCGTCTTACACGAACTCTGAGGAGGAGAAACGGACTTTGGAGGCCTTTCAGGAGCTCAAACACAATGATTGTGGGGTGGAGGGAAGAGTCATTACGATGGGTATGCTCATGCAGGCTCGTGCTTCTTTGAAGCCTGGCACTGCGCCCGGTAGCGATGGAATCGTTGCTGAGGTGATCCGTGAGTTGCCATGGCGGAGCCTACTGTTTGTGCGGCGTGCTTTCCAGAGAATTTTCGAGCAGGGCTCCTCTAGCCCCGAGACGTGGAGGCAGCTGAGTATTCAACTTGTGCCGAAGATGCGAGATGCTACACGACTCTCCAACACCAGAGGGATTTGCTTGATCAGTGTGATGGGTAAATGGTACATGGCATGCGTGTTGCAGTTCATTGATGCGTTCCCTGTGAACCGACGGTTGTGCACATACGGGTTTGAGAAGGATCAGAAGGTCACAAATGTCACAGCACCACTATCACATCTCACTAGACATGGTAATGTGTGGGGGAAGGCAGAGTCAATGCATGTGGGAGTCTTGGACATTCACAAGGCGTTCGATAATGTTACATTACACGCTATCATCAAGGCCATGCTGCATCTTAAGTACCCTGTGTGCCTCATAAGAGCCATTGTGGAGCCCATGCTGGATAACATTGCGACCTTTGAGTTTCAGAATGTGTGCGGCGGTGAGGTGGGATACAATGCATCGGTCCGAACGGGAGGTACGGGAGGGCCCATACTTTTCAATGTCGTCTTGGAGGCTATCTGGGGATCCGTGATACAGACCTGGGACACTTTTAGGATATGGAGTTCGACTGGAAGGGGAGGGGACGGACGGTGCTCTTGTACACCACTTCTTGTGGGCGGACAATGTTACGCTCTGTGCTGCGTCGCAACTTCAGCTACAGCAGATGATCGGTATGATGACGGTAACACTGAGACGGGCGTGGATGGACTGGAAGGAGGATTCGCTGGCTTATGTTCTTTTTGGCCAGACTTACACCTGCGGCGACCTGCCGCTGCTCTGCCCGCTTTCGCCAGCCATCTGTGCGATTTCTGGGGATGAGGACCCCCCCCGATCATCTGCGCTCAACTGTTGTAATGCCGAGGAGGGAGGAGGTGGAGGTCCTAGGAGCGAAGCTCAGTTCGGAAATAAAAGGTTACCACGGTTTGCATCATCGACTGGAGAAGGGAGGAAGGCCTACTTTGCAGACATACGGTTTTATCGCTCAAGAGCGGTCTCACTCAAGGAGAAGTTTCGCAGGTATGCCGCTCGTGTGCAGTCTGTGGTGTACCGCGGATGTATAGGCTGGCCGTGCAACTTACGACTGTCGGAGAGGATCAAGGTATGGGGGTGGGGAGGTGTCTCAACGGAATGCGAGGACTGCACAAGAGGGAGGAGGAGACGTGGGAGGAGTTCAGGGGCAGAACTACACCCAAATCATACGAGCTATTCTTGCAGGCTGGCCACTGCAGTCTCTTAGAGAAGGTGGTCAGAGCCAACTTCGAGTTTGCGCTGGAGGTTGCCCAGTTTCATGATAGGGCCTTTGCCTCCTCAGTCGTGCGTGGAGCACGAGCGTGGCGCCAGACGCTGCAGGCGATGTTACACTGCGCGGGGGAATGGCCAATACGGAGGGACACACTTGTATCCATGTTCACGGGGGCCAGGAGGAGGGAAGGTACGAGGGGAGTGGGAGGGAGAGCGCATGCAAGTGCTGACAGCTGGCATTGTCTCATGCTGTCGGCGAGTGGGAATCTGCGCTGGTTCAGCATCAAGTGGAATGCTACGGACTGGTGGAATGTGGTTGCATGCATGACGAAAATACAGCCTCGATGGGGGCCCATCTTTAAGACGCCGCCCCGTGCCCCTTGTCCTGTGGATGCGTGGGACTCGCCTGAGGACTCTGAGAGGCTCGCTCGTAGGATTGCCCACGGATACAACAACGACGCTGTCTGGCAGGAGGGCTCGGACGGTCCAATATCGGTTGAAATGACAGGAGATAGTCTGTGTGTGGTGAACTGGGCCCGAGGGATCTGGGAATGCCGCGATCGTTTGTACCGCAGAAGAGTGCACGGTCTACAGAATGATATGAATCAACTTGCAGAGGATTACGACATCAGGTGTGCCACTGTAGGGACGGATCCGTGGACGCATATCTACCGAGAGTTCAATAGCGTTGCGGATGAGCTGACATGGGAGGCAAGGAGGGGGAGGACGGGAAGATGGATTGACTTCGTATATTTACGACAACAGAGACGTTGTATCAGACGTATCCGTGGAGGATGGGACGGTGGCGTGAGTGTTGAAGGCTCTGCTCTAGGTTGCTATGTGGAGGTCTCTCTTGGGGGCAACCACTGGCGACGAGTTTTCCAGGGGGCTTCTTTGCTCCCTCCGGGGGCCACTGTTGCAGAAAGCGAGCTTGCAGCTTGTGAACGCCTGCTGCAAGGTGTTCGGCAGATTATCTTTGGGATTCTCGGGCCTCCAACCCCAAAGAGGTTGAGAGGGCGTGAGGGCCTCTAGGGACTCTGCGCGGCTAGGGCGCTCGCGCCCTGTGTAGCCGACCCCAACACCCCAACCAAGTTGGTCGATGCCACCAGAAAAGAATATGCACCTCATAGAGTTCTTCGGCGTCGATGAGCTAGAGGAATTCCGGCGCGGGGTGCAGCTAGTTGGCCCGCCCGGCCCGGGCGGACAATGTGACGATTTGGGTCGGTTTTGCTAAGATTTGAAAGATATGACTCGTAGAGCTTCCCTAAGAGCGTTAGCGGCGAAGTTAGAAGAGTATTTCCGGCGCGCTGGGGGGCTAGTTGGTAGAACAATCTCGACGGAAGTTTTGCATACGTTTGCTCGGTTTAAATTTATTTTCTCGAAATTCAACAGGTCGTCAGAGCTCTAGTAGTTTTTCCCGCCACCCTCGATCTTATTCCCGCTCGCCATCTTAATCTCAGCTCGATCGGGTACCTGTTACTGTTAAAAAGCATGTGGGCGGGATCGGCTGTTTCGAGTCATCTTGACAGGTGCTGTCGGTTTTCTGTACTTAACTCGAACTTCAGAAGCGCTACAGAGCTGGTATGCACACCGAATCGATCCATAATGATCAGACGCGTTCGTTCCAAGCATCTAGAGGTCTGAACTCGGTCTGCTACTCGAGCTAGGTCCGCGATACTATTCGTACTCTACTATTTTTTCAAGATAATGATAAGTTTCTTGACTTTACTCGATCTGCAGATGAGCTACATAGCTCTCTGGCACATTAATTTGAAGGGAATCATTTGTCGCGATAGTTTGCAATATCTAGACGCCTGATCTCGGTCTACTATGAGCGCGGGGGCGGAAAACCTATTCGTACTCAGCATTTTTTTTGGAGATGGTGATGGTTTTCTTGACTTAACTCGCGCTTTCGGAGCGTTACGGAGCTGGTAGGCACACCGACTCGATCCAGGAGGATCAGACGCGTTCGTCTCAAGCATCTAGAGGTCTGAACTCGGTCTCCTACTCGAGCTAGGTCTGCGAATTTATGCGTACTCTACCAATTTTCTTCTGTTGTAATGATGACTTTCTTGACTTTGCTCGAGCTGCAGACGAGCTACGCAGCTCTCTGGTACATCAATCGGAAGGCAATCATCAGGCGCGACAGTCTGCAGTGTCTAGACGCCTGATCTTGGTCTGCTATCGGCGATGGGGCTGAAAAGCTATTCGTGCTCTGCATTTTTTTGGAGATGGTGATGGTTTTCTTGCTTATTTCGAGCTGCAGATGAGCTGCAGAGCTGTTCAGCACAGAAATCAGAAGGGAATGCTCAGGCGCGCTAGTCGAAAGTATCTAGACGCCTGATCTCGGTCTGCTATCAGCGCTGGGGCTGAAACAACTATTCCTACTCTGGTCTTTCTTTCGAGATGGTAATGCTTTTCTTGTTTTAACTCGAGTTTCAGATGGGCTACAGAGCTGTTCGGCACAACAATGGGAAGTAAACCGTCAGGCGCGATAGTTCGCAGTATCTAGGCGCCTGATCTCGGTCTGCTATCAGCGCTGGGGCCGAATAACTCTTCGTGCTCTGTTTATTTTTGAGTGATGGTGATGAAGTGCCCAGACGCCTGAACTTGGTCTGGTATGTTTATTATTTCTTTCCATAGGTGCTTTTCCTTCGCTCCTCCTTCTCCTCCGCGCCCTCCTCCATGAAACCGTGCCCTCGCGCGCGCAATGCGAGATTGCCGCGCCCGCATTGCACGAGGAAGCTCTGCGAGTTCCCGGCGGTAACCAAGGTTGGGAGTCTTAGGGCTCAGCTGTCACAGCTGTCCGCGCCCTGACTCAAACTCAAAAAACCAAGGTTGACGGTTTACCGCCGTCTCCCAGTTTGACCATTCATTTTGAGAAACCAGATTTTTCGCACCTGTGAAAGGCTATGGGGGCCTCTGCGTCTTAATATGAGCTCCGTAGGCGCACTTTTACTATCATAACACTTGGGGGAACCAACTGCATGTCGACATGAAAAATGCAAACTTGAAGATTTCACGAATATCTTCTGCGAAGTTCTCTGCTTCGATTCTGAGCACTCCTACGCGCGCAAGGAGCTCTACGAGGTTCCCGGCGGTGACCAGGTTGGGACAACGTTCGCCAGCGTCGGGGGGATCCGTCCCAGACTTCGTCGCAGCCTGTTTCGGAGTCACCTCGTAAACGAGCGCGCCAGAGTTTGACGCGCAAGTGGGCCACCCCATCCATGCAGAGCGCGTTGTGTATGCTGCATGCGTCTGGGGAGTACACCACGCATCGTGATATCATGGTACGTGCTGCTGGTGTCCGCGGTCGTGCTCTTTCACGTCTGCGACCGCATCGGGTTATGCAGAGTCTCCAGCCCTGGTTCACTGTGTTCGAGGTCTCTCAGGGGCCCCACTGGGATCAGAGCATGTGTTGGACGGAGTTAGGTTGGGAGACCTTCTTAGTGGAAACGCTGCAGCAGCTACATTTACTTAAGATATTGGAATTCTGCTTGATAAAAGATGCTATTTCAGGCACCCACTGGAAGGAGGAGGAGGAGAACAAATGGGAGGCTCAACAACAACGTGAAAACGATCGTGCTGCCAAAAGGATTGCTATGCTGTGTCAAGATGACACTAACTGGAGGATCAACCCTGGATCTCTGGCCTTAGAAATGAGGGGGGATAGCCAGTGTATAACACGTTGGCTGACGGGCAAAAACAGATGCTTGAATGAAATGTACAGCCAAACAATAGCTGCCATGCAAAATGCTCTGTATTCCGTGTGTAAGCAGCTCCAGATCTACAGTCCTGAGGCGGGCCGTGATATCTGGAAATGGGTCTATCGGGAGGGGGGCACAGAGGCAGACCACGAGACACATGTGGCCAGAGAAGGGCAGACTACATCAGATGTGCGGTGGGATCTCGATACACTTTCTTCTGTTCGTTCGGGTCAATCTAGTGTACACGCGGTGAGAGGCTCTTTTGATGGTGGCAGATGTGAGTTAGGCACATCATGCGGTTGGGTGATTGACATTTTTATCTCTTCTAATTTGCCTCCTGCTTCCCTCCCCCCTGGCCTTCCTCCCAAGCGTTGGCAGCTCGGAGTCACCAAGCGTGCTTTTATGCTCCCCTCCCACTGTGCTGTCACCCAGGCGGAGCTTGCTGCATCTGAGAGTTTATTGTCGGGAGTTGTTGATTTGTGCACACGCATATGTCGATAGCACACTTCTTATACAGCTTCGCTGCATAATCTTGCCGCTTTAATCTTCCAGCTTCGCTGCCTCTGTACAGCTTCGCTGTTAGTATTCTCTGTGTCCTGGCCTGCTCTCATGGGAGCTCGAATCGGCCAGCGCAGACACCGCAGACCAGGTTGACGGTTCACCGCCGGCGTCAGTAATACCTCGTAGATCTCTTCGGCATCGATGAGCTAGAGGAATTCCGGCGCGGGGTGCAGCTAGTTGGCCAACCCGGCCCAGAACGGACAATGTCACGTTTTTGGGTCCTTTTTTTAAAAAGATTTGAAAGATATTTGGCCATTCATTTTGAGAAACCAGATTTTTCGCACCTGTAGTAGGTTATGCCGCGTCTGCCAGTGCAATTCTCAGGTCCGTAGCTGCAATATTACTATCAAAACACTTGGGGGAACCGACTCTGGGAAAAAATGAAAAACGCACCTCGTAGAGCTCTTCGGCGTCGATGAGCTAGAGGAATTCCGACGCGGGGTGGAGCTAGTTGATCGACCCGGCCAGAAAAGAAGATGTGATAACTTTGGGTCGATTTTGCTAAGATTGGAAAGATATCTGACCACTCATTTTGAGAAACCAGATTTTTCGCACCTGTAAAAGACTATCAGGGCCTCTCCGTCTTAATATGAGCTACGTAGGCGCACTTCTACTATCAAAACACTTGGAGGAACCAAGTTCATGTCGACATGAAAAATGCAGAATTGAAGATTTTACGATAATTTCCTACGAAGTTCCCTGCTTCGGTTCTTAGCACTCTTACGCGCGCCAGGGCCTCTACGAGGTTCCTGGCGGTGACCAGTTTGACGGTTCACCGCCGGCGCGAGTTCCGGCGCGCTGGGGGGCTAGTTGGCAAAAAAATATCGACGGATGTTTTGTCTTTTTTTTAAACCTGTTTAAAGTCGATTTCTCGAAATTCAACCATTCGTTGAGGCTCTAGTATTTTTCTCCACATATTCGATCTTATTCCCGCTCGCCATGTCTAATCTCAGCTCGACCGGGTACATATTACTGCCAAAGAGCACTCAGGCGGGATCGGCTCTTTCGAGTCATCTTAACAGGTGTGTTCGGTTTTCTTAGCTCAACTCGAGCTGTAGGATAGCTACAGAGCTGGTGCGCACACCTAATCGATCTAGAATCGTCAGGCGCGTTCGACTGGAGGATCCAAATTCCTGAACTCGGTGTGCTACGTGAGCTAGCTCATGAGTTTCTTGACTTAACTGGAGCTGCAGATGAGATGCAGAGCCCTTCGGCGCAGCAATCTGAAGGAAATCATATGACGCGATAGGCTGGAGTATCTAGACGCCTGAACTCGGTCTGTTACCAGCGCTGGAGTCGAAACACTATTCGTACTCTGCTAACTGTTTGGAGGTCCTGATGGTTTTCATGAGTCAACTTGAGCTGCAGATGAGCTACAGAGCTGTTCGGCACAGCAATCAGAAGTGAATCATCAGGCGCGCTAGTTCAAAATATCTTGACGCCTGAAACGAGTCTGCTATCAGCGCTCGGGCCGAAGAACTATTTGTACTCTGTTTTTTTGGGGGAAATATTGATGATTGTCTTGACTTTACTCGAGCTGCAGATCAGCTACAGAGCTCTTAGGCACAGAACTCGGGAGAACATCATGAGGCGTGCTAGCTCAACGTATCTAGTTGCTTGTCCTCGGTCTGCTACCAGCGCTGGGGCCGAAACACTATTCGTACTTTGCGAATTTTCTGGAGATGGTGATGTTTTCTCGGACTAACTCGAGCTACAGATGAGCGACAGAGCTGTTCGGCACAGGAACCGGCAGGAAATGATCATGAGCGCTAGTTTAAAGTATCTAGACGCCCGAAATCGGTCTGCTATGAGCGCTGGAGCCGACACTATTCGTATTCTGCTCTAGAGATGGTATTGGTTTTCTTGGATTAACTCGATGCGCGGATGAGCTTCGGAGCTGCTTGGCACAGCAATTGGAAGGAAATATTCAGGCTCGCTAGTATGCAGTATCTAGACGCCTGAACTCGGTCTGCTATCAGCGCTGGGGCCGAACATTTGTTCATACTCTGCTTATTCTTTAGAGATGGTGATGGTTTTCTTTACGCTGTTCGGCGCAAACATCGGAAGGCAATCAACAGGCGCGCTAGCTCAAAGTGTCCAGACGCCTCAACTGGGTCTGGTATGTCTATTATTATTTCCCAGAGATGCTTTTCCCTGACTCCTCCTTCTCCTCCACGTTCTCTTCCATGAGACCGCGCCCTCGCGCGCGCAATGCGAGATTGCCGCGCTCGCATTGCACGAGGAAGCTCTACGAGTTCCCGGCTCAAGCAACGTAGGCTCAAGAGCAACATCGCTCCAGAGGGGGGGGTCACGATGCGCCGCCCCCCCTTTTGCAGTCACTGCTACCTCCCCCTTTTCACTTCTGACACCGCAGGAATATTTTCTCTCTTCTACGTCCGACTCCTGCTCTTGTGTGAGTCCGACTCCTGCTCTCGTGTGATTGCGATTGGTCGAGGGAGGCACGACGTCGTATCCCTCTCATCAGGTTTTGACACGTCGCTGTACCAGACAGAGGCCAGACGAGAAGACTGATCCCATCGACGCTTCTATCGATCCCACAGAATCTATTGATCTTGACAACTATCTCAAAGGTCGGGAGACAGAGGGCCCAGCGGTCCAGGCTGCATCCCGCAAAAGAACTCTCCAGGACGATCGCGACTGGTGTCAGCGCTGGGGAGCACATCTCAGTCAACTCCACAGGGTGGCATCACATATGACGACGGCGGTGCCTGATATGATCATGGGCGACGACCGCAGGGTCAAGAGACGGGCACAGGCGACGGCATTGGAGGCGAAACGAGAGGCCTGTGACAAATCCATGGCCTCGTTCAGTGAAGCTTGCAAGGCGGATGATGTGCCGCACTACGTCGGCAAGCTCGGAGATGCCCTGAGCGCCCTTGCTTCCCTCCAGTCCGAGAATATGTTTGAGCTCAAGCAGGAAATCACAGAGGTCAAAGATGATATTGGTTCGCTCAGGGCTCACAACGACAAGCAGGACACCAAGCTCGACCGCCCTGAGAAGGAGATCGCCTCCATCAAAGCAGGTGCGTCGGCGTCCACGGCGGCCCCGAGTGCGGGAGGCGCGTCATCGGTTGGAGGGGCAGGAGTCCAACGGCAATGGAATCCATCATATATCGAGCTCCGCGGCTGGGTCACGGATACGTCCAGTGCGATGTCGCGCTCAGAGACACAGATCACGGCCCTCGATTGCCAGCATCTTATTCGTAACTTACTCGACCTCCTCGGAGGGGATCTGTGCCATCAATACTTTCGCAGAACGGACTCCGACCTACTGGAAGTGGGGGGCCGCCAGCCCTAGCAAAGTGCTAGATTACGTTCGTATTCCGACGGCCTGGGGGAGAGGAGAGACCATAGTGAAATGGCTCCGTGACGGAGTCCACAGCCACTACTCAGACCATGCCTTGCTCAAGTTCGAGATTCGACCCCAGGTTCGTGCTCCTTGATATCGGCGTCGCTCCCAACCCCGCCCTTCCTTTCACGGCTCGTCGACCTTTCTCTGACCAGCTCCAACAGTCCCAGTTCGCCTCTCTCGCTGACATCGGCATTCCCAACACATCCCCAGCAGACATCGCTTCGTACTTGTCTGGTCTCGCTGATCCCTATCTTGTGCCGCCAGCAGTCAGTTCCGCGCCTGTCAAGCCGGCGGTGTTGGCCGATCTCCAGGCCGCGTACCGCAGGCTGAAGTCACGCGCCGACATGGACCCCCAAGATAAGAGAGCCCAAATGAAAGCCATTACACAACATATCAGAGCCTACAAACGACAGTGCGACAGGGTCCGACTTACTTGGGTTTCAGGGAGGAAGGAACACACCGCGGGTTCAGACTACATCTTTGGAGGTGGATGGGGAGGTTGCGGAGGATCGGTGGAAGTGGGAGGATACGCTCCAGATACACGGGGCAACAACCATGTCGTGTGCACAGTCTCGCTCAGAGCAGCTCTCTCTGTTACGACGCTTGCGGGAGCAGGCCAATGCGTCACATCGGCCAGCGCCGAAGCTCTCTTTTGCTGTTGTGCTCAGAGCGAGAGCCCGCCTTCGCACGCGGAGGTCGCGCGGGCCCGACGGATGTGCAGCCGAGTTGCTGAAATCGCTCACGTGGAGATCTGTCCGCCATATCTACACCACATTTCTTTCCATCTATCGTGCGTGCTCTCCGACTCCAGATACATGGCGACAGGTCTTCATTACTTTGATGCCCAAGGTACCCACGTTGCGATCATTGAATGAGACACGCTCGATTGTCGTTGCCAACAGTCTTGCCAAATTGTATCTCACATCCCTCACTATTACACTGGGGGCGGAGGTGTCTGGGGACCTGCAACGACTAGGACTCTACGGTTTCAGCCCTGGTAGGAGCCCTTGGGAGATAGTGGGACCACTCAAAAAGATATGTCAACATGGGAGCGTCTGGGGCAAAAATAACAACGACCAAACTGCTTACGTTGCGCAGGCCGAAATCAAAAAGGCTTTCGAGAACATTACGTTTCAAGTCGTGGCGCGTGCTCTGGAGGCCCTCAAAGTCCACCCTAGGCTCACACACGGTATCCTGGAACCACTTGTTGGGACGTCTGGTATATTATGTTTCGAGGGCTTGGAGGCTACTACATCGTGGGGCCGCTCCATCCGTGCGGGGGGTACAGAGAGTCCCTTACTCTTTAATATTGTGGTGCTTGCGATGTGTGCTGACCTATTCAAATCTTGGGAGGACCTCCAGCTAGGATACCCTGTGACGGACATCTTGGATGTATCTGTGGACGTGTGCAGGTACTCGCATGCCTTGTGGGCGGATAACACATATCTCGTTGCGACCTCGGCTCAGGATTTGCAATGCCTCTTGACATCGCTCACCACTTGCTTTAGAGACTGGGGATTGTCATGGAAACCAGGCTCTCTCGAGTATATGATTGCAGGAGACGCCCCACCGTGTTCCTTTGAGGTCGACATAGCAGGGAGACCGTTCCCGCTCAAGGAAGTGACGAAGATGCAGGTATTAGGCACGGTGGTGGAATCAGAGTTTGATAACACCCATGGGGATATTCGTCATCGGATCATGATGGCCAGGAGGACGTTTTTCGCACAATCACCGTACTTTCGTTCTAAATCCGTGAGTCCACGGGCCAAGTTCTACAGAAATCAACAGAGGGTTCAGAGCGTCATGTCCTACGGCCTCGACTGCTGTACACTTGATGCTGATGGGGCTACGATTATTGCATAGCTGCGAGGGGAGTCTACTCATGTCTATGTTCGGACGCAGGAAGGCAGCCACTGAGGGCCGGGACATCTTGAGACCACGACGATTAGACCACGTCCGACGGCAATTTTGTGATGAGGGTTTTCAATCTATCACACAGTTGGTATGCGCACGTAGTTTCAATGTTGCAAGAAGTGTGGCCCAGTATGTGCAGGGTCAGCTTGCTATCCATTCTCGTTGCACTGCCAGGGGGACTGATACGGAGGATGGGAGGGATGTGAGGCGGAGGATCGACAGAGGGGACGGACGGTGCTCACGTACTTGTTTGGGCAGCCGAGGCACCTTGCTCCTCGACAATCCTGAGTGGACGTCTCGGAGAGACGACCTGACATCTTGTTTGCATGCATCGGGACAGCTCTCACTGGCACGCTCCGGCACCAGGAGACGATTTGGTCCCACGTGTATAGGTCAACGTTCCTGGCAGCACCCGTATAGGGAAGATTTGGGACCCTGCTGGTGGGGCAGCTTTGACGACACTTACACGGGCTTTGTGAAGCTGTGGCGGTCGATCTTGGCACACTTCGATAAGCACAAAATCTTTGAATACTGGTAGGTTGCCACCACAGGTCCCAGATGGAGCTCCACCCAGTTCGAGGCCAAGCAGTCCACCGAGGGAACGACTCCTGAGGCCCTTGAGAAACAGTCCAAGCGTTTGGCCACTATATGTCAGCGTGCTACGGTTTGGGACGTCTTGAGCGAGGGGATTGGCGTGGACCTCCAAGGGGACTCACTGCTGGTCTCGTCGTGGCTCCAGGGGAGGTGGAGGTGCCATAATCAGGGTTCTGCCGACAGAGTTGCGGAGTGTGTGGAGACAGTATGCGAGTTGAGCTGCCGTGCCAACATCCGCGCGGCGAACATAGGACGGGACATATTTCGACATGAGTACAGGGAAGATAACACCAGGGCCGACGAGCTCACCCACCTGGCCCGAGAGGGCCGCACTTTCTACTCCAATCAGGTTGCATGCAGTCCGATTGAGTCACAATATCTTATACACGTCGCCTATCGTGGGGCATGCGATGGGGGAGTTGACGGCAACGGTTGCGGATGTGGTTTTTGGCTGCAGAAAGGCTTCTTGGATTGCAGTCAGTGGGGTCCGACCTACCGCGCCACTCCTTCTCCATTCGGCTCTCGTCAGATGGCCCGCAGGAGGGCCCCTGGGAGTGAGCCACGTGATGCCCTCGTTTGGAGGGACATCGCCTCCAGTGCCTTTCTTCTACCACCGCGCTCCACGATCGCAGATTGTGAACTGGCTGCCGCCGAGGCGCTCACGCGCGCTCTCCGCCTAGACCTGCTAGGCTTGCTAGGCGCCCAGTCGGGCGGCGCTGCGGACAGCGCCCTGGCGCCCGCGCAAGCCCAAACAAAAAACCAAGGTTGACGGTTTACCGCCGGCTCCCTGTTCCGGCGCGAGGTGTAGCTAGTTGACCAACCCGGCCCCGGCGAAGAATGTGATGACCTGGGGTCGGTTTTTCGAAGATTGTGAGAGATTTTGAAATTCGTTTTGGGAACCATTTTTTTTTGTAACGTAGAGTGGATTTTGGCCCGTTCGTCTGTCAAATCCTCGGGCCCGTAGCTGCAATATTATTGTCAAAAAACGTGGAGGAACCATCGGCTGGGAAAGTGCATTTCCGAAAATTATAATGATCTCCAGAGCTCGACGAGGGTCCCGGCGGTGACCTGGTTGACGGTTTACCGCCGGCTCCCAGTCTCGACGCATATTTTGTCTTTTTTTTTTTTTTTTTTTTTTTTTTTTTGATTTGTTTAAATTCGATTTCTCGAAATTCAACAGGTCGTTCGAGCTCTAGTATTTTTTCCCCTATCTTCGATCTTATTCCCGCTCGCCGTCTCGATCTCAGGTCGATCGGGTACCTTTTACTGCCAAAAAATCACGCCGGCGGCTTCGGCTGTTTTGTGTCATCTTGACAGGTGCCGTCGGTTTTCTGTACTTAACTCGAGCTTCAGGAGCGCTACAGAGCTGGTGCGCACACTTAATCGATTTAGAATCGTCAGGCGCATTCGTCTGAAGTATCCAGAGGTCTGAACTCGGTCTGCTACTCGAGCTAGGTCCGCGAAACTATTCGTACTCGGCTATTTCTTTTTGGAGATGATGATGGGTTTCTTGACTTCACTCGAGCTGCAGATGAGCTACAGAGCTCTGTGGCACGTCAGTCGGGAGGAACAATCATGCACGATAGTCCGCAGTATCTAGACGCCTGATCTCGGTCTGCTATCAGCGCTGGGGCTGAAAAACTATTCGTGCTCTGGTATTTTTTTGGAGATAGTGATGGTTTTCTTGACTTAACTCGAGTTGCAGACGGGCTACAGAGCTGTTTGGCACAGCAATGCGAATAACATGATCAGGCGCGATAGTCTGCAGTATCCAGACGCCTGATCTCGGTCTGCTATCAGCGCTGGGGCTGAACAACTATTCGTACTCTGCTAATTTTACCGAGATGGTGCTGGTTTTCTTGACTTAACTCACGCTCCAGATGAGCTGCAGAGCTGTGCAGCACATAAATCGGAAGGGACTCATCAGACGCGCTAGTTACAAATATCTAGACGCCTGATCTCGGTCTGCTATCAGCGCTGGGACTGGAACACTCTTCGTACTCTGTTTTTTTTCGAGATGGTCATGCTTTTCTTGACCTAACTCGAGTTGCAGACGGGCTACTGAGCTGTTCGGCACAGCAATGGGAAGAACATGATCAGGCGCGATAGTCTGCAGTATCTAGACGCCTGATCTCGGTCTGCTATCAGCGCTGGGGCTGAAACGCTATTCGTACTCTGTTGTTTTTTTCGAGATGGTGATGCTTTTCTTGACTTAACTCGAGCTGCAGATGAGCTACAGGCTGTTTGGCACAGCGTTGGGACGAGCATAATCAGGCGCGCTAGTTTGAAGTATCTAGAGGCCTGAAATCAGTCTACTATCAGCGCTGGGGCCGAACAACTATTAGTACTCTGTTAATTTTTTAGAGATGGTGATGAAGTGTCCAGACGCCTGAACTCGGTCTGGTATGTATATTATTTCTTTCCAGAGGTGCTTTTTCCTCGCTCCTCCTTTTCCTGCACGTCCTCCTCCATGGGACCGCGCCCTGGCGCGCGCAATGCGAGATTGCCGCGCCCGCATTGCACGAGGAAGCTCTACGAGTTCCCGGCTGTAGCCAAGGTTGACGGTTTACCGCCGGCTCCCAGTTTTACAAGCCGCTGCGGGGGTTCTGGAGCGGCGAAGATGGGCTTCTGGCAGGCACCACCACCGTCCGGCTTCTAATCTAAAGCCCTGTAGCTCTCAGAGAGCTCTCCGGGAATCAACCTTACAAGCGGAAAGATTCCTCGACTTGTACCCTCAAAACTGATTAAATGTATTTTCGGGTTTTAGACTGGGAGCCGGCGGTGAACCAGCCCGCGGTGAACCGTTAACCAGGTTACCGCCGGGACCCTCGTAGAGCTCTTATTACACCAAATCATTTCCAGATAACCAGAAGAGGGTGTTCTCGAATGCCAGCTAGAAAACCGAAAAGATTGTTTTGAGTTGTTACGCATTTGGTTCCTCCAAATTTGCATCATCAAACGCGCCATGATCGATTGCAGGGAACGAAAATCTGGATTCGCAAAACAAATTTTCGAATCTCCCGCAATCTTCAAAAAACCGGCCCCAGATCATCACACTGTCCGTTCTGGCCGGGTCGGCCAACTAGCTCCACCCCGCGCCCGAATTCCTTTCAGCTCATCTCGTCAAAGAGCTCTACGAGGTACGACGTGGGTTCCTCATAGTGTATCGATGGAAATACTCCGCTTCCAGCCCTGAGAATTGCACCTGAACGCAACGTGATCGACTACAGAGAATAAAAATTTAAATTCCCAACCGGATTTTCGAACTGGGAGCTGGCGGTAGACGGTCAACCTTGGTTGCCGCTGGGAACTGGGAGCCGGCGGTAAATGTCAACCAGGGCACCCCCGGGACCCTCGTAGAGCTCTCAACGCACCAAATCAGTTCCAGATATCCAGGAGAGTGCGTTCTCGAATGTCAGCTCGAAAACTCGTATTTTTTTGGTTTTATACACAGTTGATTCCTTCGACTTTTTTGATCTGAATACTCCATCTAAGTAGCTTCGGCCTCTGTTTCGTTCAGTATTTCTACCTCTTCATCTTGGCTGTTGTCCACGTGCTGCGTGTGTGGTTATACCGTCGACCTCAGTACTTTTCTCCTCTGTCTGCGTGCTGCGGGTGTGGCTATACCGTGGGCAGTCTGGGATTTCACCCTGAGTCCCACCTTCTCTGTTGACTACGCGTCGTACACCGTACTCATCAGCGCGATTGGGGGTCTCATTCCCTCTCCCTCTCGGTTCTGACGTGCTGTCGGACGTGCCGTGCAGCTCCATGAAACGACCATGCAGCTCCAACGCGACGACGACGAACACAGTGTGGACTCTGCGACTGCAGTGTGAAGGTTGGCGTGACCCGCGGGTTCTCCTGTTGCTTGCATCCTGGCGCCGGGCTCCCTGGGGGGCCGTTGCTGGTCCCGGGTCCGCCCTCTGTGGCTCTGGTACTCTTGCATCCCGTTTCCGTCGGTCTGCGGGATCGGCTGCAGAGTTCAGCGGCCACTGGCTGCGCCCCCTCTTCCTTATCATTCACAATCTCTCTGCGGCTCTTGGCTGCGCCCCCCACCGGACTCATTCGCAATGACTCTGCGGCTCTTGGCTGCGCCCCCCCATCCTGTTCGCAAAGATTGCACCAATCACAGCACGTCAGGAACTGGGAGACGGCAGTGAACGAGGCGTCCGGAGAAAGACGATCTGAGTACATCGTAGTCGGCAGCGCTGGCCTCCCACCTGGAGGACAGGCGAGCAGGCCCCCCCCCGCGGCGACTGAGGCGCCACCCCAGGGACTGCTGTGGGAAGCACAGAGAGAGGACCCAGAGCAGGCAGCACTGCTCCAGTGTGCCGCCCTGCCCCCCTCCTCCTCCAATTCACCTGTTACTGCGGCGTTTGGCTGCGCCTCCCTTCTTCCTCCTCCTCCCCCTTGTGCAGGATCCGAGTTCAGCGGCCCTTGGCTGCGCCCCCCTCCCTAATCAAGATTCACCAGTGACTGCGGCTTTTGGCTGCGCCCCCATGCAGAGTGTGGTGCCGAGGAAGATTTATTCGCAAGTCTCTGCGGCTCTTGGCTGCGCCCCCCATCCCTTCGCCAAGATTGCACCACCTCTGCGAGTCTGGCAACCGGGCACGCCCCCCGCGCCCTGGGCTGTGGCAGCGGCATAGATTGCTCCGAGTGGTACAGCCTTCCGCGGTCCATGCTCGTTCGCTCTCCTCGGCGCAGCCACGGGCATGGAGAGGGTGTTTGCGACGAGGGGCGTGGAGTGATCTTCGGCTTCTACTGCGGCGCTGCGCAGCGTGGCCGCAAGATGTTCCTCTGCGCCGACTGGAAGCATGTGCCACCAGCGCCGACGACGGAGCCCGCTGCGACGCCTGACCCGATTCCGACTGCGACGCCAGCGCTGACGACGGGGCCGTTGACGACGCTTTATCCGACTCCGACTGCGACGCCAGCGCCGACGACAGAGCCGACGGCCTGATCCGGCTCCGACTGCGACGCCAGCGCCGACGACGGAGCCGACGGCGACGCCTTCTCCGACTCCGACTACGACGCCAGCGCCGACGACGGAGCCGTCTGCGACGCCTGATCCGACTCCGACTGCGACGCCAGCGCCGACGACCGAGCCGACGGCGACGCCCAATCCGACTCTAACATGCTCAGTCTGCGTGTCGCAGGGGCTTGTGTGCGGAGACGACGGCTGCGGTGACTCATGCGGCCAGCGCACTTCGCCAGAGTACTGCACGGGCAGCGTGGCAGGTGTGGTACTGCGACGCCAGCGCCGCCGACAGAGCCGTTGACGACGCCTGATCCGACTCCGACTGCGACGCCTGCGCCGACGACTGAGCCGATTGCCTGATCCGGCTCCGACTGCGACGCCAGCGCCGATGACGGTGCCGACGGCGACGCCTATTCCGACTCCGACGGCGACGCCTGCGCCGACGACGGAGCCGACTGCGACGCCTGGTCCGGCTTCGACTGCGACGCCAGCGCCGTCGACGGAGCCGACGGCGACGCCTGATCCGACTCCGACATGCTCAGTCTGCGTGTCGCAGGGGCTCGTGTGCGGAGACGACCGCTGCGGTGACTCGTGCGGCCAGTGCTCGTCGCCAGAGTACTGCACGGGCAGCGTGGCAGGTGTGGTTGGGCGCAGCTGTCAGCCATGCACTCGGTGTATCGGTATTTGGCTCCGTCAAGTGAGCGACCCTTCGTTGAGTGGTTCAGCCTTCTGCAGTTCGTGGTCGCTCTCATCTGGACAGCTTGGCTACCAGCCCTCGTCAGTACTATGCATCGTTGTGCCCCCGAACTGCGAGTCGGATACGACGCGCATGCACTGGCTGCCGGCTGGAGGTGGCTCAGCCTCGTGAGCGCGCACCAGTTGTCTTTCTCTACTGGAAGGCCCTCTGACGTGGTCTAGCCACACCTCTGAAGTGAACGGCCCTGCATTGGGTGGTTCGTCTGCTGCAGTTCGTGGTCGCCTTCCTCAGAGCAGCCTCGGCTACCAGCCCATCTTGCAGGTGCCTCGGTCAGAGCTTGCAACTTTGTGCCCCCGATCTTCGAGTGCCGGATAAGTTGCGTACGCACTGGCCACAGGCTGGAAGTGACGTTACCGCATGTTCGCTGACTGGGTATCCGTCGCTCCCGCGTCCAAGAGCGGGCATACCCGACGCCTGCGACAGTGAGTCACCGTGAGTGAGGCCCCCTCTGTGCCGCCGTTCCCCTTTTTCCTGTCGTTGGGTGCCCGTCTGGAGTCCGCAGCGACTCTCCCGCTTCCTCTTGCTTCGCTTCCGTGTGTACGGTCCGTGCTCCGTGCCTTTTCTTGGTGTGTGGTTCGGCTGGACTTTGGCGCCGCATGGGCGACTTCCCCTATCCGCCCGCCGCCGGTGCCGCGCTTGCGTCCCCATCCGCTGGGATGTTTGCGACGGTCCCCCACAATGAGGGTCACTTTGTCCCTGGCATGTGCACTCGCTTCAGTGGCCTACGTCCCTCTGCAGCCAATTATCTCGCCCTGTGCCCCAGACGTTAATCCCGCTCCCTGGATCTGTCCTTCCAGCCGTCCGACGAAAAAGTATGCCGAGAGCCACGAGGTATCTTTCAGAATCTCCGAAAAACCGACCCAAAGTTCCCGCGTTGTCCGTCCGGGCCAGGTGGGCCAACTAGCTCCACCCCGCGCCAGAATTCCTTTAGCTCATCAATGCCGAAGAACCACCGGGAGCCTCGTAGAGCTCTGAACACGCGGAGAAGTGCTTAGATTATGAGGAGAAAGCGTCTTCGAAACTCAGCTTAGAAACTTGTAACATGTATTTTCGGGTTTTAGACAAAGTCGGTTGCTCCAAGTGTTTTGATAGTAGTACTGCAGCTACGGATCTTGGAATTTGACAGGCAGACGCGGCATAACGCACTACAGGTGCGAAGAATACCGGTTCTCAAAACGAATAGTCAAATCTTTCACAATCTTCAAAAAAAATCGCCAGGTCACCGCATTGTCCGCCCGGGCTGGGCGGGCCAACTTTCTGTCCTTCTCCTGCTCCTCGTCCTGCTCCTCGTCCTGCTCCTTCTCCTGCTCCTCCTGCTGCTTCTCCTGCTGCCCCTTCTGCTCCTCTTCCTGCTTTCTCCTCCTACTCCTCCTTCTCCTTCTCTTTCGCCTTCATCTGCTCCTTCCCCCTTTTTTTTCCTCCTCCTCCTTCTCTTCCTCCTCCTCCTTCTCCTCCTGCTCCTCTTCCTCCTCCGCATCATCATCCCCCTCGATCTTTCCGCTTCTCCTGCTCGTCATCGTCTCTCCCTCCTTCTTCCGCTCTTTCTCCCTCTCCTGCTCCGTCTTCTCCTCCTTCTCTTTCTTAGCCTCCTCCACCTCCTTCTTCTCCTCGCTCCTTCTTCTCCTCCACGTCCCCCTCCATGAAACTGCGCCCTTGCGCGCGCGGAATGCGAGATTGCCGCGCCCGCATGCGATTCGTGTATATCGCAAGGAAGCTCTACGAGTTCCCGGCGGTACCCAAGGTTGACGGCTTACCGCCGGCTCCCAGTTGGCCCGAAAAATCTCGACGGAAACTTTGCATAATTGACTCGTAGAGCTTTCCTAAGAGCGAAGCGGCGAAGCTAGAGAGTAATTCCGGCGCGCTGGGGAGCTTGTTTGCCAAAGCCAGCCTGACGAAGGACGCAGCCATGTGCAGTTGCGAGTGCCGCATTGTGGGTACCGGTTTCGGTGAAGCCCCTAACGGGCCACGAAACTTGTGAGGGGTGCGCCGCAATTGGTGGCGCGGACGCATGTGGACACCGCCACTGGGGCCTTCGGTGTAGCTCCCTATGGGGCCACGAAGCGCTGCCCTGATCTTGTGTTCTTCTGGCTTGAAATTGCCCTCGTGCTCTTGCTTGTGCGCGCGCCTTCGTGCGCGTTTTGACCTGACGCACCATTGTATGAGAGTTGCCTGGCTGCCTGCCTTTTAATCATCCGCCGCCTAGTGCGTCGCCGTTTCCTGTCTCGAGTGGACCAACTGGCCCGCTCAGTCGCTCGCAAAGCCTACAAAAACCAGGTTGACGGTTGACCGTTGGCGTCCGTTAGAATAGAAGCCGGCAGGCACGGCCACGCCAGCCCCTCTCCGAGGCTCCCAGTCAGGCATCCTTGCAGCGCCTTGCTTGCGCTACCAGCGTGTTCCGGCGTGAGTTTTCCCAGTCGATCCTAACGCGCGTGTCGGAAACCTTCTCCAGATCTCTTCTGAAGCCCACCTGGAGCACTTGCGATTCGCTTCAATTTACTCGGGCTTGCAAGTCCCCCGGGCATGATGTCCAGCGTCAATGCAAGCGTCTCCCACAGGCTTTTTCCCGCGCTTGGGGCCGCGCTGCTTTTGGACGCTACAAGCTTCAGATTAGGCCCGCAGCAGGGTGGCCCGACAGCTCTTTGCGACGCCAGTCAAGAATCCCCAGAGCGCCTCGTGTGAAGTCGCAGCTGTTCCGAGAGCGTCTTTCTATTCATTCCCACTGCGCGTGCAAGACGCCTTTCCGCAGCTCTTTCGAAGCTCGGGCCCCCAAACTCCTAAACTGGGGGGATTCCTTTCCAAGTTTGGAAGTTCCCCAGGCATTATGTCCAGTGATCTCGCAAGCGTCTCACACAGGAATTGTCCCACGTTTTTTAGTGCGCTGCTATCCGGGGTGTTGGACGCCGCATCTTAAGCTCGCGAGCTCCTCAGGCATGCTTTCTAGAGCTCCCGAAGCGCCTCCGATAAGCGTTTTGCGCGCGCAAGTGTAGGAGTTCGAAGGATTTCGATATTTTCACTTTGAAGGTCGCTTTCCAAGTTTTGGACTGCGCAAGTGCCATGCGTTTTTGAACGGCACAAGTGTACTAAGAGGCAGTTCCATGATGTCACCAGAAGAGAATGTTCGAAATGGTCGGAAACTGAGCAATACTTCTCATATTCATTTCTCATGGCTATGAGTATTTTTATATGAATATTTAGTTGCTTATGGTAATGTGATGGGTATTCGTTTGGGAATGGGTGTAATATTATTTTGTTGATGTCATAAACCATCATGGGTATTTCATGTGCTATTCCAGCGCTTTCCCAATGAACACCCAAAGATTTTTGACAATCGGTGCGATACGATAGAAGATTTAATGAATCTATCAAGGGTGCCCAATAATACATTTCAAGGACAGGACATAAAGCCAATCAAGATAATATTCCATCAATACGTGTTCACTGACCTTGCATCCTCGCTGGGAATTCAGAGGCGTGTCAACCATTTAAATGTTTCTCAGGCGTCCAACACGGATTTCTGAGGTAGCTGCCGTCTGCGCTATAACATGAACGATTGGGGTGGCTTCATCACGCAGCACCATGTCTCGACATTTTAACTTCCGAACATTGTGAATGCTGGTGCTCTTTATCCATTCCCGTCAGCGTTTCGGTCAATAAGTATCACACAAAGAAAGCATTGAAACTGTTCAAGCCCTTCCTTTTGTCGTTCCGTTCCGTGCCTGTGTTTTCAAACAGAGTTCCAGAGCAAAGTGTTTCTCATGTCTTCGTATATCCATTCAATATTTCTGAGGCTTCTATCACGCCCGCTGACTGTTGAGTTCTAATGACAGGAACGTTTTACGAATATAGCTGAACATAGGATATTCTTGGCCAGTACCATTTCCATTTTTGAGTCCGTGGCAAACAGGGAGCACCATCTTTGACATCTGCCATGAGGAAATGCAATGTTTGAGTTTATTTTTGTGTTTCGCATGCAATACATGTATGCATGGAAAAATGCGGAATCATATGTTCGGATCCATTTGATAATGGCAATTACCTTTGAATGTGAGCTCCATTCCATCAGGTCTCCTGTAGTATTATTCTGTTCCAGCGGTGTCCCAAAGGTCAGAAATGGTAGAATTCATAAGATTTCGCCTTGGAGAATATTTCAGACATCGTGGTATGGTTTTGTCCTGATCCCCCTCTCTGTTGTGTACTCGTATGTTTCTGCCCTGCACGCGCTCTAAGCATTTAAGAACGCGACAGAAAGTTGGAATGGTGCATATATTGCAATTCAGAATTCCCGGCGCAAAATGTCAGTGCCAACGGAGCCTCTCGCGGGCTCGGTCTGGCATTATTTTGAGGTGTAAGGAGTTTTCGAACATGTATGTTTGAATATTTGTATGCCGTAGCTCACAAATATGATCGCGCGCTTCGAGCTCCGAATTCCGCTCCCTCCGCTATAGCTCCCCAATAGAGTTTCGACTCAGAGCCGTCCGCCTCGCAGTCTCGGAGCTTCGAATCGGGTCAGGAGGCGATCTAGATTTGGGATTTTCGTTTCCGACCGGCTCCGGCTGGATACTCTACGGGTGAGTCGGGTGTTTTAGCATATTGAGGGTGGGACGGAGAGGAAGAAGCAGGAGCAAGAGGGGGAGGGGGAGATGGAAAAAAGGCGCACGGAGAATGGGCGCTCTCGATTTCAGCTCTAGATCAGGAAACGAACATACATCACAAGCATGATCGACAAGGAAGGGAAAGCACAGCACGACCGACAATCCATAGCAGATGTTTTTGCGGAGTTCTACGAGGACTTCTACCACGACAGCGCGGACAGAAGCAACGCATGCAACCAGAACAGCGCACGAGACGACCAATATGACGCAATCCCGCCATTTACGATTGACGAGCTAGAGACCGCCTTGCGCCAACTACAGTCCAAGCGAGCTGCTGACTATTCTGGGATCGTAGCAGAAATGTTGAAATCAGGTGGGGAGGTGCTGCGATGCGTGCTCCTTGACATGTCCAACGACATCATATTACCCGAATCTCCAACGCCAACCAGCTGGCGACACACAGTGATCAAGGTGCTTCACAAGGCTGGAGACACCCAGCAACCAAACAACTACCGACCAATCGCCAGCATCCCAATACTTTACAAGCTCTTTTCAAAGCTACTCTACAACCGGCTTCACCCACTACTGGACAGCAGCCAGAGCATTGACCAAGCAGGCTTTCGACCACACCGCAGCACCACCGACCACTTCTTCACAACAACACAACTACAGGAGATAGCGAACGAGTGGCAACTTCCACTGTGGTCAGCCGCCGTAGATTTCAAGAAAGCGTTCGACAGCATCACACATCCCAGCATATGGGAATCACTCGCTGAGCAAAATGCACCCAAGGCGTATATCAACCTCTTGTCCAAATTGTACACAGAGCAGACCGCGACTGTTCACACAGACCGCATGAGCAGACCGCTCAACGTGTTACGGGGAACGAAGCAAGGAGATCCCCTCAGCTCATTACTCTTCAATTGCGTATCAGAGAGTATTTTGAGAAGAGTCAAAGCCAAATGGGCAATGACAAATTACGGTTTCAAGCTCCAGCTGCGCGCAAATTACAGGTTGACCAATTGCGTTTCGCCGATGATATCCTCTAACTTGCCGGACCACTCGACCACCTCAAGGACATGCTTTCTGACTTGATCACCGAGGCGGGCAAGGCGGGTGTGGAACTACACTTTGGCAAAACAAAGATCTCGCACAACGGCAACCGACCATCACGCGGCAAACACGCACCCGACAGCGTGAATGTGCACGGCATGACGATCGAGGTTACGCCGCCCTACCGAGCCACAAAATATCTCGGTCGGCAATTGCAGCACTGCGCGCCCCACGCAACCGAAATAGAACATCGCAGTGCCACAGCATGGCGGAAGTTCCACGCACTCAAGCAAGAGTTAACTGGGCCAACGTATTCACAATCCGACCGTCTTCGCCTCTTCAAGGGGACCGTCACGCCTACTATCCTCTATGGTTGCGAGGCTTGGACACTTACGACCGAATTGGAGAATCGGCTGCGGCGCACACAACGACAGATGCTTCGCATGATAGTCAAAGTGCCCAGGCGCATTGTCACCAACACCCGGCCTATTCCACGCGCCGCTGAGGACAGACACAGCAATGACGACCAACACGACGACGCCCACGAGCATTCCGACGACGACGACGGACACGACGTGGACAGTACGCCGGATATTGCACCACGTGCATGTGACGCTGAAGACGCGGAATAATATTTGGAACCGTGGGTTGATTGGGTAAAACGCGCCACCCGCAAGGCTGAGGCGGCAATGGAGAAATTACGAATCGCAGATTGGGTTTCCAAAGTACGACTGCGAAGATGGCACTGGCTACGGAAATTGGCCAACACCAGCGAGCATGAATGGACGCAGCAGGTATTCCAATGGACTCCAGAACGCGACCCTGTTTACACGGCGAAGCGCAGGGTGGGGAGACCCAAACTCAGATGGATTGACGAAGTCCGAATTTATATGGGAATCACTTTGGGACGGGAAGGCATTAGTATTTCAGATATTTTGTGTCTTGCGTCAACAGCTATGTGGGGCGATCTGGCGCCGGATTTTGCAGCATACGACAGAGGAGCGAACCAAGCGAATACTGCGATGTCCCAGCGCTCCGGCGCCGCACCCGCAGCGCCCTAGACGGACTCTCGCCACCGCCACCAATTGACGACAGCCAGTCTTCCACCTCCAACTCTCGACCTCCACCTATCGATTCCCAACCATCCACCTCCAGCTTTCCACCCCCGCCCATCGACTCCACCTCGCCCGACCAACCTCCAGCTTCCGACATCCGACTCCCACCCAGCAGATGACGCCATCCAGTCTTCCTCCTCCAGCCTCAGGGGCAAGATTTCCGGCCTCGACGGCAAGATCTCCAGCCTCAAGGGCAAGATCTCCAGCCTCAAGGGCAAGATCTCCAGCCGCAAGTGCACGATCTCCAGCCTCTTCGACCCTCGCCTGTCGACCTCCAGCCTCGACGGCAAGATGTCCAGCCTCAGCGGCAAGATCTCCAGCCTCAAGGGCAAGATCTCCACTCTCAAGGGCAAGATCTCCAGCCTCAAAGGCAAGATCTCCAGCTTCTTCGACCTCCACCTGTCGACCTCCAGCCTCAAGGGCAATATCTCCAGCCTCAAGGGCAAGAGATATTGGAAGTTGCCACAGAGGAGTTTAGGAACAAGGTCCACTCGGACTTGTGATCGGGAATTCCGACACTCCGGCGCTCCGGCGCCGCGCCCGCAGCACCCTAGACGGTGCCCATGTGCGGGCGTGCTTCGTGCTTCGTGCTTCGTTTAAAACAAGGAGACGCACTTTCTCGCTTTCTCGGAAGTGTATGACTGGAGATTTCCTTCACCACATGAGCGCCTGCTAGTTTTCACCCGCCTGTGCCCTAAGCGGCCGCCCCTTCGCGGGCATGCAGGCTTGACCTTCACCTTGACATTTAAAACAAGGAGAGGGAAAAAGGAGAGGAGGGGAGAGGGATGAGAGGAAGAGGAAGGCGCGGGGAAAACCCAAAGAGAGGGGAGAGATATAGTAACGAGACGAGCGAGAGGGAGAGAGCTTGGCTTTGAAAGTCAAGATCCAAGTCGACGGGCTCGACTTTGATTTTGACTTCGGGGTTGAAAGTGGGTTTCGAAGTGGGTTTCACAGTTGGTTTCAAAGTGGATTTGAACGTCGAAGTCAAAGTGACTTTGACTTTGACTTTGACTTTGGTTTGGCCCCCCCCACCCCCTCCCTGGGAAGTCCCCACTTCGACTTTCACGTTCGTCCAAGGTTTAAAGTCGCTCGAAACTGTAAGAAAGTCTCGCGCCCTCCCTCCTCTATTTGAAGACGGCAGGCAGGGCTACGCCAGCTTCTCTCCGAGACTCCTGGGCAGGCATCCCCGCAGCGCCTTGCTTGAATTCGCAGCGGGTCCCGAGAAGCGTTTTCCTACTTGTTCCCTGCGCGTGCCCCGAAACTCTCCAGAAGGTCCTTCGAAACTCGCACGAAGCTTCCTGGAAGTTTGCTTCTAGAAGCTTGCAAGCTCCCCGGGGATGACTCGTAGGGCTTCCCTGGTAGCGAAGCAGCGGAAGCTAAGAGTACTTCCCAGATAGCTCCTGGGAGAGCGGCATCCCCGCAGCAGGCTGCTTGAGGTTGCAGCGTGTTCCAGCCAACGTTGCCTACTCGTTCCTAATCCGCGTGCCCCGAAGCTCTCCAGAAGGTCCTTCGAAACTCTTCCGAAGCCTTGGAAGCTTGCTTCTATTGCGTCTGTCCTTGGAAGCTTGCTTCTAGAAACTTGCAAGCTCCCGGGTGCTTTTCAGCGCCCTGGCCAGCGTCTCCCACAAGGATTTTCGAAGCGCTTTCGCCAGCACCTTCGATGAATCATGCGCATTGTGGACTGCGTCGCTATCCGGGTTCAATGCGCATTTTGGACTGCGTCGCTATCCGGGTTTTGGACTGCACAAATGACTCGTAGATAGCATCCCAGATAGCGAAGCAGCGGAAGCTAATTATAATACGGGATCACTTCTGGGCTAGTTGGCTCGACACATTTCGACGGACAAATAGATGCCATTTGCCTCGTTGAAAAATATGTTGGGAGATGTTTGACAATTCTCCAATTGTCTCCATGATCCTCCACGCTCTTGTCACCTTTCTCCTTTGAGCTTTTCCCTCCCGCATTGCTCTCTCCTTCCCCTGCTGTGCTGCCTGTTCCAGTTTACATGCTTTCCACACGTTTCTTCGATTTTCTATTGTTAGCGAACTAATTCGGGTCCCCGGCGCGGGATTGGTCATTGCACAATCGAGACACAGAAAGTCCGTAAACATTTATTTCAAACATTTTAATGCTGGAGCTGCTGATTGAACATCGGAGTGACAACTTTTTATTCTCAATTTTGGGGTGAAGACTAGGAACATTGAGTTTTTGATGCGGAGTTTCATTCGCACACATATATCTGTATCACTGCGTGTATCCAGACTGACAATCGGATGAGGATGACGATGAGGAGGAAAAAGAACAATGGGCTGGCGGACGATGACTCTCGGGTTGATGTGCGGAGGCGGACGGGGCAGGCGGAGGCGGCGGCGACGGAGGAGATGGCGCAGGATACACTCGAAGCGGAGGTGGGGGCAGGTGGAGGAGGCAGGCGCCGTGGGCGAGGCAGGCCGGCGGAGCGGGGGGAGGCAGGAGAGGGCGCGAGGACGCAGGCGTTTTGGGCCAGCTGGGGGCCGCGCCAGGGTTCGGCCAGCGTCGGCCGGGCTGCATGGGGCCGTCGCGGCAGCCGGCTTGCGGGCCGCTGTGAGGCGGTCGTTTCCAGTTGGACGCCGTGGGTCGTCGTCTGGAGGGAGGGAGCAGAAGCAGGAGCAGGAGCAGGAGCAGGAGGAGGAAGGAAGAGGAGGAGGAGGAGGAGGAGGAGGAGGAGGAGATGAGGAATGAGGAGGGAAGCAGGAGGAAGGGGTGGAATCGAAGGTGCAGGATGAAGCAGACGATGATATGATGATATGATGATATGATGATCTGATGATGCTGATGCTGATGGTGATGGTCATGGTGATGGTCATGGTGATGGTGATGGTGATGATGGTGATGATGCTGCTGATGATAACGACCATTAGAATGATCATACTGAGGATGATGATGATGCTGATCCTGATGATGAAAGATGCTGATGCTGCTGATGATGACGCTGATGCTGACGCTGATGATGCTCACGATGACGACGATGATGATGCTGATGATGATGATGATGATGATGCTGCTGATGATGATGATGGTGGGGTGGTGGTGGTGCTGCTGCTTGTTGGTGGTGGTGGTGCTGCTGCTGGTGCTGCTGCTGCTGATGATGATGATGATGATGATGATGATGCAGATGATGAAGTTGTTGATCATCATGATGATGATACTGACGATGATGATGATGATGATGATGATGATGCTGATGATGCTGATGCTTTTTCTGATGATGATGAATAATATCATGCTGATGATGATGCTGATGCTGATGATGCTGCTGCTGATGATGATGCTTCTGCTGATGATGATGATGATGCTGATTATGATTGTGATGATGCTCCTGATGGTGATGCGGATAATGATGATGATGATGATGCTGATGATGATGATGCTGATGCTGATGATGAGGATGAGGATGAGGATGATGATGATGATGATGATGATGATGATGATGCTGCTGATGATGATGATGATGATGATGATGATGGTGCTGTTTGTGCTGATGATGATGACGATGATGATACTGATGATGCTGGTGATGATAATGATGCTGCTGCTGGTGCTGCTGATTATACATATGATTATGATGATGCTGATGCTGATGATGATGCTGATGATGATGATGATGCTGATGCTGATGCTGATGCTGATGATGATGTTGATGATGATGATGATGATGATGATGATGATGATGATGATGCTGATGCTGATGCTGTTGATACTGATGATGCTGCTGATGATGATGATGATGATGATGATGATGATGATGCTGATGATGATGATGCTGATGATGATGATGATGATGATGATGATGATGATGATGATGATGATGATGATGATGATGATGATGATGATGATGATGATGATGATGATGATGATGATGATGATGATGATGATGATGATGATTTGGATGCCGGTGCCGATGATGATGAAGAAGAGGAATAATAACAGACATACCAACAGTGATAATATTGATAATGACACGAAGGTCAGGAGGACGAGGCGGAGCAGGATGAGGAGGAGGAGGAGGAGGAGGAGGAGGAGGAGGAGGAGGAAGAGGAGGAGGAGGAGGAGGAGGAGGAGGGAGGAGGAGGAGGAGGAGGAGGAGGAGGAGGAGGAGGAGAGGAGGAGGAGGAGGAGGAGGAGGAGGAGGAGGAGGAGGAGGAGGAGGAGGAGGAAGGAGGAGGAGGAGGAGGAGGAGGAGGAGGAGGAGGAGGAGGAGGAGGAGGAGGAGGAGGAGTGTGTGGAGGAGGAGGAGGAGGAGGAGGAGGAGGAGGAGGAGGAGGAGCATGAGCAGGAGCAGGCGGAGGAGGATGAGGAGGAGGATTTGGGTTTCTACAGCGAGACCCCACTCACATGGGATCAAAGGAAACGAATTAGTAGTTATGCCGAAGCCCACGTTCACGGAGCGCACGACATGGTATAACAGGTGTTTTTTTCTAGAAAGCCGCACCACCTGTGGCCGCAACCTCCCTTTGCCTCTGCCTCCTCCTCCTCGCCCTCGCCCTCCTCACCTCCTTTTCCACCTCCTTGCTTGTCGCCGTCCTCTTCATCCACCTGCCTCCTCTTTGCCCTCAACGTTTCCACCTTCCTCTACATCCTCCTTGCTCGTCGCCTTCCTCCTTCACCGCCTCCTCACCTTCCTCCTATGACTTGCCTCCCTTGAGAGAGCCCGAGGTGACGAGGGAGGTCCCGCCTCCTGGCCCCCGCCTGCGCGCTGGAGTCAGTGAGTGGGCTGGCGGTCTGGCCGCCAGGGAGTTAGTTACTCTGCGACAGGCCCAGCTTTCCCGGTCGAGGACAGTTTAATCCTGAGTGAGAGCATGGGTTTATGTGATAATTCGGCAGCTGAAGATGGCGATTTCCAAGATGGTACGCGAATAGAGTGCATCGGAGACCACATGTTGGACAATTTCTGTGCCGATTGCAACGTCTAGCCCCATCTCGTCAAGGGCAACCCCATCATCAGCTGATCCCTCCTGGGCTACGGCCCTTCCACCCGCTCGCAATAGGGCCGCACTTTGTGCGTGTAGGGTGACCCCGTCTCGTGTCGTCAAGCCTGAGCAAGTCCTGCCGAGGCCCACTCAAAACTCGAATCCAGTTGTATATCAAGAGAAGATGCGCGCCCTACACAGGGGCTCCGACGCATGAGCTCCTGAAGCGATTGTCCTTTGGCGGCCAGAATACGCCTAGGTTGAGGACGGTGCTGTACTACGATCCCGAGTATGCTAAGCTGGGCAGGCTTGGACGGACCTCCAAATCTCAGTATGGTGATGCTTGCCTCGGCCAAGACTGCGTGGTTGAAGATGAGCGGTCGGGAGAGAGGGACCATCGAGCAGTATGAGGCGAAGGGTAAGGGCTTCGTCGGAATCGTAAAGCGTGGTCTGCCTGCTTCGGCCTGGCGTTGGCCCGCGCGCGTCCGTCTGCTCCTTCGCCTCGCTGGGCTCGACGCGTGGCCGCGGCGAGTGTCTGAGCGAGGCCGGCGCGTGCGCAGCCCTCGGCAGCTGCCCGCAGAGCGCGGCTGGTGCTCGCTCTGGTGTCCGACGTGGGCGCGAGCTGGCGCGCGCCCGTCTGGGCGACCCTCGCCGGGAACCCCGCTTTTGCTTCGCAGGCGCCGTCGCGCATTTTTGTCGGACGCGTGAGGGTGGCCTCTCTGCTGGTCGGCGCCTCGACCGACTTTCTCGGCGGTGGGCAGAGCCCAGTCTGCCATTGCCAGAGAGGGAGAGGGAGCTTTTTCTTTCCTGGGTGCAAGCCCTCGCTGGGGTGCCCGCTGTCAAGATGCGGCCCGTCTCTCGTTGACACGACCAGCTCTTGGTGCCTACGGCAAACTGTGGGTTCCGTCCCGCGTTTCTGTGTTGCGCGTTCCCGCCGAGGCACTGCAGGTTGCGTCTGGGGTCGCCTAGATAGGTGGCCACATGTGAGCGCTACCCCGACCCCGCACGATTTCTGAGGTGGGGGTGGGGGTTCACTTCGTTGGGGAGGACCCAGGCGGAGTGAAGCCCCACTCCTCTTTATAAATCGTGGGGGGTAGGGGTAGGGCTCACACGTGGCCACCTACTGGAGGGGCTGCCTGGCGGCACTGCCGTCGCGTCGAGCTGGGCGGTGGCCCACCTTGACATTGGGCGGCAGGCCTTTTGGCCCGTCTTGGGGCCCCCTTGGCTCTGAAAAGTTCACGCGGGAACGCTCGATCCGCCCCAGTGGGCTCGCCGGGCACCTCGGGAAATTGCGGTCCAGGCCGTTGAAAGAATCTTCAGGGTTGAGGACTCTGGCTTAATATCAGCCAGCGTTGACTCCTAATGGACGAGACGTCTCAAATTGAGGAATCAGAGGAATCAAGCATGCTTGGAATCCGCAACTCAGCAGGCAAGCACGCATGCAAGCAAGCAAGCAAGCGCGCAAACAAGCAAGCAAGCAAGCAAGCAAATAAGGAATCAAGCGAGCAAGCAAACAAGCACGCGTGCAAGCGCGCAAGCAAGCAAGCAAACAAGCAAGCAAGCAAGTAATCAAGCAAGCAAGCAGGCATAGGCATAGGCGTAGGCATAGGAGTTAGGGGGGAGACATAGGCATAGGCATAGGCATAGCCATAGGAATTAGGGGGGGCATAGGAATTAGGGGGGGCAACGGACCACTTAGTAGAGAATGAGTTAGAACTCCTATAGGGCAAGCCTATTTGGAGAATAAGGTAAAGGACTTGGGGACATTCCACTTCGTGTCTCGGGGGCACGGTAGCGGGTATAGATAAATGTATGCACAGACGACTGTCTATGTCACAGACGAGCGAAGCATGGTCTCAGATGCAATGCTCGATTTCATATGGACTCGTCTACAAGGTGCCCAGTCTGCAAGATTGTATTCAGATTAGGCCTCTGGCGATCGAACACGTATCCGACGCGAGGCGCACGACATGCACTTCGAAACTTTTCGAGTGTCCGAAGCTTTCCATCAAAGTCGCGGAATCATTGGACGCCTTCGATGCTGTAGCGAGGTTGGAGGCCCAGCGAGCGGGTCGAACTCGCCCCCTTTCCGACGCTGTTGCTATTTCAGCTCGTGGCAGCACAGTCGGCCGAGTGAGAAGGTGATTCGTTACCGTGCATTTCATTGATGAACTCTGACCTTTCGGAGAACCTTGGGACATATGTATACACAGATGTGTGTGTACATACGAGAGAGAGAGAGAGAGAGAGAGAGAGGGAGAGAGAGATCATGAGAGAGAGAGAGAGAGAGAGCGAGAGAGAGAGAGAGAGAGAGAAAGGGAGACAACGCCAGATAAAGAGAGAGAGCGAGAAAGAGAGAAAGAGAGAGATATAGAGAGAACGAGAGAGGGAGAGAGGTACGTATGTATGTATGTATATATACGTACTTATATACAACCGTACATATACATACACATACACAGAGAGATGAAACGATCGAGACAACTATGAGGAGAGAGAGGGATACAGTAAGGGCTTTAATGATGGCATATTATATGTATATTTGTGCATGTTTTCGTAACTGTAACTACAGAGAGGCACACCCAACGTCACACACCTGTATATCTACACATACATGTGTATACACATACATATTTACACATACATATACGTTTGTATACAAGGTTATATATACACCTATAGAGGGGTAGACATCGAGAAAGCGAGAGCGAGCGAGAGAGAGAGAGAGAGAGAGACCGCGATACCACTTTACATATATGTTTATGTAGGTATGTATGTATACACGTACATCGAGGGAGCTGGACGTGTACCTATACGTGGACGTGTGTGGGTATGTATGTCTGTACGTATTTAGGTGTGCATGTATACACGTACGCATCCATGTATGTATGTATGCATGCATGCATGCATGTACACACGCACGCACGCATGTATGTACACACGTATGTATGTATGTATGTATGTATGTATGTATGTATGTATGTATGTATGTATGTATGTATGTATGTATGTATGTATGTATGTATGTATGTATGTTTATATGCATATATGTACGTGTGCATGTATGCATGCATCTATGCATGTATACATATATCAATACATTTTTATATGTATGTATGCATGCATATACGTGCGCGTATGAGTGTATGTATACATGCATGCATGCATGCATGTATATACGTATGTATGTATGCATGTACGCAGTCACATATACATGCATGTATGGATATGTACATGCGTATGTTTGTAGGTATGCATGTATGCATGGCTGTATGCATTTGTTCATGTATGTAGATATAAAGGGATATACACATAACATTTGAGCAAGGGAGACATAAATAATCATGCAGGGATATATAACGATTTGTGTATACATACATTTACACATATATTATATTTATACTTATAGTTATATATAATCATAGAGGATCACACACACATATGTTTATATTTACGTAAATATACATTAAGACAGCGAGAAAGAGAGAGCGAGTGAGAGAGATAGAGAGAGAGAGAGAGAGAAATCAAACGAGAGTGAGAGAGAGAGAGAGATTGAGGGAAAGAGAGAGAGAGAGAGAGAGAGAGAGAGAGAGGAAAAAGGGAGGGAGGGCAGGAGGGAGGGAGGGAGGGATGGATGGATGGAGGGAGGGAGAGAGAAAAATATACATCCAGAGGGAGGGAGGGAGAGATAAACAGAAAGAGAGAGAGAGAGAGAGAGAGACAGAGAGAGAGGAAGAGAGAAAGAGAGAGAGAGAGAGGAAGAGGGAGAGGGGGAGAGAGAGAAGCAACACCAACCCCTTGACGTGGGTTGCTGATAATAACCATCTGCGCTGCGGTCTGATCCGACCTGTGCGCGAAGCTAGTTTGCCCCCGGGGCCCCAGACGAAGAAACCAAGCAAAAAAAACCCAGTGTGGGTTGCGGTGGGCCGCACCGTGCCAGAGCCTGCCCTCGGAAGCTCCTGGATGGGAGAACCATTGCTGTCCCGAGGTCTCCCCTGGAGCGTGTCTCCCGTGTCCCGAGGTCTCCCCTGGAACCTTTTCTGTCTCCCCTGGAGCGTGTTTTTCCCCTGGGCATCACAGCCCCCGACTCCCCCCCCTATAACGTAACGCCCCTCCCCCCCCAGTGCGCTCCAGGCGCATCGGGCACGCGGCGGGGCGGAGGCGTTACATGATACCCCCCGGCCCCTCCCGCCCCCCCCCTATAATGTCCATTATCGACGAAAATAAAGAAACGCGCTCCTGCTAACATTGCGATCCTGAGGGCCCCTCCTGTTCGCTCCCTCGCGCAGCCTGAAGTCGGGCATGTCCCTCTACAGGAGGAATATTCAGAAATAGTTGAGGACGTTTTTGCGAGCATAATTTGATTACTTGGGGGGTATTTTTTATTTTTCGCCTTAAGTCCCCCTGTAGGGGACATGCCCGACCCAAGCGCAGCCCGGTGCCGGATCCCCTCGCGAGAGCCATGTTGGACCGAGCGCGGTGGGGCGGGCGGGAGCTGCTGGCATCCTGGGCCCGAGAGCCTGCAGCTCGGGCGGGGCCCACCTCTCGCTCCCCCTCCTCCTGCGCCTCCCCCCTCTGCTCCTCGCCCCTCTGCGCCTCCCCCCTCTGCTGCTGCTGCTGCTGCTCCTCCTCCTCCTCCTCCTTCTCCTCCTCCTCCTCCTTCCTTCTCTCTCTCTTTCTCCTCCCCTTCCCCCCTCCCCTCTACCCTCCCTGCCCCTCCCCCCCTTGCTCCTCCCCCTCCCCCCCCAGCTCATGTCAGGCGGAGGCGCGGGCGCCCGAAGCGAGGGCTCTCGGGCCCCGCGATGCTCCCCCTTGGGGCCTCGCCATGACGCCTCGTGGCCGGCGATGGCGCCCGCCCCGGCTGCACAAGCGCGCCGCGGGCCCCAGGCCTCGCCCTCGAAGCCCCAGCGGGGAGGCCCAGGGCCGCGGCTGGCCGCCGCGGTGTGCGGCGGGAGGGCGCTCCTGACCGGCCGCGCGTCAGGCCGCGCCCGGGTGGCCGGCGGGAGCTCGCGGAGCGGCCGCCGGGCCGCCGCATCCGCCTCGCGGGGCCGCTCGGGGCCACCTCCGCGAGCGCACGTGGGCCAGAGGTCGCCCTCGCCGCAGGAGGTCGAGGAGACTATGTGCGAGATCGAGCGCAGCGTGCCGGCGGACAAGCAGGGGCACATGGTAGGCTGCCTCGTGGAGGACCAGATCGGGAGCGGAGAGCTCCCCGTCGCTGAGCTGCACGCTCTCCGGTGGCACTCCCGTCTGCAGCGGCGCGGGGAGCCGCCAGACGCCAGGATCTGCAGCGCCGTGGCGCTGGGCTGGGCCCGTGCTGGCCAGATGCGCAAGGCCGAGAGGTGGATGTCTACGGCGCTCGACGGGGGTGCCGTGCCTACGGCTGCAGCATTCGAGGGAATGGCCTGTTGCTATGCGGATCGCAGCGCTCAAGCGGCCTCTGAATGGTTTGCCCGCCGGCGAGGGTCCATCCGCGCGGGCGGCCCCGATCTGTCTGCTGCCGTGAGGTGGATATCGGCTGCGAGGGATCAGGGCGTGGAGTTGACGGTGGAGCCCTACAATGCGATCATTCGTGCCCACGGCGAAGCCAAGGACCCCGCGCGGGCTGCAGAATGGTTCACCGCCATGACGCGCTCTAGCTTGCAGCCCATCCCCAAGAGCTACTCTACCGTGATGTCGGCTTTCGCTGCCGTCGGGGATGCCGACGGGGCCGAGGAATGGTTTGGCCGTATGGAGCGCGCCCGGATCTCGCCGATCCTGTACAACTACAGGCAGGTCATCGAGGCCTGCTCGGCGGCCGGCAAGGCGCAGGAGGCAGCGGATTGGCTGCTGCTGCTGCAGAGCAGGGCGGTGGAGCCTTGGCGCGTGGATTTCACCACCGTCATCCACGGCTTCGCCCGCCGGGCCCAGGTGGAGCCTGCGGAGGCGTGGCTGGAGCGCATGCGGGAGCATGGCCTCGAGCCAACGGTGGGCAGCTACACCTGCGTGATTGATGCCTGCGCTCGGGCCGGGGACGTTGGCAGGGCCGAGGGGTGGCTGCAGAAGATGGTGGATGCAGGCAGCCATCCAAGCGAGGTGACATACAGCACGCTGGTCAAGGCTGCTGCGAAGGCTGGCGAGCCGCACAGGGCCCTGCGCTGGTGGGACCAGCTGGAGCGCCAGGGCCTCAGGCCCACCAGGGGAGGGTACGCGTCGATGATCTCGATGTGGGCGCGCGCCGGCGACTTCGAGAGCGCCAGGGTGTGGATAGGGAGCATGGTGCGCTCGCGTATGTCATTGACCGAGAATATATTCGGCAGCCTCGTTGGCGGGTACGCCAGGCGAGGAGACGTCAAAGCTGCATTTGATGTGTTGGCGGAGATGGAGGAGCACGAGTGCCGCCCTGGAGCCATCGAGTACAACCAGCTGCTCGATGCGTGTGGGCGAGCGAGGCCCATCGCCACAGAGCGCGCCGAGGCCATTCTGCGCCGCATGGTGTCGGAGTCCGTCTGGCCGACGAGAGAGACCATGCGTTGCATCAGCCGCGCAGTTGGGGACGCGAGGGCCTCGGAGCTGGCGACGGAGCTCGGCGTTGACCTGCAGGAGGTTCACCGGCAT
The DNA here is from genome assembly GCA_963575745.1 of Prorocentrum cordatum. Taxonomy (NCBI): domain Eukaryota; class Dinophyceae; order Prorocentrales; family Prorocentraceae; genus Prorocentrum; species Prorocentrum cordatum. Next base: position 134,782 of record CAUYUJ010014941.1, read on the forward strand.
CCGTGGAGGAGGCCACCGCCCGCCGACCTGCGGGGCTCTTTCAAGGTCGACCCGTCGTGAGCCGAGGGTGTCGGCACGGGCAGATCGCACAACGACGTGGCCCAGATCAAGTCGCTGGAGGTGGCCGCGGGCCGCGCAGTCTTTGCCCAGGAAAGTGCAGCCTGGTGGCAGCAGCGGGCGATGTGCCCCGCAGCCAGGAGCCCTCTGGCACACTGCCGTGCCCGAGGAGGTGGGCTGTCGGTCGCCGTCTGCCCTCGAAGAAGAACAAAAACACTTAAACATAAACTTTTTGGCGCTCCGCGCGGATTTCTTGGATTCGCGCAGAGCGCAGAGCGCCAAAAGTTTATGTTTATGGCGTTTTTTCTTTTCTAAGGGCTGTTGGTCGCTGTCTGTCCTCTACCAAGTGATGGGAGCAACTTCGCAGGTATGGTTAATTTCCCGAACAGGAGCCTGTTCACCACGTCCTCACTAGCAGCGCAGCGTACGCCGTCGTCCGGATGGGGGATACAGTCGGCCTCGGCTTGCCGGCGATGGTGCTCGCAGGAGGGTGGAAAAGCACATGATCATGCGCGATGTCAGCGCGTTGACCCCAAACAGGTGATTCATCTAGCAACGTGTCTGGAGCCCTTCGTGCGCAACCCTGTGTGTAACGCTACGTGTTCGGAGTCCTGTAGTGTGTGGAACGCAAACAAAACAACTCTTCGCAGATCATTTGGCCAACCAGGGGCGTTCCTTGGATAGAGCGCAAAGAAAAACTTCTAGACACGCATCTGTTTGGGAAACTCACTTCGGACGTTCGCGGATGGTTCCTCTGCTGGCAGGCGCTGGAGGAGAAGCTTTCCACAGTAGTCCGAAGTTTCTGTTTATGTGTTGTTCTGGCCTCTCATAATCCAGGCGGTGTTTAACAGCGCGACGATGCTGTCCGCGGGCCTCGCATAGTCAGGCCAGCCGCGATTGGGGAGCACTGGTCCTTACCCCGCTGGGGAACCCATCGGTTTCGGCGCTCCTCTCGAGAGATCTCCCCGACACGGCGGATTTCCTCAGTAGGCCTAGGAGGACAGCTTTTACAGCTGTGGCTGGTCGGAGAGCCCGCCGCGACTTCGCGCAGCCACGGCTTGCGCTGGGCACGCTGTCGAGCACGCTGCCGAGTTGCGCTCCCTCCAGGGGAGCGGGAGCGGGGTCCCTCAGAGCCCCCCCCCACCCCCTGGGGGGCTCTTTGGCGGCGCGCCAAGGGGAGGGCGGCGAGGTCAGTCGGAGAGCGCTAACCTTACGTCGGGCATGTCCCTCTACAGGAAGAGTATTCCAGAATGGAAAATTAGGATGGTGACGATTTTTCGTGCTATCTGGATGATATTCACATGTTTGTTAACCATTTTTAAATCATCGTCCAAAATTCGCCTGTAGGAGGGCATGCCCCGCCTTTTGCTAACCCTGCCCTACACCGAGCAAGGCCAATCCTGGGCCCATGATGGATGTCTGTTCGTTCCCAGCCACTCAGGGAGAGCGTACACATTGATTCTGGGTTCAGGGGGGGCCCGGCCTTTGGTGTAAGTGAAAAGCTAGCGGCGTCCTCCTGCTACGGGGTCGGGAAGCCGGGGCGCCTGTGAGAAGGGGCTGGAGGCTTCTCAGAAGGCGGGAGGGCTTCCTGGCTTCTCGAGAGCCCCCCCCCTCCCCCACCCGTCGCGCCACCCCTCGTGCGCGCTGCCAATTCGGGGCCCGAGCGCGCCCCCTCAGCCGCCCACGCAGCAGTCGAAGGGAGCCGCCGCCTGCCAGCAGCGCCCACGAGAAAGGTGCTGGGCGAGCCTTCGATCTTCTTCGATGTCTATTGGAGGTCAGAGGGAGGGAGGGGCTGATCTTTATTTGAGGTTAGAGGGAGGGATGGGCTGATGGTATGGGAGGAGGTGAATAATGTGAGGGTACGAGTGCGGAAGGATCGATCGAGGGGAGGGAGGTGTGACGGGGATGGGTGGAGCGGGGGAGGGAGGAGTGGTGCATCTCTCCACTGTGCTGGCTTGAGCTACCGTAGCCTCGCTGTTCGGAGTTGCAGTTGCCCGCGAGACTCCTGGAGCAGATTCACGCGCACCGTCTCAGCACCTTGATCTTGTCACCCCGTTTCTCTCTCCTGCCCCTTCGTGTTCTCGTTCGTGTGCGTGTGTGTGTGTGTGTGGCCGGCTTCCACTAATGCCACATCGCTGGATCAGTCCCTCTTCCCAGCCACCGACGTAAAAAGTGTTTGTGTGTGTGGCCGCCGCGCGCATTGTTTCGACTGACCCCGCCTCGTCGCCGCGCGCGAGGCCGTTACCGCCAAACAGTGTGTGTGTGTGGCGGAGCTCCCCGATCACCTGGCCTACACCCGAGGGCGAGGGCAAGTGGCGGGCGGCCACGTGATTGCGACGGACTCCGAAATCAACAAGCTCGACAGATGGCTACCCATTAGCACCACGGATGGTGAAAGTCAGGCGCAGAGAGCTCGATGCGCCTACGAGGCGGACTTCGCCAAGCTACAAACCAGGCTGGCGGATGCTTTCCAGGTTCGGAAGTTGAAGGGCGAAGTCAGAGTTGGCCTCCCCCTGGGTCCGATAAAAACCTTTTCCTCGACATGCTTCGGCACGTGGCCAAGACGCTGGTGAGCTGTCCGGCATTCTCTCCCGCCCTGGTGTATGGCGCCAATGGCCATCCCCACCTGGACAGGCAGAGTGGACTTCAAGTGCCCGGGTACCACGACAGGAATGACTGGGCCAACCACGGTCGCATCACGTTAGGGTGGTCTGATGCCGCTGGCAATTGCAACTATGCTGTGGTCATGGCGATCCTCCAACAGACAGGCGGAAGCCGTAGGCACGGACAGCAGGGGCATCCCATGGGAGGTCGTCGAACACAAGCTCGCACATGCTGGAGCAGGCGGGCAGCAAGAGTCAAACCGCCTGAGTGCAGACTGAGCGGCGCAAGAGATGCAACCAAAGGCGGTCAAGAGGAGAGCCCGCTAAAAAAATAATAATAATAAAACAAATGCTGGAGCAGGCGGGCAGGTCATCAGCCCCCATGGGCACCAGGAGGCACTTCCCCGTAATCGTCGTCCCCAGAATTTTGGCATGCACGCGGCACAGAAACGTCACGCCCATTGACCTGGTGCAACAAATCGCCAGAGGCGACCCTGGCGCGGATGGACTGGGCACAATTCGACGTTGGGTGTGCTTTCAGGGGCGACTAGTGGTTCGCGAACCGCACACTATGGGACTGCCACGCGGAAGGACGTCCGACATCGGGGACATCTCCGATGCGCTTTTTGTTTTGGGTCAGCCAGAAGGACCAATGCTCTAGAAGGCACAGGAAGAGCTCGGGAGACAGACATGAATCCCACCCACCGATTGGACGGACCTTCTCACCCATGTGCTGACGCTTTCAGATTTGAGATCCTGGTTGGGACCTGCGATTTGGTCCCCGAGCGGTGGGAGCCGCCGCAGTACGCGCTGGATGGACGGCAGATGGACCTACCATATCACTTCGCGATCAAGGTAGTCCAGAACTACGTCCCACGACTCAACTCATGCGGACGCGACGCGCCTGGGCTGCCGCCTGTGCAAGCTCCACACAACACTGGTAGGGAGTGAATGCGGCCTTGGCAATGCGGACGCGGCGCTGTGGGACGCGCGCAGGCAGCCGCTGGAAATGATTTCGGCGCGTGGAGGGCAGGCGTGAAAGACGGAAACGCGGAATCTTCCTTCGGGAGTCCGGCAACAAATCCGAGCTGGCGGCTGGGGCGCCACAGTGCTGGAGACGCAACTTACGCTTGAAGTGATTTCGGCGCATGGAGAGGCAGGCAGGCATGAAAGAAGGAAACGGGGATCCATCCCCTCACGAAATCCTCTTTCGGGGGTCTGGCAATGAATCCGAGCTGGCGGCTGGGGTGCTACCATGCTGGAGACGCAACTTACGCTTCAGGACATGCAGGTACTACGCGTGATCGCTCACTAATCGTAGCAGCAGGAGGCGATGCTGGACGTAACTTGGCAGGACAGGTTGGAGCTCAAGGGGGGCCGCGCTGAAGGTACATGAGGTAAACTAGTGCATCTAGGTAGTGTGCTGGCAGGAGGGCGTGAGCATGGTCGCTCTCCCAGGGCCGATGGTATTGCCTGCCCTGTGCGAGTCTCCCATTCCCGCGCCGATCGAGAGCTGCGTGCCAAGGCTCGATGCCACGTGCCGTGGCAATTTGTTTTCATGGAACGACCCTGGGGCACCGCATCTGGGGCAAGAAGGTCAAGGGCAGTGTTTAGGGCCCACCTCCAGGCGCCAGACGTGACCAAACCAGATTTTTTGTATACCAAAAGCAACGGCCACTCTCTTCAGACGGCCTGACCGACGTGCCGACGGATGTATCTGGCTTCAGTGCCTGCACTCTTCAGTGATAAAGTCGCAGATTTACTTGACGGGGGCTGCATGCGCGCTTGGCACGGAACCATAGTAGGGGCACTCATCGGCATCATCGTGATAGGAGGCCCGGCGATCAGCGAAAATGACCAGAAAGGGCGCCGCGCGCTCAGAGAAATGCCACGGATGACGAGCGTGCCAGCATGAGTGAGTCTATCTGTGCTTCGTCCGATTGTTCGGCGACGGCGTGTTCTGTCCAGCCATGCTGGAACTGCTCGCGGATAGAGAGCAGCAGGTCACCAAAACAGTCTCCACCGATCAGTTGGATTCCCCCGCAAAATCCACTCGACAGGCAGCGTCGTGGATCCGTGGCCGGGCTCCGGATGAGTTGCGGCTTGGAATCCATGTCGCGCTGAGACGGGGCCCGCTCGTGGCGTGGCCGCCAATTCCGTGCGTGCGCCTCGCTGGACAGTCCGTGCCGGCCGCGCCCTCCTCGGGTCCCTCGCTTGGAAAGATAATTGAGGAGTTGGGGAATCGGCTCATGGACCAAGCGATGGCCCTGGCAGATCAGGCTGGCGCAAACTACGTGGCTGGATTGGCGTGCGTCCTCCAGAAGCACGCCCGCGCGCTTCCCGCCGCGACGCTCGGTGCGCTCTGCAGTGTTTCGAGGCTCGTGCCAGCCGCCGTCCGTCTGCTGCGTCGATGCGTCCCTGCGGATGGTGTCACTCGACCGGGCCCGCTGGGGCAGGGGGGGCCGTGCGGTGTGTTTGATTGACGAATGAGTGCCGTCGGAAACCGATGTCCGAGAGCCAGTTGGTGGTGCTTCGCCCGTGCTCGTGGAGACTGCGCCAGGGCGTGGCGGACAGGGCCCAGCGGGATCAGGCCCAGGCAGGTCAGCCGTTCACGCAGCGCCTCGCCGCGAGACAGGGAGATTCTCGTCTTGGCGTGGAAGGCAATGCTCGGGGATGCTAATGAGAGGTGAGCGCTGCCATTTTTGTTTCTCATTTTTTTTTTTTTTTTTTTTTTTTTTTTTTTTTTTTTTTTTTTTTTTCTTTTTTTTCCTCTCTCTCTCTCTCTCTCTCTTTTTCTTTCCCCCCCCCCTCTCTCTCTCTCTCTCTCGCTCTCTCTCTCTCTCTCTCTCTCTCTCTCTCTCTCTCTCTCTCTCTCTCTCTCTCTCTCTCTCTCTCTCTCTCTCTCTCTCTCTTCTCTCTCTCTCTCTCTCTCTCTCTCTTCTCTCTCTCTTTCTATCTTTCTCTCTTTCTCTCTTTCTCTCTTTCTCTCTTTCTCTCTCTTCTCTGTCTCTCTCTCTCTCTCTTTCTCTCTCTCTCTCTCTTTCTCTCTCTCTCTCTCTTTCTCTCTCTCTTCTCTCTCTTTTCTCTCTCTCTTCTCTCTCTTTCTCTCTCTTTCTCTCTCTTTCTCTCTCTCTCTCTCTCTCTCTCTCTCTCTCTCCCTTTCTGGGGGGGCCTTTTGGGTATCCCGAGGTCGTGAGTTACTGACTGGGCATGTATCCAACGACGATCCAAGGAGCGGGACATCTTGGACGGAGTTCAGCGTTTTGTTGACGGAGGCATTCGCGCGGGCGAGCCCCGATGCATTGTCCATATCCCCGATGCGGGTGGCGACAGGTGCATCAACCTCGATTCCCAGCACGGGCGTTTCGCGCCAGAGGGCGATCATGAGGCCCCGCGCTTCACGCATGATGCATTTCACGGCGCTCGGGGCGCTGCGACGGTGCAGAGACCGCGAGGGGGCGGATCGGAGGGTCGCGTTGTAGCAGGGGCCAGTCGGAATCTGGTGGAGCTACGCCGCCGCCCGTAACGCAATGGATTCGGTCCCAGGAGAGAGATTGTCGGTGCCATGGGAGCACATGGCCAGGCTTGACCCGGTCAGTGTTCATCGCGTGCTGCTGCGGAGGCACCTTGCCAATGCCAGGTCGTTGAAGCGACGCTGTCAGCGCGGCCTCGCTCCAGAGCGGCGCATCTCCGATCCATCGCCGCGCAATCTGGATTCTCAGATCGGCTGGATCCGCGAGGCGCACCGATCAGAGCGGCTGCTTTTGAACGGGCGACCAGCGGGGGCGCGCGTCGACCCCGTGCAGCGCGCGCTGGCTCAGCGCGCGAGGTGAGTGATCATGGGGGCGAGGCATGTCGGGCAGCGGCGCTGTGCGCTGGATGGCCCGTGGTTGCCGCGCGTCAAGGGCGACCGCCCGCTGCTCGGAGGCAGCGACCCTGGCCATCGTGACGTGATGGTTCTCGGCGGTTTCCTGGCTAAGTGCGTGCGCGACTGCGATCTGAGGGGCTTCCCAGGCGCGCTCCATGGCGGGGGCGGGTGGCGCCGCGGGCCCCGCCCCTCTCTGTTCCCGTTTCTGGTCAGCCCGATCTGGGCGGGAACCTGCGGCTGTGTGAGAATGAGTATGTGGGCAGAGTGCCCGACGTGCAGCTGACGGGCATGCCGGATCGGCTTCGCCTTGTGGGACCAGAAGCCGACGCGCGCGGGCCCTTTGCCGCGCGCGATCAGGTGCACGACGGACGCGACATCAAGAAGGCGAAATGCATCGGCAGCTGATCGTGGGCGGAGACGCAAAACGTCCTGCAATCATTCTACCGATGTGGATGGGTCGCAGCTGGCGAGCAGCTGGCGCGCCATTTCTGCGGAATGCAGTGGGCCCTGGCAGACGCGGTGGCAGGCGTCATTGGCGCGAGGGACAAGCCCACCGCCGCCGCGGCACGCTGGAGGACGCATTTTTGGCGAAGGAGTTGTGGCGCTGAAGGGCGCCGACCCACGGAGACAGGAGACGAATTTGGTGGGCTCCTTCCTCCGGGGTTAAGGCGCGCGCACGCCGGGAATGGGCGTGCTGTGTCGCTGCGAGCCGCGGCAACTTCGCGGCGCAGACGCCGCCGATCGCCGCCCGTAGTGCGCCGCACTACTGGCGCGAGCCACCGACGTCTCCAGGTCGCGTGGGCGCCTTCTGCGGACGTGATTAACCGTGGCGGCCAATGTTCTGAAGCCAACTGGCCACGATGGTATTGAATCCAGGGCAACGAGGGGCGCGGAACTGCAATCCAATAAGGAGACGGGGCGCGGCGAAAATTGAGAGGAGCCAGCAGCGGAATCGCCCGCCAGTTCATCGCGTTGACGAGCAGCCGCGGCAGAGGCTCTGGCGAACCGAGCTGTCCGGGGGAAGGCGCCGCAGGACGACGAGAATGCGCAGTGGAAGCTCGCGGCCTTGATTTGGTACCTCCATCGCAATGCCAACGCGGAGCTGGGCGCGCTGGTTTGGAGGTCCTCGTGGGAGATTGCCGCCTGGGCAGATGTGCCGCGGCAGTCGAGGGCACCGCTCTGTTCGAGTCAGAGCAACTGCAGGCTTTTATTTCGGCCAATGAGTGGCGAGCGGAGCACGCAGAATGCATCTCCATGGGCCCGGTTCGAGTGCCCGCCCCCTGGCAGCGAAGGGATCGACGCGACGGGGGCAGCCCCTTGCCGAGCTGGCCAGCCCGATCGGGGCCGCCGCTGGTAGCTTTTCTTCAGGTTCAAACCCAGGGCGGTAGTGCTGCCCGCGCGCCCACCAATGGCCTTTCCAGCTCTCGAGGCTTCAGATGAGGCCATGCACCATCGCTGGCTAATGCGACCGTGCATGCTCTGTGGCGCTGAAACGTTTCAGGGTTGCCTGGGTGGGCGGGCAGGCGGCGGGCCGCGCCTCCTTGTCGCCGATCTTTCCATGGAGTTGCGGATCTGTGGCGCCGCGGATCTTTTCTCATCCGAGCGATGGCTGGCAAGGCAGACGATTCTGGTATGTGGGAAGTGCCTGCGGGGCGTGCTCGCATGCTTGCTTGCAGGGGGATTCTGTGGGTTTGCCCTCCCAGTCGTGCCTTCTCTCCGCTTGGTGTATCGCAGTGGATCATTGCCAAAGAGGTGACGTGCGCCAGTCGGACTTCGCTCGTCGAGGCTGCTCGCAGCACGCTGGTGAGACGCCGCGTAGACTGCGGCCTCGCGGCGTCGGCGGGCTGCAGGGGTAGCCAGGCTATTCGGGGGGTCCCCCGTGAGGAAAGGGTACCTGGGCAACGCGCTCCGCTCTGTGTCGTGTGTAATGCGAAGGAGGACGAGTCCCCGTCGTGCCGTTGTCCACGGCGCTTCCGCCCCAGGCCCCCGCCCGTCTACGGGCCGGTCAATGTTTTTCCCGCGCGGGGAAGCGAGGCCGATCAAGTGTGCGGGTGCGAAGTCGTGCAACGATAGGGGGCACGAGCGCTTTCTGAGGATTCGGCCTGGCCCGCACCTATCCTGGGTTGCGCGGGTTTTCTGGGGGTCTCGCCCTGCCCGCGCCCATCCGCTCTTGTTGTGGGGCTGGCCCTGGGCGGGTCCCCCCGCCCTGGCGTCGCTGCCCCTCGGCCCTCCTCCCACGCTTCCTGCTCGCTCTCCTCCTGTCCTGGTTGCGCCTGCGCATTCTTTATGATTTGGAGAGCGCCTTTGCGTCTCTTGCCCCGCGACTTCGTCGCTAGTTCTTTGCTGCGCGCCACCTGTGCGGCTCAGCCGCCGAAGGTGTCGGACTTCTTCTGGCGCCCTGCCTTCGTGGCGCGCGGCGTGCCCCGCGCTGTTGCCGAGTGCGTCCGGCGCGTCCTCGCGACTTTGCCGCGCTGGGCAGTGTCGTGCCTTCCGATCGGCACTTTCGGCAGCCTCGCGACTTTTCCCGGAGTTTGTCGCAGCTTGTCTGGCTCTCCCCAGGGGCTGCAGTTTGTGTTTGCCGCGGGCTGAGTTTTCGCTTGAGGCGGCGCACTCCTGCCGCCGCCCGAGCAGCTGCGCGTGCCGCGCTTTTCTGCTTTCTTTTCTGGGCGTGTTCCTGTGTCGGCTAATTTTGCCCAGCTCTGGGGATCTCCCGCGTCTGGTAGGTCCAGTGCGCGGCTTCAGCCTGCTGCCCCGCCAGATCTTTGTCGTGCTCTGGCTCGGCCGCATGTCGCCTCGCCCTTCGTTGCTCCCTTCGATTTCTGTTCCGTTTGTCTACGATGGCGAAGGCGGCTGCGTGACCGTTTCTCCGCTCATCGGTGCCACTACAGGGACGCAGTCGACCGTCTGTCTGTGCGTTTTCTGCCTTCTGCTTTGTTTGTTTTGCTCGCTCCTTATGTAGCGCGTGTTCCGCGCTGTTTGTGTACCCTGTCCCCTTCCCCCCTTACCGGCCGCTTCGCGTCGCCCCGCCAACCGGTTGGTTTGGCAGCCTCAAAAGCTCTTTCCGCTGCCATCGTTGCTCGTTTGCTTAGTCAGTTGCATTGGCACCAGAGTGCTCGCGTTCCATGTTGCCAGGAGCTGAGCTCGCTAGGACGTGCTCCTCGGTTTTCTGGCCGCTGCGCTCTCGTGTTTGGCGGCTCTCGTGCTGCGCTTTCGACCCATCTGCTGCCCGCGCCAGCGGCATGCAGACGCGCTGTATCAGTCCGTCCAGACGGCCCGACGGCCCGATCATGCCACGTGCAGGTGCGCGAGGGTAATCGAGCTTCGCGCCTTTGATAGGAGCGGTGCCATTTCCCGATATATGCCGCGAGGACAGGAATATATTCTCGCATCGCGAAATCAACTGGTCCAGATGACATGCATAGGCTGTTCTGGGCAGGGGGATCTCGAACACGATCGAGACGCACGCGTCGGTTGCTAGATGCTCCTGTCGCTGCTGCCATTCCAATCATTATTATCTTTCCCTCTCGCCTCCGTGTCCTCTTTCGTGGGGGCGAAGTAGACGGGGATTCGAAGTATGTGCAAGGATGTCATTTGGTTCGAGCTGTATTCCAAGCAGGGTTTGCTCGCGCTGGTTGAGCAGTGATGAAGACGGTCGGTTACACAGACTTGGGGGTGGCTGGTGGAGGAAGACGACGAGGATGGAGGTGGAGGTGGATGTGGAGATGGCCTTGGGGAGGGGAGGAAGAGGATTAGGAGTAGGAGGGCGAGGGACAAGGAGAAAACGAGTAGGACAATTTTTTTGGAGGGAGGAGGATTTGGTCGGCAGTGGTGACGAGGGCCTTCTGCTTGGGAAGAGCGACAGACACCGAACGGCGTGCACGAGAGCAGGGCACGTCTTCTCCAGTGGACCAATTGGAAGCTCCCCCCAACCTCTACAGACGAAGGCCGTCGCGGTTTCTTCCCGTGGGGAGTGTGACTGCTTATTGGCGTTACAGGGGGGAGGGGTCGTATGCCATACGGTGATACAACCGAAGTGCGAGTTCATATTCGACGTCCAGCTCACATTTCGCATGGGGTCTGACATCATATGAACATGGCGCGATCCTAAGCATGGGTCGTCTTTCTTACAATGCAAGTCGGATCAGTTTAGAGCACTGCAATACTGCTAAAGAGTGATTGGAATTTATTGGCGTTGCTAGACATTTGGGTTGCTTTGCGTGGACTGTCGTCGTTTGTCCTGGTGTGGCATCACTTGTCGTCTCTGGCGTTGTCTGATATTGCTTCGCATTGCTTGGCATTGCTTGCCCTTGCTTGTCATTTCTTGGCATTGCTTGGAATTGCTTGGCTTAGCTGGGCATTGTTTGTCATCGTTTGGCATTGGTTGGCATTTCGAGGCAGTTTTGTTCATTTCCGTGGCATAGCGTGGGCATTCAAATCTGCGGCCGGCCACATTTGGGTCTGCTGCAACTCGCAGTCTTAGCGTCGACGTCTGCAACAGGACAAAGTCTGATCCGTCGCAAATCGTTGATTGGAGTGGTTGATCATTTGTGTCGAATCTAGTTTTGTTCGGTAGCACTTTATCGTGTCTTATCGTTGAGTCTGGTCGCGTGCTGAAATTTGGAGACAAGTAAACGGGGTAAGTTTTCGTATGACATGCTGCTTTGACGTACTTTCAACATGTTATGTGCGTTTGGAAAAATAACATGCGTGACTCATATAGGCTTGATCGTACTATATGCTAATTGGAGTGGCGGTAGTTGTAGTGGGGGTGGTGGACTTCGCTGTAGGATTGCCGTAGTCTGCATACGCAGGTTTTCGTATCAACACCAGGTGTATTGACCGTGGAGACCAGTTTCGTGTCACACAGAGGGTGTCTGGAAGACATGGTCGAAAACATTGCCGTGGCATAATTATCGAAATCAGGCGCTTCGTTTACTGACCGATATTCGTCTTCCTCGCCCTTCGCCCCCCATGACACCACACTTGCTGACATGCAACACACAATGGGCACATCTTCATGTTCAGTGCAGCATGCACTTGCAACATATGCCTCTACGTGGTATGGTAAAACCTGTGTGCCCACGTTCGACCAGGGACGTACTACGCATGGCTGTATACGTTATCTAGTGGCCTTCGGCCCACTTCGCCACCCCGTGCCTAGGGTGTAGGTCAGAGGCCTTTTGGGTGCGGGGGAATCTCTTGGGAGGCCTCTCGGGAGCCTCTTGGAGACGGCTCTGGGGCCTCTCGGGGGCCCCTTCGTGGCTTCCTTGGGCCTGCTTTGGGCCTCTCTGTGGCCTTCTGGAGCTTCTGGGAGGCTTCTCGGGGGCCGGCTGGCGGTCTCTGGGGTCGTCTTGGGGTGGAGGTGTTCCCCGCTGTGACCTCTCTTGTGCTCCTCTTGTGCTCCTCTTGGGGCTTTCTTGGGCCTGCTTGGGCAGTCTTGGGACCCTCGTGGGCCGTCTTGCGGCCCTCTTGCGCTGTCTGGGGGCCCTCTTGAAGGCCTCTTGGGCCGTATGGGGGCGATCTTTGGGGCCTCTTGGGTTGTCTTGGAGCGTCGAAGGCAAGAAAAAGCGAGGACGCCAAGCTCTTTCAACAATCTAAGGGAATCTGCCAATTTTGGCCTCTCTGGGCCTTTTTGGCAGGCGTCTTGGGCCGCCTGGAGGCCAACTTGATTATCTTCAGCGATCTTTCGGCGACTGGTGCCTCTTGGACGTCTTGGGGCCTCTTGGGCGCCCTTCTGGCCCGTCGGGGGCCCTCGGGCCTCCGAAAAAGTTGTGCGAGAGCATGCACCAGGCCCCTGGAGAGCCGCCACGCTCTCCGGGGAGTCCAGCACCTTGGGGTCTGCACCTCATCTTCGTTCACTCAGGACTGGGGACGGAGAACTCCAAGGGACCTGATGACCTTCCAACTCGTGCCTCCGGGCACAGTGGCGGAAAAGTTAGATCCTCTTACATGTAGCGATCTACAGTGCAATCGCGTAGCATGCGCTGCTTTCTTTGTTTGCTATGCATATACATGTGCACATACATGTATATCTACATGCATATACAGGTGTTTACAGGTTTATAACGTGCTCATGCATGCATACCTTCACATACGATACATGAGGGTTGCAATGCACGCCGTGCGTGCATGGGTGGGCATGTGCGTATACGCATATGTGCAGATAAGATCAAGCGCGTCTTCAAGCAGAGAACACCTGCAACCCAAAAGAGACACTCCGTACATTTGACGTCACGGCATGGCGCGACATGGCCCCCGGATCTTTTGAATTCTCGACCTCGTCCTGGGGGCAGCTTTCTCGTGAGGAGGAGGAGGACGTGGAGAAGGAGGAGGAAGTGGAGGAGGAGGAGGAGGAGGAAGAGGAGCAGGAGGAGAAGGAGGAGCAGCAGGAGGAGGAGAAGGAGGAGGAGCAGGAGGAGGAAGAGGAGGAGCAGGAGGAGGAGGAGGAGGAGGAGGAGGAGGAGGAGGAGGAGGAGAGGAGGAGGAGGAGGAGGAGGAGTGGAGGAGGAGGAGGAGGAGGAGGAGGAGGAGGAGGAGGAGGTGGAGGAGGAGGAGGAGGAGGAGGAGGAGGAGGAGGTTGATCTGACCTTCCTGGTGCCCGAGCCGGGCGTCTGGGGCCGCCGACGGGAGCACTAGGCGCCGTGGCCCCCCCGTGGCGGCAGCAGAGATCCGGGTCCGATGCCCCCCGCGCTGGCTTTGGGGGCCTACCACTCGATCTTCCAAGCCTGCGACAGCTCCTCCTCCTCTCCTTCTCCTCCTCCTCCTCCTCCTCCTCCTCCTCCTTTCCCTCCTCCTTCTCCTCCTCCACTTCCTCCTCCTCCTCTCTCCTCCTCCCTCCTCCTCCACCTCCCCCTCCTCCTCCGCCTCCTCCTCCTCCTCCTCCTCCTCCTCCTCCTCCCACTCCACCTACTCCTCCACCTCCTCCTCCTCCTCCTCCTCCTCTTCCTCCTGCTCCTCCTTCGCCTCCTCCTCCTCTTCCTCCTCCTTCTCCCCCTCCACTTCCATCTCCTCCTCCTCCTCCTCCTTTTTGCCTACGCGGGCCGCCGCGCAGCGGCTGGCTGGTCGGGGGCCGAGGGCCGGGGCGGCGGAGGCCGGGGCTGGGAGGGGAGGGGGGGCGAACCGCAGCTCCCGAAGAGCGCAAGCCGAAAAGAAAGCGGCAGGAGGCCAGCCGAGGGGAGGGGCCCAACGCCTAGAAGGAGCCAGTGCGAGGACGCCAGGGCGGCAGCCAGCAGGGAGGAAGACGAGAAGCGGGCCACAACTGAACGCGAACGCAGCGAACGAGGACAGCAAGGGCGACAGCACAAGACAACGAGACAGCCGACCACGACACGAACGCCGTTGAGCCGAGCGACAGAGTCCGAAACCCAGACACCGCAGCACGAACCTCCTCCTCCTCCTCCTCCTCCCACTCCACCTCCTCCTCCTCCTCCTCCGCCTGCTCCTCCTCCTCCGCCTCCTCCTCTTCCTCCTCCTCCTTCCCTCCTCCAATCCTCCGTCCTCCTACGTCTCCCTCTCTAATCATCCTCTTCAGTCCTTAGCGGTTTCAATTCGACGCTGGGGTATCGGGCACCTCCGCTGGGGTTCACTTGGCTTCAGACGCCCTTCAAGTTCTGAGCCCCAGCCGACGTTTCAGAAGCCTGACCTGCAGGGGGAGGGTTCACATGTGGTTGCCCACCAAGCCTCGATCCTCTGGGGGCTCCCGCCCGATCGACCTGTGACGGTCCAGGCCCTAGTCGAGTTGCCGTGACGTCGCTCCTGCTCCTTCAGGCTGATGCAGTTCGATGCTTCTGAATTCGGCCGAAGTCACCAGTGGCAAAAGTACCACTACCATCAGCTAGGAGGGTGGCTGTCCCACCCTCTCGAGCTGGTGGCACCTCGTTCCGGGAATGCCTCCAGAGGGTTCCCAGAAGGAGGTGCCACCAGCCCCACGGGAGGGAGCGGCCACCCACCTAGCTGGTGGTAGTGGTTGTTTTTGTCTCTCCGGACGAAAGATCCCAGATTTATCCCTGGCTGATTTTGTCCCCGTCCTGGCTTCGTCTCTCTCTGGGAGCTCCCGCCTCCCGCTTGGGCTGCCCTCCAGCTGGGATGCGCACCCTGAGATCCTTCAGTTCAGCGATCTGGCCCTTGAGCGTCTCCATGGCGACTGGGGAGGCGAGGGTTACTGAACTGATGGATTTCGGTGTCCTGGCATACCGGAATCCATCAGTTCAGTAATCCTCGCTTCCCCAGTCGTCATGTAGACGCGGCGACCGCTGGTTTCGCCGACGGCTGGTTTCGCCCAGCTGGTTTCGACCAGCTGGTTTCGCCTGGCTGGTTTCGCCGCCTGGTGAAACCAGCTCCGTCGGCGAAACAGCTCCGTCGGCGAAACCAGCTGCCGTCGGCGAAACCAGCTGCCGTCGGCAAAACTGCCCGACCCGACCCGCCCGCTAGGGTCCGCCCGCCCGACCCGACCCGCCCGTTAGGGCTCGCGCGTGCTCGGTCGAGCGTGCCCCACACTTTTACTGTCCCGCCCGCCCGACCCGACCCGCCCGTTAGGGCTCGCGTCGCCGAAACCAGCGGGGGGAAACCAGCGCCGGCGAAGCCAGCCGCCAGCGAAACCAGCTCATGCCAGAGACGCTCGGGGGCCAGATCGTTGAGCTGAAGGATCTCAGGAGGCGTAAGTGGTAGGGAGCGGCGCGCCAGGCGGGCGGTGCCGGGGCGATGTACGCCAACCCCTACGCGCCCGCGGCGCTGCCGCCGCCGGGCGCCGGCCCCGGCCACGGCCCTGGCGGTTTCGGAGGTGGCGCGTCCGCTCCTCGCTTTCATTCACCGAGCGCGCTCCGCTACCCGTAGAATGCCTACTCGCCAGCGTCTGGAAAAATATACGTTTGCTTCGGTGGAATTTGCCGTAGACCCCCTCGGCGGATCCAGGCCATTTGCGAGTAGTGACTTTGCGAGTAGAGGAACGCGCTTGTCGATTCATCTTTCTGTCACCAGCAGCCGCTCAGGACAGAACGCAGCGAGTCAGCGCTGGAGCCGTCCGGGGGTCCGAGGTGGCCCAGCACTGGTTCCGGCCAGCAGGCAGGGGAGGCAGGTTCGAGTTGTTGGGATGCGGGCAGTTTTTTGGGCCCTAGGACCGTCGAGAACGGATCCCGCTTGGAAATCTGCACCAGATGGACCCTGGGAGGGGTTTGGTGACCGATGTTGAGCGAATTCGGCTTCATCCCCTCCTCCTGATCGATTTTCTTGGGTCCCAACCAGTTCAAATCCTCGGGCCGCCTCCAATGTTCTTCGTTTTGTTACAAGCAGCTGCTCAGGGCAGAACGCAGCGGGTCAGCTTCCTCTTGCCGGCCTCCTTCCCTGCCTCCCTTCCCGTTTTGCTTTTGCTTGCACCCTGTTGCCTCTCTCGATCTCCTCGCATTCTTCCCCTTGCCTCCCCTGCTGTTTCCTTCTGATTCCTCCTTGAAGCCCCACCCGATGCTTACAGGCACCGGTGACTGCAAGCTTGGTGTGGTGCACGCGGGGTCGCCTGGCAGAGGGCCCGTCCATGCCCTGCACAGGCGCCCTGCGGGGCAGGCCATGGGGGAGGGCTCCATGGGCCAGCGGGCGTGCCTGGCGTGGTGCCCACAGCGTCGCCGTGTCCGGGGCCTGCGCTGCTGCCGGCGCCTGCAGGCCAGAGGTCCGATGCCGCGCAGCCAGACGGCCCGGCAGCGGGGCGAGAGCCGCGCGCTCCCGCCACGGGCGACCTGCGCCACCAGGCTGGCGGCGAGCAGCGCAGCGCCCAGCCCAGCCACGGTATTGGCCAGGCAGCACCGAGCAGGGCGACGCTGGACCCGTCTATCATGCAGAGCGCCGCTGGGCGAGTCAGCGGGTGGTAAGAGCCAAGCCTTCAATGTCGGCATGGGCATCGTTATCGTCCGCATCGGGTCATTCAGATAATGCTCCCCGCTTCCCAAGTTGCAGCGCTGCCCAACTTGCAGCGTTGCAGCCTCGACCGCCCCGACCCCGAGGCCGCGCCACCTGCCTCGGGCGAGGCCCCAACGAGAGGCCAAGCTGAACGTCGAAACTCGGTTCCCGACGATCACCCGCATGGCTGCCCTTCCTGGAACGGGAGCGCAGACCCTCGCGAGACCAAGTCCCTTCCCGCTCCATCCACGCCCGACTGCGGGCTCGGCGGCCCAGGGCCCCTTCCCATGCAGTCTTCCGGCGTCTAAGAAGTGTCGATTGGTGGGCCTGTCTTCCACCACATCACCACCATAAGTTGGATGGGGGGAAGGAGGAGGACGTGGAGGAGGAGGAGGACGAGGAGGAGGACGAGGAGGAGGAGGAGGAGGAGGAGGAGGAGGAGGAGGAGGAGGAGGAGGAGGAGGAGGAGGAGGACCCCCTCCACCTCCAACTTATGGTGGTGGTGGTGGTGGTGGTGGAAAACAGGCCCATCATCGATGGCTCCGCCACTCACACGGCTCCGCGCTCCTTTGGCGGTCTCGCTCAGGATGCGATTTGCGCGAGGTACCCGCCGGATGAGCTGGCTCCGATTGTGCGCACTTGTCACTTGTGAGCTCTGCTCGCGCGAATATGTGGCTGCTTAATCCAATCCGAACGCGCTTATCGCCGAGCACGTTGTTTCGTGTTTCGTTTAGCGGGCCAGGTCAAGTCTGCGGCATGCATCCCGAGGCGGGGTATGCACGTCCGCAATGATACCCTTTCCTCATTATTCCCTCCAGTCTGCCTCCCTGCTTCCCGATCTGGCTTCATGGTATATTATGCACTGCCTGGCACCATCTGGCCGTGTGCCAGGTGCCAGAATGGCCTATGAGCATTGGCGGCGCCGACTTCCCCCGGCCCGTCGTACGTGTTCGGGGACCTGACGGGCGGTGCCCATTTGCTGAGCGCCATTCGTCGATAGACCCGAGACGTAACCCTGCATAGCCAGCCTGTTTCCCGAGGGCCTGCTCGTGTCTCCGCCGCTGAGGCAGAGGCTGGTGGCGCCTGTTCCGTTGTGAAGCTTGCATGCCGCACGAGCACGAGAATTGTGTGGTCCCACTGTGAAATCGGCCCTCCTGTTTTCCGGAGGTCGCCGGCCAGACCTTGTTTTTTCCACGGATGTATGGCCAGTTGCTGCAAGCGGAGGTTGGGCCCTCTGTGCCCCTGCTACGTCGACAGGAATCGGTCGGAATCTCGCCGCCTCTTCCTCCCTGTTCGTCTCCCAATCCCTCCTTCTCCCTCCCCTTCCTCCTCTATTCCCATCACCCCTCTCCTCTATTCCCATCCGCTGCCCCCACCACTCGCATCCTCTCCTCCCTCCTCCCCCTTCCATGCGCCTCATTTCCCTCCTACTTCTCCATCCTTTTGGCTGGCTCTCGACTTAGCTCCGCGCACATTCGTTTTCAACGCTTGCAGCAGTTTCACGGATGGAGGAAGGGTTGTTTTTAAAAGGTGGTTCTCGCTTTGGCGCCGCGCACATTCGTGTGGAAACATTGCAGCAGTTTCACGGACGGAGGGCGGGTCGTTTTCAACATGCGGTTCTCGCTTCAGGCCGCGCACAATCG
Organism: Prorocentrum cordatum; assembly: GCA_963575745.1. Lineage (NCBI taxonomy): Eukaryota > Dinophyceae > Prorocentrales > Prorocentraceae > Prorocentrum > Prorocentrum cordatum. Next base: position 152,838 of record CAUYUJ010014941.1, read on the forward strand.
TTTCAAAGCATTGCAGCAGTGACAAGGAAAGAGGGCGGTTCCTTGAACAAATGTGGTTCTCGCCTAAGCGCCGAGCGAATTTGTTTTCAAAGTCTGAGCAGTTTCAAGGATGCTTGTGGTCGAATTCTCAGGAATCGTGTTCTGGCGCGATGTGGGTCGTCAGGGAGCCTCGCTCGCGCTAATTCGCGGTGTTGAAACCCCAGGATTGGTCTTCTGGCGAGATTTAGGAATACGTATCAGGATGTAGCAGTTATGTTGTTCCGTGGCGTTGAAATTTAGGAACGGTCCTCTGGCACGACCGAAGATTCTCATACGTTGGTCGTCTAATGGGCATCTTCCCACAATGACAATACCTTCTCTCAGGGACCTATGTTGAGTGAACTATGAGGGAGGGTTTATTGCAACATCGTTGATGCCTCTTGGGTCCACCCTGGTCCTCCTCCTTCCTCCTCCTCTTCTTCCCTCGTCCTCTTCTCTTCTCATCTTCCCCGCTCTTCCCCTTATTCTCCCTCCTACTCTTCTCCCTACCCTCCTCCTTCCTCCTCCTCATCCTCGCCCCTCATCTCCCTACCTCCCGCCCTCCCTCCCTCCCTCCCCTCTCCCCCTCCCTCCCCCCCTCCTCCTCCTCCTCCTCCTCCTCCTCCTCCTCCTCCTCCTCCTCCTCCTCCTCCTCCTCCTCCTCCTCCTCCTCCTCCTCCTCCTCCTCCTCCTCCCTCCCCCCCTACGCCTGCACCTCCCTGAGGTGCCCCCGAGGCGCGGGAGTTCATGACGTGCCCGCCTTCGCACGTCGCCTTTCTCTCCGGCAGCCTCCACAAGCTGCGCGCGGACAGCGGCGGCACGGGATGATGATGCTGCTGATGACGCTGATGATGGTGGTTGCGCTTCTGCTGCTGCTGATGAAAAGGATGCTGCTGCTGCTGCTGCTGCTGATAGTGAGAATAACAATGGGGATACTGATGATGATGATGATGATGATGATGATGATGATGATGATGATGATGATGATGATGATGATGATGATGATGATGATGATGATGCTGATGATGATGACGATGATGATAACGATGGTGATGATGATGATGATGACGATGATGATGATGCTGTTGATGATGATGACGATGCTGATGAACATCATGATGATGCTGATGATGATGATGATGATGAAGAGGATTGTGATGCCGATGTTGACGATGATGCTGGTCGTTCTGATGAGGACGGCGGTGACGGAGGTGGTGATGATGAGGAAGATGATGCCGATGATCATGGTGATGATGGATGACGGCCACGGTTCTGGTGGTACTGATGGTGAGGTTGTTACTACTTCAGGTGCTGATGACGATGCTGCTGCTGCCAAGGATCACTACGCTATCAATGAGGGCAATGATGACGGTAATGATCCTGAGTAGGATGATGGCTCATACCATAATGGCGATGGTAATGGCGAGGGTGCTGATGATGATGATGATGATGATGATGATGATGATGATGGTGGTGGTGGTGATGAGGATGGCGATAGTGATGGTGATGATTACGTACTGTGATGATGAGGATGGCGATGACGATGACGATGATGCTGATGATGATGACGACGATGACGATGACGATGATGCTGATTTTGATGATGCTTATTCTGCTGGTGATGATGGTGGTGCTGGTGATGGTACTGATGATGATGATGATGATGACGATGATGGCCATACTCCTATTCATAATCATGATGGTGGTGGTGATGAGGATGGTGATGTGGATGGTTATGACACTGCTGATGATTTGATGCTGCTGAGGAGGAGGAGGACCATGAGGAGGATGATCATGATGATGATGATGATGATGATGGTGATGATGATGATGATGATGGTGATGATGATGATGATGATGATGATGATGATGATGATGATGATGATGATGATGATGATGATGATGATGATGATGATGATGATGATGATGATGATGATGATGATGATGATGATGATGATGATGATGATGATGCTGATGCTGATGCTGATGCTGATGCTGATGCTGATGCTGAATCTGATGCTGCTGTTGAGGAGGAGGACGAGGAGGAGGAGGACGAGGAGGAGGAGGACGAGGAGGAGGAGGAGGAGGAGGAGGAGGAGGAGGAGGAGGAGGATGGGGTGAGGATGGGTGGGTGGGTGGGACGATGGAGGGCGGGCGAGAACCTGGAAGAAGAAGAAGGATAATAATAAGAAAAAGAAAAATAGTAATAATAAGAATAATAATAAGAATACGAATAATAATAATAATAATAATAATAAGAAGAAGAAGAAGAAGAAGAAGAAGAAGAAGAAGAAGAAGAAGAAGAATAAGAAGAATAAGAATAAGAATAATAATAATAAGAAGAATAAGAAGAATAATAATAATAATAATAATAATAAGAAGAAGAAGAATAAGAATAATAATAATAATAAGAATACTAATAATAATAATAATAATAATAATAATAATAATAATAATAATAATAATAATAATAATAATAATAATAAGAATAATAAGGATACTAATAATAATAATAATAATAATAATAAGAAGCATACTAATAATAATAATAAAAAGAAGAGTTAGATGAGGAGGAGAAGGGACGGACGAGTAGGATGAGGACGGGAGGGGGGTGGGGGGGAAGGGAGAGTGTAATGGCGGATATAGAGCAGGCGTTGGAGGAAGTACTGGGAAGGGAGGGAGGGAGGGATGGAGCGAGGAGGAGGAGGAGAGGACGAGGAGGAGGATGAGGAGGAGGGGGAGAAGGACACGTATAAACCCAAGACGCATCCACGGTGCTGCAGTAAACTCTGCCTCCAAGTTCCCTCCACATAAGCTCCTATAAGTGTTATTGCGAAGGCCTTACGGTCGGTGCCGCCGACCCTGAGGTTGGGGAGGAGGGCGCGGAGCATGGGGAGGAAGATGAAGAAGAGGCGGATGAGGAGGAGTAGGAGCACAGGGGGGGAATGAATCGGAGGAGAGCGAGGCGAGCAGGGTCGCGGGGGGGGCACGAAGGAAGGGCAGGGGCGAATAGAGCGTGGCGATCACGAGGAGGAGAAGGAGGGAGATAATGGCGAGCATGTTGACGACGTTGACGACGACGCCAGTTGCCTGGCGACTTCCAGGCTTCGTTCGCTGTTTTGAAGCTAGGTTCGGTATGTTGGGCATCTGGGAGGCCACGGAGGTGTGGCTAGATTTGATGGGCGCTGGGGCTGGGACCTGGGCCAGGAAAGGGGCTGGAGGGCCAGGGCCGGGGCCGGGGCCGGGGCCGAGGCTGGGGCCGGGGCCGCGGCCAGGGCTGGGCCGGGGCCAGCTGGCCGGGCCGGGGCCAGGGCCGGGGCCAGGGCGGGGCAGAGGCCGGGACCGGGTCCGGGGCCGGGGCCGGCGGGGTGGGAGCCGAGGCCGGCCAGGGCCGGGGCCTGGGCCGGGGCCAGGGCTGGGACTCGGGCCGGGGCCGGGGCCGGGTCTGGCCGAGGCCGGGGCCAGGGCCGGAAGCGGTTCTGCGGATGGGGCTCGACTGGGGCCGGGGCCGGGGCTGGGGCGTGGTAGAATGCTTCGCGTGAGTCTCTGTGTGGGGCCCGGGACCCCCGTGCAGGGGGGGAGTCGTGTCTGAGGGGGGACCCCCCGGGGCCCCCCCCAGGACCTCCTCCGGGACCCCCTCCCGGGACACCCCTGGGACCTCCCCTGGGACCCCCCCCGGCGGGGGAGGGATCAAAAGGAAGGGGCTTCTCTTCGACTCAATGACAACGTTGCTCTTGAGGGGAAGGCCTTGGAAAAGCGGCGGGGGCGCGGCAACGGACCCATTGAAGAAGATGGAGGGAGGACGGGCTCAGGGAAAGGGGGAGTGCATGGACAGGAGTCGAGCGGCCCAGGGAAAGGGTGGGCGCAGGGACAGGAGACGACGGAGACGACGACGAACGAACGACGGGAACGGACAAGCCCCTCACACGCGCCGACGCAGGGTCGGCGGATTTCCATTGCGAGTAGAGTTTTCGTCGGAAGACAACCGTCTGAAAATCTATACCGTGTCAAAGCGCCATTCGGTCGACCTCAAGACCGCACATCAACGGCACTGTGGTGACCTGGCGATCCTAAACCGTGTCAGAACATTCCGGGGACGTCAATAATGTGAACCAACGTAATTGTCGCGCCTTGACAAGCTGAAATCGTGCCAACACATCAGTATTCTTAGGCACCCGCCATACGAATCCTTGAGCTGTCGCAAATTGTTAGGTGAATGTGTACGGTGCTAAGGCGACAACCGCGTTTTGAGAAGGACACATCTGCAAGTTTTTTGTTTTCCTTTTTTGTTTGTGTGTGTGTGTGTTTCTATATAAGCCATATCTTTTAATAAAGCATCGTCGCAGTCGCATTCGCAATGACAGTCACAGTGGCAACGGCCTTAGGATCCAATGGAATCCTAAGGATTCCTAGGGATTCCTAAGGCATCCTTAGGCATCCTTAGGAATCCATAGCTTGGGAAACCTTAGGAATCCTTAGGAATCCTGATTCCTAGGGATGCCTGGGGATTCCTAAGGATTCCTAAGGAATCCTAAGGATTCCTGAGGATTCCCGAGGATACTTAACTATGCCTACGGATTCCTGAGGATGCTTACGGATTCCCAAGGATTCCTAGGGATTCCTAAATATTCCTATGGCTTCCTACGGATGCCTCAGCCTGCCTCAGTTTCAGCCTCAGCCTCAGCCTGCCTCGGCTTGCCTCAGCCTCAGCCTCAGCCTGCCTCGGCCTCAGCCTTAGCCTGCCTCAGCCTCAGACTCAGCCTGCCTCGGCCTCAGCCTGCGTCAGCCTCAGCCTCAGCCTGCCTCAGCCTCAGCCTCAGCCTCAGCCTCAGCCTGCCTCGGCCTCAGCCTCAGCCTCAGCCTCAGCCTCAGCCTGCCTCGGCCTCAGCCTGCCTCGGCCTCAGCCTGCCTCAGCCTCCCCCCCTCCCCCCCCCTTTCCCCCCCCCCATTCAGCCTCACCTTGTCTCAGCTTCGGCCTGCCTCGGCCTCATCCTCAGCCTCAGCCTCAGTCTCAGCCTCAGCCTGTCTCGGCCTGAGCCTGCCTCGGCCTCAGCCTCAGCCTGCCTCAGCCTCAGCCTCAGCCTGCCTCTCAGCCTCAGCCTGCCTCAGCATCAGCCTCAGCCTCAGCCTCAGCCTGCCTCGGCTTGCCTCGGCCTCAGCCTCAGCCTGCCTCGCCTCAGCCTCAGCCTGCCTCAGCCTCAGCCTCAGCCTGCCTCAGCCTCAGCCTCAGCCTCAGCCTGCCTCAGCCGCAGCTTGCCTCAGCCTCAGCCACAGCCTCAGCCTCAGCCTCAGCCTGCCTCAGCTTCAGCCTCAGCCTCAGCCTGCCTCGGCTTACCTCAGCCTCAGCCTCAGCCTGCCTCGGCCTCAGCCTGCCTCGGCCTCAGCCTCAGCCTCAGCCTGCCTCAGCCTCAGCCTCAGCCTGCCTCGGCGTGCCTCAGGCTCAGCCTCAGCCTGCCTCGGCCTCAGCCTGCCTCGGCCTCAGCCTGCCTCAGCTCGGGCATTCAAAATATGGCACAGGAATGGTGTTCTGGGAACACGAAGATCACGAAGTGGCCCACAGTTGTATCCGGGCAATCAAAATGTGGTACATGAGTGGTGTTCTGGGAACACGAAGAACACGAAGTGGCCTACAGTTGGCGCCGGGCATTCAAAATGTGGCATGGGAATGGTGTTCTGGGAACACGGAGAACACGAAGTGGCCTACAGTTGGCTCCGGGCATTCAAAATGTGGCCTGGCAATGGTGTTCTGGGAAGACGAAGGACACGAAGTGGTCTACAGTTGGCTCCGGGCATTCAAATTGTGGCCTGAGAATGGTGTTCTGGGAACAGAATCAGATTCCCCTGGCATTCGCCCAGACCCCCCTGGGGAGTCAAGATGCTCTCTTATGACCCCACTAGAAACCTATCAGTCTTCGCTGTTAGGTAAAAACGACCCACCCTCCGTCCGTGAAACTTTGGGGGGAACTCGACAATTTTGCGTGGCGCTACGGCGAGAGCCACATTTCGAAAACGACCCGCCTTCCGTCCGTGAAACTTTGGGGTCATTTTTCAAGACGAAGATGCGCGGCGCTAGGGCGAGAGCCTCATTCTGAAGACCACCCCGTCCTCTTCCGTGCATCCGTTTCCAACTTTCAATCTTTAGGACCAGAAATGGTGAGGTACAGTGGAGGCCCATGCCAAGAAACACCTTGATTGCCTCCAGGGTGCCCTGGGTTTCTTGGGTCTCGATGGTTTTGCTGTGGAAAGCGCGACGTTCCCACACCAAAAACTGAGGGACGTCCTGGGGTCTCAGGGTTGGGTTTCTCGTGGATGGTTTCTTGTGGACTGGCTTCCGCTGTAAATGGCTAGTCTCAGGCGAGCGCCCTGCCCGCCCTACCGACCCGTCTCGGCTCGAAAACAGGGAAGAGCTACTTCCAAGGAAGAGGGATGGAGGGGGGGAGGAGGACGAGGAGATGAGAGGAGGAGAGGACAGGAGGAGGGGTATGAAGTAGGGGGCGGTGTGGTGGAGGGGAGGGAAGGAGGGAGGGAGGGAACGGGGAAGGCAAAGGGCATCGTGAGGGCGCGGGAGAGGGTAGAGAGCTCATAAGGAGGGGACAGGCTCTCAGAAGGCCTCTGGAGGCCCGAGATCCTCCTCCTCCTCCTCCTCCTCGATTTTCTTCCTCCTCCTCGATCCTCGATGCTCCTCCTCGTTTCTCCTCCCCGATGCTCCTCCTCCTCCTCGATCCTCCTTCTCGATCCTCGATGCTCCTCCTCCTGCCTCCGCGGCTCGAGGACACCGGCGCTTTCGTCGACGTGGAGCACGGGTGGCCCGACCAGCCCCGAAAGGTCGTGCTGCGGCTCTGGGGCTCAAGGGACGGGGTTCAATGCAAACGGGGGTCAGCAGGGCACCGGATCCTGCAGGATCCTGCGAAGACCCCCTCTGGCTGACCCAGGTTAGCGAACCGCTAGTGGCCGCGAGGCGGCCGCGCATATTGGCTGACCCGGGTTTGCGAAGACCTGCGTTGCAGTTTTTTTCCTGCATTGCAGTTTTTTGGTTTCCTGCTGATCCGGGTCTGGATTGACCCGGGTCAGAAGATCCCCGAAGTCTGGCCTGGCTTGATCTCATGGCGCCAACATCACAGAGCGGATCTCGTTCGGAAAACGATAGGATGGGCCCGGAGTGTCCTGGAGAAATTCGTTCCGGATTTCGAGGTGAAGTTCGTGCGGATTTTTTTGTTGGCCAGGAGTGACGACCAAAAAAAGAATCCACGCGGAATTCACGTCGTTTTTTACTTGCCGTTTCGGGGTTTTGCGTGGACAGAAATCCGCGCAAAAGTCCGCTGCAACACGTCTGCAAGGTCGGTGCAGTGACTGATCGCACCTGCCCGGGAGGAGGGGTCGAGGATCGAGGTTCGTAGGCCTGTCGCCGAGACGCCCTGGGATGGGGAAGGCGCCCCCCTGGCGCTCGAGAAATCGCCGAAGAGCGGGCCCGGTTCCCCGACTCGGCGGCGAAAGCCAAACCCTATACCCTCGCCGATCAACGATCCAGGCAACTCGATGGGCGGCGGGGTTCGGGATCGGAATTCTTCGAACACGTGGCGACATGTGACCCGGCCCCCGCCCCTCATCGATCCGTGAGATCCGATGGTTTGCGGGGGGGTCGGGTTCGGACGTCGCCATTTCCCCCGTCGGGCGATGTGGCTCTCGCTCTGCGTTCGGGGGGGCTTCTTGATCAGGGCAGCCCACCAGAGACTGGCACCCGCTCGGCCACTTTTCTGGGCCGATGTCTGGGCAGAGGCTGGTTCGAACATCGGGGGCATCCAAGAAGGGGTAATGACCGGTGGGGGGGGTGGATCTCATGGTCGGGGCCATGATGTCTCCGCGGATTTCATGGCCCCTCTTTCTTATTTCAATGCGTTCCCGGCGCGCCCCCCCCCCTGGTCCATGCACATGCCTCGGGCAATGATTTGCGACCCCCCCTCTTGGACGTCCCCCTCTTGGACGCCCCAGAACTTTTTAGTTTATGGGCTAGTCGTTTTGGACCCTCACCCGCTCGGCTAAATTCGAAGGACATTTTCTGAGCGAAGGCGGGTCCTGAGCATAGAGCTCCTATCCGGAGGCCTCCAGAGAATCGTCTGGGGACCTCTGGAGACCTCCAGGGACGTCTGGAGATCCCCGGTGAATTCTGGGGACCTCCTGGGCAGGGGCAGGGAGGAGGAGGGGCAGGAGGATCGGATCGGCATTCCACGAGTTAAGTCGGGCATGTCCCTCTACAGGAGGAAGATTCAAGGATAGCCAAGCAATAGTCTCGTGACGATTTTTCGACTATGTTTCATCATTCCGTGCGCATTTTCGACCATGTTTGTTTTTTCGTTCAAAATCCGCCTGTAGGAGGACATGCCCGACCTGATCCACGAGAGAAGGATCAAGCGGGTGAGCGCCAAACCAATTTGGGCCCGACGGCTGAATGGGCAGGAGCATCTCGTCGCGACGTCTGGGCGCTGCCTGGGAAGCCGGTGAGGGCAGCCCGGAAGGACTGCCCCGAAATCGTCCGTGGACGTCGCCGTCTGGGCGGATTGCGGCCGAGGTGCGCGCCCGGCGGGCGCCAGTGCACGTCTTTCTTATGTGGCTGTTTGGGATCGCAGCTTTCCGTGCATTGGAAGTGTGGGTGTGCAGAACGCGTTCGGCTGTCGCCGCCTACGCCTGCGGACTCTTCTTCCTTCTCCCCACCTCACTCGTCTTCCTCCTCCCGCTCGCCCCCTTCCCCTCCAAGATGTCACGAGAGTTCGCCAAGAGGTCTTCAGATCCTTACACATTAGTTCATGCCAGAGGGATCCATCAACTGCTTGACAGTTCTCCTTTTTCTGGCCGCAGTAATTCAAAGGCGTTCCTGAGAGAGTCTCCTGCCCACTATCGACGACGCCTACGGCGAATCACCGCCGCCCCCTGCCTTTTGGAGTCGCCCGTGTGGCCAAGCGTTGTGGCAAGAGCTCTTCCAAGCTATCCGACCATGCGCTCCCCCAGCCGTTGTGGAAACCCTTGGGGAACACTTGGGGGAGGATGGCGGGGAAGATCAGGAGGAGGAGGAGGAGGAGGAGGAAGACGAGGACGAGGACGAGGACGAGGACGAGGATGATGATGATGATGATGATGATGATGATGATGATGATGATGATGATGATGATGATGATGATGATGATGATGATGCTGATGCTGATGCTGATGCTGATGATGATGATGATGATGATGATGATGATGCTGATGATGATGATGATGGTGGTGGTGGTGGTGGTGGTGGTGGTGGTGGTGGTTATGATGATGATGATGATGATGATGATGATGATGATGATGATGATGATGATGATGATGATGATGATGATGATGATGATGATGATGATGATGATGATGATGATGATGATGTGATGATGATGAGATGAGGAGGAGGAGGAGGAGGGAGGAGGAGGAGGAGGAGGAGGAGGAGGAGGAGGAGGAGGAGGAGGAGGAGGAGGAGGAGGAGGAGGAGGAGGAGGAGGAGGAGGAGGAGGAGGATCAGGAGGAGGAGGAGGAGCAGGAGGAGGAGGAGGAGGAGGAGGAGGGGAGGAGGAGGAGGAGGAGGAGGAGGAGGAGGAGGAGGAGGAGGAGGGAGGAGGAGGAGGAGGAGGAGAGGAGGAGGAGGAGGAGGAGGAGGAGGAGGAGGAGGAGGAGAGGAGGAGGAGGAGGGAGGAGGAGGAGGAGGAGGAGGAGGAGGAGGAGGAAGGGGGCATCTTGGGAGCCTCTGGGTGCACTCTTGGGGCCTCCTAGGAGCTTCCTGGGAGCCTCTGGAGGCATCTTGGGGGCCTCCTTGGGCCTCTTGGGGGTCTTTGGGGGCTTCTCGGGGGCCTCTTCGGCCGTCTCATGTGATTCCTGGCCCGTCTGACGCCGTCGGAAGCCGTCTTGGAGGCCTCTCCGGGCCGACTTGGGGCCTTCTTGTGGTGCTCCAGGGCCGTCTTGGAGGCCATCTTGGACGTCTTGGAAGCCTCTTGGCGCCCATAGAACTTCTGGTGGGGCTCCCTCTGAGGCCACGGTCCGCGGTTCTCGTGAGGGGCTTGCCGAAATGGGTGGGTCGGACGCATGCGGGCGGCGCCCCCGGGACTTTCGGTGGAGCCCCCGACGGGGTCGCAATCCTTGTGAGGGGTGTGTGCCGAAATGTGTGGGTCGGACGCATGCGGGCGGCGCCCCTGGGACCTTCGGTGGAGCTCTCTATGGGGCCACGAAACGTGTGAGGGGTGTGCCATGATGATGACGATGATGATGACGATAGTGACGTTGATGACGTGCGGTCAGCAGAGGCAAGGGTGTGAGGAGGGAAGAGGAAGAGTGGAGGAGGTGGAGGAGAAGGAGAAGGGACTGAAGCGAGAGGAGAGGAGAGAAGAGGAAAGAAGGCGCGGGGACAGTCTCTTCAGATCGAGGACCCAACACCACAGGATGGTTGGGGAAACATGTGCCGTTTTCTCATCGCCAGTAGTCCCCCTCAGGGTCCGACAGCTCGCACCCGTACCCATCAGCACATTCCTCGAACTGCCCTATCCCTCGTCGTCGTCGTCGTCGACGACGACGACGACGCTCTTAGGTCTGAGAGCGTGCTGCGTCTTCTGCCCGTGCACAGCTTGGCCGAGGCCCCAGCGGCGCTCGCCGCGCGAGGCGCGGCCCCTCCCTGCGCGCAGCCCGCTGGCGAGCCGCCTCTTGGGGCCCCCGCCGGAGCGGCGCGGATGGCGGTCGCCCGCCCGGCCCCGTCGGCGCCCGCGCCAGTTGGGCGTTGCGTAATGGGGGGGATCATAAGTGGGGAGGTGGCGAGGGTGGTCCGGAAAGGTACCCAACCGGTACCCGAACGAGCCCCCTGGGGCTCAGGAGGGGCCCGAAAGGGGCACGACAGGGGACTGTTTCTGACCCCCCTAATATTGACCCCCCCATTGAGCCACGCCCAAGCGTTAAGTCGGGCCTGTCCCTCTACAGGAGGAAAATTCAAAAATCCATAAAAATTAGTCGGGGGACGATTTATTGGTTATTTTTGGACCGTTTTTGGTGCATTTTTTGCCCATCTTCTAATTCGTCGTCCAAAATTCCCCCGTAGGGGGACGGGCCCGGCTTCACGCCAGCGGCGCCCCCGCGGGCGCTCGCGGCGCGCGGGCGGGCCTGGGCGGCGCCCCTGCCGCTGGCGGGCCCGCGGGCGTGGCGCCCCGGCGGGCGGCCGCGCGCCGCGGGGGCCCTGGCGGCCTGCCTCGTCGGCGGCCTCGGCGCCCGCCGGCGGGCGCTCGCCGCGGGGGGCCGCCGCTCGCCGCAGCGGTGGCCCCGCGGCGCGAGGCACTCAGGAGGGGAAGCAGCACACAGACACAAGTCATCGCCGGGTCCCCAGAAAATATGGGAAGATATGGGAACCTGGGGGGGGGAAGACGAGAACCCAGAAAAGGTGAGAAGATATGGGGGATCCTGGGATTTGTGTGTACTTCTTTGTGTGTCCTCCCGGGCCCCCTCAGGCACGAGCTGTGCGCGCTCGGCAGGGTCTTCGAGTTCTGCTCGGGGAGCAGAGGATGACAGAAGCAGAAACTTTCTGTGGGCTGAGCGCAGTTCTCGCATCGGCGCCGGAGCCCCTTGGCGGCGCCTCCGGCGCCGCCCCGGGTATCCAGCGCCGATCCGAGGAGTCCGCGCGGATGTCCCAAAGTTGATGTTTATGCTGTTTTTTGTTCCCTTATCTTCAGCGGCATGGGAGGCATGCGCCTGGCCTACCGTGGGGCTGTCGGGCACGGCGCCGTGCTGCCGCAGTGGAGGGCGATGGATATCGACGAGACGTGCTGCAAGGTCTTCTCGCAAATGTTCGGCGCCGACTACGTGAGGGACATAAAGGGGACTCGGCGCTGGGAGTATGCCCCAGGCCAAGACGAGGTCTGGCAAGTCTCGATCGATCGAATGCCCCCAGAGGCGTTCGAGGGCGCGGACCTGTGGCTGATGAGCCCGCCATGCCAACCGTTCACAAAGACAGGCAAACGCGGGGACGACAAAGACCCCCGCTCCGCTTCCCTTCTGCACATGTTGGAGGTGCTGCCACTGCTTAAGCACCCGCCGCGGGCGCTGCTGCTCGAGAACGTGCCGCCGTTCTTTGGTTCCAAGACTCACGAGTTGACGAAGAAGGCGCTGAGACGGTGCGGTGCCGCCTCTGACACACGCTACGAAGTTGAGGAGGTTGTCTTGGACCCCGTCACCTTTGGCTTCCCGAACACTCGCAAGCGCTTCTACCTTTCGGCAGTAGTGGCTGGCGAGGGCAGCGGAGGCGCTGGCGGCGCTGCACAGGTGCCCCTGCCGGGTTTCGACGGCCCCCCGGAGCCGCTGAGACCCGTGCGCGACTTCTGCGGCCCTGGCGCTGATCGGCTGCCAGTGCCAGTGCAGCTGCTTCAGAAGTCCCTGAAGTCAACATCGACGGTGGATGTGGCCACCGGGAGCTCCGTTGTGACCAAGACCTTCACCAGCAATTACGGCAAGCGCGACTTCGGCCTGAGGGGCCTCAGCACAACTGGACCAGTGCTCCTGACGGAGGAGGACGGCCTCACTCCCGCGGAGCACGTGCTGGAGCGCTTCCCCACGCCGAGGGACATAGGCGAGGGCCAGTTCTCGCGGCTGCGCTACTTTGCGCCCAGGGAGGTGATGGCGCTGCAGGGCTTCCCGCCGGACGTGGACCTGCCGCACGAGCTGGGCGTGCTGCACCAGTGGCGCCTCATCGGCAACTCCATCAACGTGGCCGTCGTGCAGCGCCTCCTGGAGCGCCTGCTCGCGCGCATGTGAGGGCGCGGTCCTGGGGGCGCGCCTCGCGGCACCGGCAGGGCGACCAGGCGCGGGTCTGCCCGCGGGCGTCCCCATGGGAGGGCCGGCTGGGGCAGTGTTGAGGCCATCGTGTGCCGTCTTGGCGCGCTCTTGGGGCACCTGTGGGAGTTGTCAACTGCCCTGGGGCAGTTTGGGTGCCATACGTGCAGCTTGTGGGAGCCACCAGGGGCATTTTCCTGGGCCCCCCAGGAAATGTGGCCCCAGCGGGTGCCATCCTAGGATTTTTGTTCCTGGCTAAACCAATTCATATCGGATGCGGAGTATATGGTGTATATTGGTATACACACACATCTATTGGTGTGTGGCTGTGTATATATATATATATATACACATGCGGCCATCTTTCGGGTGATAAGGAGGTTGGTGTGGGGGAGAAAGAACCAACTTACGACAACTGCGATGGCGGTGATGATGACGATGCTGGTGATGCGCCCTCGAGTTGGCGACGGCCCGTAGTGACGATGCTGCGTCGCGATGTGGTCCCACTATCGATCCCACTCGGTAGGCCTCACTATCGATTTCACTATAGATCTCACCACGGGACACCGACTGGACAGCGACGGGACACCGATGCAACACCAACGGGACACCAACGGGACACCGACGGGACGCTGACGGGACACCCACGGGACACCAACGGGACACCGACGGGACACCGACGGGACAGCGACGGGACACCGACGCAACATCAACGGGACACCGACGGGACACCGATGGGACTACGACGGGAGAAAACGGGTGGACAACTGGGCCATTTCCCGCCGACCGCGAGGGAGCGGCGGACAGCGACGGGACACCACGGCGGGACAACCCGGCCACCGCCCGCCCACATGGGAGGGAGGAGGGGCGGTCAACGGCTCTTGACCCTCCCTAGCCGCAGCGGAGTTATTCCTCTCGACTGCCAACGCAGCTTCGCCTCGCCCACACGCGCGACAAGAACCCGAAGCCGAGACCGCTTTTCAGGTTGGGGGCTCTCCGATCCACTTGGATCTTACCCTCAACTTCCGATACACACACATCTGTATGTATGTATGTATGTATGTATGTATGTATGTATGTATGTATGTATGTATGTATGTATGTATGTATGTATATGTATGTATGTATGTATGTATGTATGTATGTATGTATGTATGTATGTATGTATGTATGTATGTATGTATGTATGTATGTATGCATGCATGCATGCATGTATGTATGTATGTATGTATGTATGTATGTATGTACATATATATATATATGAATGCATGCATGCTTGCATGCATGTCAGTATGTATGTTTGCATCCATGTATGTATGTGTGTATGTATGTATGGATGCAGGTATGTATGTATGTATGCATGCACGTATGCGTGTATGTATGCATGCATGCATGCATGTCTGTATTTATATATGCATGCATGCATGTATGCATGTATGTATGTATGTATGTGTGGTTATGTATTTCTGTCATATATATATATATGCATGTATGCGTGCATGTATGCACATACATACATATATATATTTATTCCTGTATGTAGCATGCATGCATGTATGCATGAATACATGTATGTATGCACGCATGCATGCATGTAAGTATGTATGTATGCATGCATGCATGCACGCATGCATGTATGTATGCATGTATGCATGTATGCATGTATGCATGCATGCATGCATGCATGCATGCATGTATGTATGTATGTATGTATGTATGTATGTATATACATATGTATGTTTCGATGTATGTATACAGGTATGTACGAATACACGTATACACGTATGCATGTTTGTTTGTCTGTTCGTAGGTATATAGTTATGCATATATGCATGCATGTATGCATGTAAGGTATGTTTGTAAGGTATACATTGAGGCATACATTAAGGCACGTTTGAATGCATGCATGTATGTATGCATGCATGCATGTATGTATATACGTGCGTGTGTGTATGCATGTATGCATGTATTCATGCATGCATGCATGTATGCATGTATACATGTATGCATGCATGCATGCGTGCGTGCATGCATGTATATATGTAGGTATGTGTGTAGACATGCATGTATGTTTGTCTGTGTGCGTGCGTGCGTGCGTGCGTGTGTGCGTGCGTGCGTGCGTGCGTGCGTGCGTGCGTGCGTGTATGCATTCATGCATGCATGTATGCATGGATGGATTGATGGATACATGTATGTAGTTTTGTATATATGTATATAGAAACTGTTTATCCATATGATAAAACACAAATCTATGTTTTCATAGTTGTGTGCATATTTATATCGACGCGTGAGTCGACGTTAGTCGTGGTTCGAAAGGTGCGCCCATCCTCCCCAATTCCCCATCGCCCAAATAGTGGTCGTATAGGTTGCATGTTACTTGGTGCCACAAGACGTGCCGATCTGCAGGAAACGTTGGCCGTGGAGTCCGCGAGTGCGAGTATTTGCTGCGCCTCCACCCCTCACTCTTCTCCAGCTGCTCCCTTCCTGCTTCCCCTCGGGGTGCGGTTGTTGCGGATCTCTTCCGAGACGATCGCGTACGCCAGTTTTTGGGCAGTGCTTCGAACATCAGCCGGCTGCCTCGGACGATGATTCTGGTTACCCCGATTTTTTTCCAGCAAAAGGCGGTCGATGGATGAGGAGCATCGGGGTCCAGTCTCACCGCTTACGTCAGCAGGATCGAGTAACAAGAACGATCGAACCTGACCTGCCCGTAAGTCCTCACCTTACCTGAGAGTGCGGACGCGCTCCGAGAGTCCCTGAGCTGCGCCGCACGAGTGCCAGCTCATGCCTGTAACGTCAGCCCAGCGAGCACGCGTAAAGCGTTGCCATGCCCAGCTCGGTTTTGAGAAGGCGTGCTGAGAGGCTCTGCGCATTGCCCGCCTCTTTCTTGCTTGAGAAACGGCGGAGTCGACCCGTTGTTCGGAACCTGTCTTGTCCGCGCGAGGTCACCGTCATCGGGAGACCAGAGCAGGTCCACGGTGCCATCGAACGGTGCGCCCAGCGCCGCGGGCTGCCGCTGTAGAGAGGAGCAGGTGACGCAGGAGGGGGTCCATGATGATGCTGTTGCTGCTGATGGGGTGCTGCTGGTGATGATGATGATGATGATGATGATGATGATGATGATGATGATGATGATGATCATGCTGATGATGATGATGATCATGCTGATGATGATGATGGTGATGATGATGATGACTCTGATGAATGCGAAGACGAATAAGACAACGAGTACTCAGAACAATGCGAATACCCTTCATAATACTGCTAACAACAAAACTGCCAATACTCTGATGATGCTGACTCTGATGACGGTGGTGGTGATGATGATGGTGGTGGTGCTGATGATTACTGTGGTGGTGGTGATAATGATGACGACGATGAGGATGCAAATAATGATGCTGATGATGACGCAGGTGATGTTCATGCGGATGATGTCCATGGCGAGGATACTCATGACTCATGAGGGTGACGATGATGATGACGACGACAATGATGATGATGATGATGATGATGATGATGATGATGATGATGATGATGATGATGATGATGATGATGGCGGCGATGATGATGATATGATGATGACGACGATGATGGTGACGACGAGTATGACCAGTATGCTGATTCTGTTGAATGTACCGATGGGGCGGATGGCGATTATGTCATTGATGATGATGATGATGATGATGATGATGATGCTGATAACGACGATGCCGATGACGATGGTGCTGTTGATGATGGATCTCAGATGATGCAGATGGTGATGATGATGATGCTGATGGTGCTTTCAATGATTGGTAACATATGATTCAGGTGAAGATGCTGATGGAGATGATTATGATGATGATGGTGATGATGCTGAGGATTCTGATGGTGATGATGTCGATGCTGACGATGATGACGATGATGACGACGATGCTGTCAGTCATGATGATGATGTTGGTGATGATGATGATGATAATGATGATGATGGTGTTGAGGTTGATGATGATGACGACGATGACGCTGGCGATGGTGATGGTGATGATGATATTGAGGAGGATGAGGATGAGGATGAGGATGCGGATGCTGATGATGATCATGATGCCGATGATGATGAAGATGCTGATGCTGATGATGATGATGCTGATGACGATGCTGATGCTGGTGATGATGATGCTGATGCTGATGATGATGATGATGATGATGGTGATGCTGATGCTGATGATGATGATGATGATGATGATGATGATGATGATGATGTTGATGACGCTGCTGCTGCTGCTGCCGATGATGATGATGATGATGATGATGATGATGATGATGATGATGATGATGATGATGATGGTGTTGTCTTTGTTGCTGTTGATAATAACTTAGCGATCATGATGATGCTGGTGATGATGATGGGTATTCGAACCTATGCCAGGACGGTTGAGGAGTAATGGCATGCACGAGGAGGAGGATAATTGAGGGAAGCGCGTTTTGTTCCGATTCCAAGCCTCTGCATTCTCAATCAGGCATGTGACATGTTTTCTATACGTGTATATATATATATATGTATATCCTGTCCGTGATCTCAGCAATCATGAACGCTCCAATACCGACGAGCATCTTTCACAAACGGTCCAGCTTTTTCCCTCCCGTGCTCGGTTGTCATCTTCAACGCAGTGATACATCTTGGTATTAGATGTTGGCGATCGTCACTGTCAGGGGGCATCGTTATCGGTTTGGCGCCTCCTGGAACTCTTTCCCACGTCGCAGAAACCCTCCAGCTGAGATGCACCGAGGAGGTACTCCGTTTCGTACTTGATGCTTGGTACTACGGCTCCTCAGGAACGCCTTGAATTTCTGACGCTCTAGGCACTCGGCCATCGGGGTGAATTGTTCTTCATCAGTTACAGGCTGCACTTGTGCATCGGCGACGAGGATGACTTGAACCTCCGCTGTCTGTGTCATCGACTTGGTGGCTCAGACATCGTCGTCATTGCAATGTGCGGTGGTGACTGCGTATGTACGGAGGAAGTCCGCTCTTACAGGTGAGTGGCGTGTAGTACTGCGCTGCCTGAGGGTTCGGTGGACGGGCAGCAGGGGGGAGCGTTACGTCCATGCCGCCTGCCTGCAGTTGCCCCCGTGCGCATCTGTCCGCCCGTCGCGGCCGTAGCCGCGTCGCACCACTTCTGGTGCTTTGGCAGCGCTGTCCGCTTCTGGTATCGTTTCCCTGGTGGCTTTGTTGTCATCGTTGTTCCCTTCCGCGCCTTCTAATTTTCTGGGTGCCTGAGAAAAATTTCGCCACCGAGAGGGGGAAACAGAGGGATATAGGAAAATGAGGATGAAGATGAGGAGTTAGACGATTCCAGGAACGACGAGGACAAGAGAAGACACGAACGACGAGGACTTGATGGATGGGCGGAACGTAGGCCAACATGTTACGATGTCCTTCGCTGATGGATAGCATCTGGATGACGGGGAGGCGAATTAATGGACAGGATTTGGATGGTCAGGTCATGTACGAGTGTTGCAACGGCGCTCTTGATTATTGTTCTGACGACCGCGGGTACGGCGACGTTGAACATGACAATGCTGACGATACTGACGGTGCTGATGATGACGATGAGGATGGTAATGACGATGATGATGCTGCTGATGATGACGATGATGATGACGATGATGAGGATAATGGTGATGATGAGGATGATTATGATGATGATGATGATGATGATGATGATGATGATGATGATGATGATGATGATAGCGATGAGGATGATTGCGGTGGTGATGATGATCATGATGACCGCGACGCAGATGATGAGGAGCGTTGGTGCAGGTGGTGATGGCGGTCGGAAGGATGAAATTACAGGCGTCGCTGCTGATGCTAATGATGTGGCGATATCCAATTTGATTGTTGGAGCTGCATTTTAAGCCAGTGTGGGATTCTTTTAAGGGTTGGTGACAGTGGCGTGTGTCCGTGCGAGTGCTGGGACGAGCGAAGCAGAGCAGCATCATTGATGTGGCCATCTATCTTGTTGTCGCCACAGTGGTCCTCCTCCATCATCACCATCACCGTCATCATCATCACCATCGCCATCACCATCACCACCACCACCATCACCGTCACCATCAGCATCACCATCATCATCATCATCATCATCATCATCACCATCACCATCACCATCACCATCACCATCACCATCACCATCACCATCACCATCACCATCACCATCACCATCACCATATCCACCATCATCCTTATCATCATCATCATCAACATCATCATTCTCATCCTCATCCTCATCAGCATCATCATCATCATCATCATCATCATCATCATCATCACCTGCATCATCACCACCATCATCATCACCATCATCTATTGCTGCAGTTATCCGCAGTGTTATCACAGGCCAGTCGTGTTACCCAGTGGCTTCCCCAACGCCCCCCGATGGGTGTTGGCTGCAGCAATGAAGGAGAGCGCTGCGGATCCAGCGCTGAGGCAAGCGGAGGAGGAGGACATACCAGCGTGATGGACTCCTTGGACGTGGCCCCGGCCTCAGAGTGTGATCTTTTGCCTAGGGCCCGCTGCGATCCTTCCTGGCGGTCCCTGCATCCAGGATCGGCCGGTGAGCCTGCTCAGATCTCAGGATGTGACCGCGCACCCGACCGTTCTTCGATCTGATTCGGCCACAGGTCAGGGTGACACATCGGCGAAGTGATCCCTGGTGCGCAGCCTTTTGCTGCGGGGGGGCCAAACCCGAGCGGTGAGGCCGCCACTGTCGTAACCCATGCAATGATCGGCAAGCCGCGCACCAAAGTTTTCCTCTGCCTTTCCGTCGCTCTTGCGCGTGGCCGACCGATCTGGTCCGCTCCTGGTTCGTGATCGCTCGGTCCGAGAGTCCTGCGCCCTCGGCCGGCCTGCTTCCTCCAGGGGGGGCATTTCCCTGAGATCCGACGCAGTGGCATCGTAACAATCCGCGCCCAGAGCCCTGGACCTCATCTTTCTGCATCATGCATCATTTTTCGAGCCCGATCGATCTGTGAGGGTGCCGGGGCCCGGAAAAAGGCAAAAACGCCCGACTCGAAAAAATTGAGTCGCCAGGATCTCAGGGTCCCCCGCTTCCGCTCCCTCGTGTGTCTTCACCCCTCGCTCTTGTATCGAAGACATTCGAAGACGCCTACGGCGAAGCACCGCCGACCCCTGCCTTTTTGGAAGCGCCTGCGTGGCCGAAAGTTGGGTTTGAGCTTGGTCAAGCTATCGGGCCACGCGTTCCCCGAGTGGGTTTCGAAAGCTTTCGGGGAACATGGAGTCGGGCGAGCTATCGGACCAGGGGGTTTCCGAGCTTTCGGGCCTCCTGGAGGACGTCTTGGAGGGGTCTTGGGCCGTCTTGGAGGCCTCTGGCGGGCCTTTTGAGCAGTCTAAGCCCATCTTCAGGCCATCTGGGGCCGTCTTGGGTGCATCTTGGGGCCATCTTCGCCGTCTTGGAGGCCTTCTTGGTCGTCTTGGAGGCATTTTCGAGGCCATCTTGGCCGTTTTGGAGGCCATCTTGGACGTCTTGGGGGCCTCTTGGGTCGTCTTGGGCTCTTCTTGGGTCCCTCTTGGGGGCCTCTTGGGCTGTCATGGGGCTATCTTGGAGGCCTCTTTGGCGCTCTTGGGACGATGTTGGGGGCCTCTTGGGCCGTCTTGGGCCGTCGGAGAGCTGATGATAAGAAACTGCCCAAATCCTTCAGCAACCAATAGAGAATCAATGGTTTTTACCCTTTCGGGCCTTCCTGGAGGACGTCTTGGAGGCCTCTTGGGGGCCTCTTGGCCAGCCTTAGGCCATCTTGGAGCCATCTTGGGCCGTCTTGGAGGCTTCTTGGACGAAGTTGAAGGCATCTTGGACTCTCTCGGGTCGTCTTGGAAGCCATCGTGGACCATCTTTGGCGACTTGGAGGCCATCTTGGGCCATCTTGGACGCCATCTTGGGCCAACGTGACCATCTTATAGGCCATCTTCAGCCGTCTTGCAGAATTTTATTTGCGGTCGTTGAGGTGGTTTGGGGGCCTCTCCGGGACCCTGGCGGGATCGGCCGAAGCCCCAGGGGGAGTTCTTTTGGAGAAGAACCAAAACCAAAATCGAAAGGATCTAGCACGCCGGGCACCCTGTGGCAAGCCAACAGGGGGCGGCGGATCGAAGACGCGAACGGCGAATCACCGCCGCCCCCTGCCTTGTTGGAAGCGCCTGTGTGGCCGAACGTTGAAGCCCGACCTGCCAAGCTATCGGACCATGTGTTCCCTGAGTCGGTTTGGAAAGCCTTCGGGGAACACGTGGGCATCTTGAAGGTCATCTTGGCCGCCTGGAGGCCATTTTGACCCTTTCGGGCCTTCTTGGAGGACGTCTTGGAGGGCTCTTGGGCCGTCTTGGAGGTCATCTGGAGCGTCTTGGAGGCCTCTTGGGCCGTCTTGGGGGCCTCTTGGGGGCCTCTTGGGGCCGTCTTGGGCCTCTTAGGCGATCTTTGGGGGCACTTGGGCCGTCTCGGGCCGTCGGAAGGCCGAACAAAAAGCAAATGCCACAATCCTTCAAAAACTCATGGGAAATCAATGATTTTGGCCTTTTCGGGCCTTCCTGGAGGCCCTCTTGGAGGCCCTCTTGGAGGCCTCTTGGGCCGTCTTGGGCCCTCTTAGTGCCATCTTCGGCCGTCTTGGTGGGCCCCTGGCCCGTCCGACGCTGTCGGAAGCCGTATGGGGGGCCTCTCTGAGCCGACTTGGGGCCCTGTTGGAATGCTCCAGGGCCGTCTTGAAGGCCATCTTGGGCGTCTTAAAAGCCTCCTGGGCCGTCTTGGGGGCCTCTTAGGGCCGTCTTGGGGGCCTTTTGGGCCGTTCTGTGGCCATCTTGGAGGCATCTTGGGCGATCTTTGGGCGATCTTTGGGGGCTCTTGGGCCGTATCGGGCCGTCGGAAGGCCGAAAAGAAGCAAATGTCAACATCCTCCAAAAACCTTTGGGAAGTACGTGTTTTTGGCGTTTTCTGGCTTTCCTTGAGGCCCTATTGGAGGCCTCTTGGGCAGTCTCGGGCCAGCTTCGAGCCAACTTCGGCCATCTTGGTGGGCTCCTGGCCCGTCTGACGCCGTCGGAAGCCGTTTGGGGGGCCTTCATGGGCCGACTTGAGGGCTGTCTTGGAGGCCATCTTGGGCGTCTTGCAGGCCTCTTGGGGCCGTCTTGGGGGCCTCTTGGGGCCGTCTTGGGGGCCTCTTGGGCGCTGTGGGGGCGATCTTGGGGGCCTCCTGGGCCGTCTTGGGTCGTCGGAAAGCCGAGAAGAAGCGAATGCCAAAATCCTTCAAAAACCGCAGGAAATCAATGATTTTGGCCTCTTCGGGCCCTCCTGGAGGCCCTCTTGGAGGCCTCTTGTGATGTCTTGGAGGCCTCTTGGGGGCCTCTTGGGCCGTCTTGGGCCATCTTGAGGCCATCTGAGGCCGTCTTGGGTGCATCTTGGGCCGTCTTGGAGCCGTCTTGGAGGCCATCTTGGCTGTGTTCGAGGCATCTTGGAGGCCATCCTGGGCCATCTTGGCCGTCTTGGAGGCCATCTTGGGGCAACAAAGGCATTGACATATGGATTTTCGGGAATCTCCCGGGACCCTGGCGGGACGCGCCGGAGCCCCAGGGGGAGTTCTTTTTGGAAAAAGAGCCAAATCCAAAACCGAGAGGGTTCAGCACGCCAGGCACCCCTACGATGAATCGACAGGGGGCGGCGGATCGAAGACGCCTACGGCGAATCACCGCCGCCCCCTGCCTTTTTGGAAACGCCGATGTGGCCGAAAGTTGGACTAGAGCTTGGCCAAGCTATCGGACCATGAGTTCCCCGAGTCGGTTTGGAAAGCTTTCGGGGAACACATGGGAGAGAATGATTATGAACAGGAAGAGGAAGAGGAAGAAATAGAGTAGGAGGATGAGGGTTGTTAGGAGTCTCTTGGGGCACCCTTGGGGTCTGTTGGGGGCTTCTTGGGGGCCTCTTCGAGGCCTCTTGGAGGCATCTTGGGGGCCTCCTTGGGCCTCTTGGGGGCCTTTGGGGGCTTCCTGGGGGTCTCTTTGGCCGTCTTAGGGCGTTCCTGGTCCGTCTGACGCCGTCTGGAGCCGTCTTGGGGGCCTCTCTGGGCCGTCTTGGGGCCCTCTTGGGGCGCTTCAGGGCCGTCTTGGAGGCCAATGTTGGGCGTCTTGGAGGCCTCTTGGGCCGTCTTGGGGCGCTCTTGGGGCCGTCTTGGGGGGCCCTTGGGCCGTCATAGGGCCTTCTTGGAGGCCTCTTGGGCGATCTTGGGGGCCTCTTGGGCCGTCGGAAGGCCGAAAAGAAGAAAACGCAAAAAACCTTCAAAAACCTAAGGAAAACCAATGATTTTGGCCTCTTCGGGCTCTCCTGGAGAACGTCTTGGAGGCCTCTTGGGCCATCTTGGAGGCATCTTGGGGCCATCTTGGCCGTCTTGGAGGGCATCTTGGGCCGTCTTGGAGGCATCTTGGAGCCATCTTACCCGTCTTGGAGGCCATCTTGGCCGTCTGGGAGGCATCTTGGAGGCCATCTTGGGCCATCTTGGCCGTCTTGGAGGCCATCTTGGGCCAAGTTGGGGCAACAAAGGCATTGACAGACGGATTTTGGGAAAACTTACGGGTGGCCGGCGGGACGGGCCGAAGCCCACTGGGGAGTTCTTTTAGAAAAAGAACCAAAACCAAAACCTGAAACGTCCAGCACGCCGTGCACCCCTGCAAGCAGGGGGCGGCGGATCCTAGTGGCCTTCGGCCCATCCCGCCACCGTGCGTGGGTGGTGTGTCAGAGGCCTCATGGATGCTGGTTGGGATCTCGCGGTTGGCTGGGACTTCTGGGGGCCTCTTGGGCGCCTCTTGGGGCTTCTTGGGGGCCTCTTGGGCCTCTTGAGGCCACTAGAGGGCCTCTTGGGGGTCTCTTGGGAGCCTCTTGGGGCTTCTTGGGGGCCTCTTCTGCGCCCCTTGGGGCCTCTTGGAGGCCTCCTCGGAGCCTCTTGGTGCGGGAGGGGTGGTACTCGAGTTCGGAACCCCCTCGGAGGCCACGATCCTTCTGAGGGGTGTCAAAAAACGCATCCGCCGGAAACTCGCCCCCCCCCCCACCCCCCCTTCCCCGGCAGAGCCACCTCGGCAACCCCCCCAGAGGCTGAGGCTCAGCCTCGAGGCTGAGCCTCAGCCTACTACTACTACTACTACCTACTACTACTAACTACTTACTACGACTACTACTAACTACTACTACTACTACTGCTTACTCATACTACTACCACTACCATTTACCAGTACCATTTCCACTACCATTACCCAGCACCATTGCCACCTACTACGACACTACTAACTAAATTACTGTTATGAACTACGACTACTATATGACTGATACTACTAGCTACTACTACTACTACTACTACTACTACTACTACTACTACTACTACTACTACTACTACTACTACTACCAGTACTATCACTACTACTACTACTACCACCACCACCCCTACTACTACTACTACTACTACTACTACTACTACTACTACTACTACTACTACTACTAAGCGTAGAACTGCTACTACCACTACCACTACTACGATACGACTACGACTACGACTACTACTACTACTACTACTACTACTACTACTACTACTACTACTACTACTACTACGACTACTACTACGACGACTACTACTACTACTACTACTACTACTATACTACTACTACGATTCCTACTACTACTACTACTACTATACTACTACTACTACTACTACTACTACTACTACTACTACTACTACTACTACTACTACTACTACTACTACTACTACTACTACTACTTCTACTGTTACTCATACTACTACCACTACCATTACCATTATCATTTCCACTACCATTACCAGCACCTGTACTACAACGCGCGAGCACACCGAGATCAGGCATTCCCCGGTAAGTTTTCTCGGGAACCGAATGGTCAGACGTAAGCCAGCCAGCCAGTTGGCTTTCCAAGACTTTGCGGCCCGACCCCGCTCGAAACATTCGCAAAGGATGCGCCGCAGAAGTCGGACATTCCCCGGTGCTACCAGGGAATGTCCGTTTCCTCCGGGGAATGTCCGATTTTCCTGGGCTACGTCCTGGTCGCAGGGGGGGGCACGTCATGGCTGACGCCATTCAGGCCCGGGAGGGCGGAGGGGGGGAGGGGGCGGAGCGCCATGGGGAGGAAGGGGGGAGGGAGGGGAACGCCATGGCTGACGCCATTCAGGCCCGGGAGGAGGAAGTCGGGAGGAGGGGGGGGGGGGGGAAGCCACGTCTGACGCCACTCAGGCCTGGGAGGGGGCTCTGTGGAGGGAAGGGTGCGGGGGCGGAGGACTGGCGCCAGGGCTGACGCCACTCAGGCCCAGGAGGCAGGAGCCATGGCTGACGCCTTTCATGCCCAGGAGGAGGAAATCGGAGGGAGATGGGGGCGGGGGGGGGGGGGGCTGACGCCATGGCTGACGCCATTCAGGCCCGGGACGGAGGAAGGAAGGGGGGGGGAACGCGACGGGAAGGGGGGGGGGGGGGGGAACATGGTTGACGCCATTCAGGCCCAGGGGGGGGGAGGGGGGAGGGAGGGGGGACGCCATGGCTGACGCCATTCCTGCCCGCGAGGGAGGAGTCGGGGAGAGGGGGGGGAGGGCTGACGCCATGGCTGACGCCACTCAGGCCCGGAAGGGGGGAGGGGCGGGGGAGTTCGCTCAAGCTTCACTCTGTCGGGGGGGGGGGCTGACGCCATGGCTGACGCCATTCGGGCTCGGGAAAAGAAAGGGGGTGGAGGGCCGACGCCATGGCTGACGCCATTCACGCCCGGGATGGTGGAGTCGGGGGGGGGGGGCGGGGGCTGACGCCATGGCTGACGCCATTCAGGCCCGGAAGGTGGGAGGGGACATCCCATGAGTTTGGCTGTTCACGCGAGATCGTCACTTTCGAATATCCGAAGGTTGCCCGAGCGAGTTCAACATCTCTATGTTATCGAGCGATTGCTCTACTTTCATACATAAATGGTCATCCGTTGCAAGCAGAATCGGTAGCACCCCGGATCGGCGGCACTGGCCGGAGGTCGCTACGATATAAGGGGCATCCTAAGTTGAAGTGCGCTGCAGGGACATGTAGAGCACTCGCCCCGCTTGCTCGGGATATGGCGGTGGAAGTGCTGGGCGCGAACGGCCCGAGTGAGGGCGCCATGGTCAACGCAACGCTTTCTTTGAACCGCAACTACGGAGCCATGCGCGCTGAGCGCGCCTTCCAATACGTCGCGCCACAGGAGTACCCCTCCCGATGTTTTGTGTTGTTTGCTGGATTAGAACGAGCCCTGGCCGAAGCCGCGTCAGCGCTTGGAGCTTTGCCACTTAGGTGGCTTGCCGTCCAAGCATTGGAATTGTCACGACGAAGACTTCGGAGGCAGCGCGGTTGCCTTTTCGCGCAGGGGGGGTTCAGCGATGACCCGGCGGAGGTTTGCTGGATCGACCCTCGAGCGCTTTCGGATCCAGCCTATGGTCCGCCTCGCGGCGCTCTAGATACAATCCCCTGCCCATTTCCTCTCTCCCTTTCCCTCCCCACGTGCTTCTTTTGTCACTCAGAAGAGCGGCAGCGAAAAACGCCAGTGTGACGGACGGCGAACCCGTCTTCAGGGACATTGAGCGGCCTCCTATATGGCAAGAGGCACGCCTCCCTCGGAGCAGCAAGCGCAATGCCCCTCCCCTTGCCGCGCTTTGCCATCACCGAATGCCCCGCTTCCCCGCTCGCGTCGTTCAGACCCGCAGTGCTTCTCAAGGCATAATTCGCGTAGGGGGACCCTGGCCTCTGACGCAAGCCCCCCCTGACAGGGGTTCGTCTCTGCCGCGAGAGGCGACAGGGGCCGTTTATCACGGTCTACAACAGTAAACATTTAAAGGTTCGAACAAAATGAGAGCGATTTGTCCAACCTTGGTCATAGCGTTCACAATCCCCACGGAAGCCCAAAATCAAGCCCCGGCGCCGGCCCCAGTCTCGGCCGCTGGTTTCGGCCCCCAGCCCTCGCCCCGGCCCCAGGCCAGGGCCCCCCCCAAGCGCCGCGCGACCCCCCCCCCCTTTCAGAGGACCCCCGCCCGGAAAGCACTGCGCGCCCCCCCGCGCATTCTCTAAAACGAAATTCAAGCAAATTTCAAGCCCACGCTCTCTGAAACTCCACGCCGGATGGGCTGATGTTCTTCGTCGTTTTGTTATTTTTCCGTTTCGGCCCTAATCCGCCGCCGCCGCCGCCGTCGTCGTCGTCATCGTCACCGTCGCCGTCGGCGTCCCCGTCGTCGTTGTCGTCGCCGCCGCCGTCGCCGCCGCCGCCGCCATCGTCGTCGCCGCCGCCGTCACCGTGGCCGCCGCCGCCGCGGCCGCTGCCGCCGTCGTCGCCGCCGCCGCCGCCGCCGTCGCTGCGACCGCTGCGGCCGCCGCCGCCGCCGTCGTCGTCGTCGTCGCGTCGTCTCGTCGTCGTCGTCGTCGTCGTCGTCGTCGTCGTCGTCGTCGTCGTCGTCGTCGTCGTCGTCGTCGCCGTCGCCGCCGCCGCGCCGCCGGCCGCCGCCGCTACCGTCGTCGTCGTCGTCGTCGTCGTCGTCGCGTCGTCGTCGTCGCCGTCGTCGTCGTCGTCGTCGTCGTCGTCGGTGTCGGCGTCGCCGTCGTCGTCGTCGTCGTCGTTGCCGTCGCCGTCCGCCGCCGTCCGCCGCCGTGTTCGTCGTCGTCGTCGTCGTCGTCGTCGTTCGTCGGTGTCGTCCGTCGTTGTCGTCGTTGTCGTCGTCGTCGTTGCCGCCGTCGTCGTTGCCGCCACCGTCCGCCGCCGTCCGCCGCTGCCGCCGCCGTCGTCGCCGCCGCCGCCGTCGTCGTCGTCGTCGTCGTCGTCGTCGTCGTCGTCGTCGTCGTCGTCGTCGGTGTCGGTGTCGGCGTCGCCGTCGTCGTCGTCGTCGCCGCTGCCGTCCGCCGCCGTCCGTCTTCGCCGTCTCGTCGTCGTCGTCGTCGTCGTCGTCGTCGGCGGCGGCGGCGGCGTCGTCGTCGTCGTCGTCGGCGGCATCGTTGTCGTCGGCGTCGTCATCGATTGCGTCGCCACCCATCCGCCCGGGCCGCAGGGGGCCCGCCGATTACGGGCCCGACGGCGAGCTGCCACCCCACCTGCTTCGCCGGGGGGGAAAGGACCAGAACCCACAGTAGGAGAGGAGGAGCGGTCCAGGGCCTCGTTGATTGGGGACTCCTCTTCCACCTCCTCCTCTTCCTCCTCCTCCTCCTCCTCCTCCGTCTCCTCCTCCTCCTCCTCCTCCTCCTCCTCCTCCTCCTCCGTCTCCTCCTCCTCTTCCTCCTCCTCCTCCTCCGCCTCCGCCTCCTCCTCGCCTCGTTTTGAGGGTTTGGGGCCTTTTTGCCGGTTCCCCGCGGCTTTCCAGCCTCAGGGCGCTCCCTGGCAGCTGCGCCTCGCTGGGAGCGTTCCAGGAGTGCCCAGGTCCATCCCGAGCGGCAGCAGGACAGCCGAGTCATGACCCGAAGGCAGAGAGGCGGCGTTCGAGGAGGATACGGTCAGAGGGGACGCAGCGGCCCCCAATCGCCCACTGCACTGCTCGACGATAGGGGCCCGACAGCCCAACCCACCTGGGACCGTGCAAGTGCCGCTGCGTGGGGCCGGTCGCGGATCTATCCGCGTCGTGTCGCCGATTCCAGGTCGACGTTCCCCCCCTGAGCTGGTCCCACCCTCGGGAGGGGGCAGGTGGGGTGGAGTGGTGAAGGGATGGAGAGGACAGCTGAGGACGGGTGCGGATGAGGAGGAGCGGGGTGCCGAGGAGGAGGAGGAGGAGGAGGAGGAGGAGGAGGAGGAGGAGGAGGAGGGAGGAGGAACATGAGCAGGAGCAGGAGGAGGAGGAGGAATCGCGAGAGCAGGAACAGGATCAGGAGCAGGAGCAGAAGGAGCAGGAGCAGAAGGAGGAGGAGGAGGAGGAGGAGGAGGAGGAGGAGGAGGAGGAGGAGGAGGAGGAGAAGGAGGGGCAGCAGCAAGAGGAGGATGTGGGAGGGGGGAGGACGGTACAGGCAGGACAGCGGAGGAGGGCGGTAAGGATGGCGGCGGGAGAGGGGGCGAGCGGGACGAGGGACGAAGGCGATGCACCAGGAGCCAGAGCAGCATCGCAGGAGTTCAGAGAAGGGGGGGTCGACAGAGCCCCCAATTCGCGAGTTGTGCCCTGCGGTTCGCGGCAGAGCGCTGTTGCCGCAGCGTGTTACCGGCCTGCGCCCGCCGGGTTGTGCTCGGTCTGTTCCCGCGTGTTTTCACGGGAGGGTGACGAAGGGAGGATGGGCAGGAAGCGCTTCAGCAATGGCATGTTTAGAGGCAGATTGCCGTTACCGGCCAAAGTTTCAAAGGGCCGCGTACAGAGCAGCTGCGCTATGCAGTGTTGTGGCGCCGCCCGGGATGCGCTGCGGCACCCGTCGTTGCCCTTCGCCTTACAACGGACCAGCCGAATGAACGGCGGCGCTGGACACAACGCAAACATGCAAAAACAAATCACGGGACGGTGGTTTGCTAAATGGGGTTTTGCCCCCCCCCCCCCCCCCCCGATGCGTGGGGTGCGCCATGGAAGCGCGGTTGGCGTGGGGGCGGGTGAATGCAGGCGCTGAACGTCAGTGCGCCCATTGTGCATGAGCCAGGCGGCGGAATTTTGTACGGGTGGCCGTGGTAGTGCCACGGAGAGAACGAGCATCGAGAAGAGAAACGGCAAGGACAGAACATGTCGAGTGTCCGCGCATGTCCGCGCGGATCTCTTGGATCTACAATGAGCCTCTAATACACTTGTTTATGTGCTTCGCCCTCGTTCTCTAGCTCTCTTTCTCCTCATCGTCGTCGCTCACTTGTTAGGCGCATTTCCCCGCCCCCTCCTTAATCCCCGACTTCTCCACCGCATGTTTTCCCACCTCCTCCGCCCGCCCTGTGCAAGGGTGATTAAAAGCAAGGAGGTGTAGAGTCAACCCGCATAGTAAGGATGAGCAACTGTCTAAAGGTACTATTGCATCCTTCCCCTTCGGCCCGTCCTTGGCCACTTTCGCTGGCCGCGCCCCGCTCGCAAAGTATCGACATGTATCGACATGGCCTTCCAAGGCCCTCGCATCCTCACCGTTCATCCTTATTATGCAGGTTGACTCTAGGTGTTCTGGCAGCGTTCGTGTAATGAACTCCGATGCCATAAGGTGCCAGGTGGTGGTGAAGGAAGAGGAGGCAGTGATGGGATGGCGCAATGCAGGAGGGGAAGCACGACGACGACGTCGCGAAGGGGGGCAGGGATGAGGCTGAGGGAGGGAAGCGGGACGCGGACGAGGAGGAAGCGGATGAGGGACGAGGAGGAGGAAGGACGAGGACGATGAGGAGGGCGATGTTCAATTGCATCAGGTGCAGCAGCAGATAGAGGAGGACGAGGCGGACCACGAGAAGGAGGGTGAGGAGCAAGAGAGGGCAACACCAGGGGGGTAATACGGGCGAGAGTGGCAAGTGTGCGCAGGATTCTGAAGATGATGATCATACCGCATAGACCACCCTTCGGGTGATAAGGAGGTGAGGGGGGGGGGGGGGAGGGACCACCGTCGCACTCGATCGATATCACTATCGATCTCATTATCGATCTCATTATTGATCTCACAGTCGATATGGCTATCAATCTCACAACCGATCTCACAATCGATCTCACTATCGATCTCACATTCGGTCTCACTATCGATCTCACTA
This sequence comes from Prorocentrum cordatum, assembly GCA_963575745.1. NCBI lineage: Eukaryota > Dinophyceae > Prorocentrales > Prorocentraceae > Prorocentrum > Prorocentrum cordatum. The sequence goes on from CAUYUJ010014941.1 coordinate 183,377, forward strand.
TCGACATCACAACCGATCTCACAATTGATCGCACGTTCGGTCCCACTATCGATCTCACTATCGATATCACTATCGATCACATTCGATCGATCTCACAATCGATCTCACTATCGATCTCACAATCGATCTCACATTCGGTCTCAGTATCGATCTTACTATCGATATCACAATCGATCTCACAATCGATCTGACTATCGATCTCACTATCGAACTCACTATCGAAGTCATTATCGATCTCTCGTTCGGTCTCACTATCGATCTCACTATCGATATCACAATCAATCTCACAATCGATCTCACATTCGGTCTCACTATCGATCTCACTATCGACCTCATTATCGATCTCATTATCGATCTCACAATCGGTCTAACTATCGATATCACTATCGATATCATAATCGATAGTGAGATCATCATCGTCATCACCTCTCACCATCATCATCTCCATCATCATCATCGGGACACCATCATCATCATCGGGACACCATCATCATGATCATTCGCATCATCATCATCAGCATCACCATCATCAGCATAATCGGGGCACCATCATCACCATCATCATCATCATCAACATCAACATCAGCACCATCATCATCATCATCATCATCATCATCATCATCATCATCATCATCATCATCATCATCATCATCATCATCATCATCATCATCATCATCATCATCATCATCGGGACACCGACGAAACACCGGCGGGACACCGCGGGCCCCAGCGGGACACCGGCGGGACACCGCGGGGCCCCGGCCGCCCGGAAGGGAATCATTTGGTCCGGCCGCGCCTCAGCCACACGGGACACCAGCGGGACAAAGGGGGACACCGCGGGCCCCCGGCCGCCCGGAAGGGAGACATTTGGTCGGGCCGCGCCTCAGCCACAGGAGACTTTCTCTCGCCCGCCCACGCAGCTTCGCCTCGCCCGCACGGCACGCACGAACACGAAACCGAAATCGATTTCCCGGTAGGGGGGGGCTCTCCGTTCCACTTCGATCTAACCCCCTCACCTCCGACTAATAGTGATGATGTTGATTATGGCGATGACATTGATGATGATGGTGGTGGTGGTGATGATGGTGATGCTGTTGCTGATGATGATGATGATGATGACGATGATGATGATGATGATGATGATGGTGATGGTAATGGCGATGGTAGTGGTGGTGGTGATGAGGATGCTGATGAGGAGGAGGTGGCGGTGGAGGATGGGGATGATGATGATGATGAGGAGGATGATGATGATGATAATGATGACGATGACGATGACGATGGTGATGGTTATGGTGATGATGGTGATGATGATGACGATGACGATGGCGACGATGACGATGACGATGACGATGATGATTATGATCAACATGATGGTGATGATGACGCTGATGCTGATGCAGGTGCTGATGCTGATGATGATGACCATGATGATGATGATGATGATGATGATGATGATGATGCTGACGCTGATGCTGATGCTGATGCTGATGCTGATGCTGATGCTGATTATGATGTTGATGATGCTGACGATGATGATACTGATGATGATGATGCTGATGATGATGATGATGATTATGATGATGATGATGATGATGATGATGATGATGATGATGATGATGATGAT